>VZRN01000698.1:84711-116719 GCA_013397935.1 Dasyornis broadbenti
GAAGGGAAGGGAAGGGAAGGGAAGGGAAGGGAAGGGAAGGGAAGGGAAGGGAAGGGAATTCATACATGAAATATAAAATATCCAAGCATGAAAGCTGTGGTACATAAAGGATTAGAAAATCACCACAGTGCGTTTCTGCTCATTTCTGGCACACCTCTGCCATAGCTATTTGAAATAAAGAGGAAATACTGCTTTTTATCAGTGGACTACTTCTCTGCCTTTTTTTTTTTTTTTCCCCCAAGAAATGGTCTTTACAACACCTGTGTAGTACAATAACACAGGATAAATTATAGCTCATTTTCTAGAGATCTCTGAGTTAGGTAATCACAAATAATAATCCACAACTCCTAAGTTTTTCAACCGTTCCTTTTATAGTATTAGGTTTAAGCAAATCATGCTCAGCTTTAAGTCAAGTCAAAAAAATCTTGGATGAACTCAATGTGCATAATAAATTGACTGACTTTCTCATAAGCACAAGATAATTTAGGTCTGTACTTAGTACTGACAATATATTGAATCGTCCCCTCCTCCAAAAGCCCAACAGTTAAGAGAGTATAGGGAGAAAGCCAAAATAGCACTGATTCAGTACAGTCGCAGTTGTGGGTGTATTGATCCAGTTTTCTGGACAGGCATAAGTGAAACCTGGTAAAAAAACCAATTGGGCTGAATATATTCTATGGTTGGAGTCATGCTTTTCTGCTAGCATGTGCTTAAAACTCCCATATGAAGTACAGAATGAAATTAAAAAATGAAACCTTAATGTTTGGGTGTGGGGGGAGTAGAACAGAAAGCCAAAAACTTCTTCCTTTCACTCTATGCATTCATTGGCTCTATGCAGTTGTCTTAGGCAGAGGCAATATCAATGCACAGGTAGAAAAAAATTAATATTTAAGTTAGGGGAACCACTCAAGGTAAAAAAAATAATTCAGACATAAGTGTATTGAGGGAGGGGGGAGAAAGATAAGCAGATGGAAATGAGTATGTAAATTAATCTTCACTAACACTTAAGTCATGTCCAGATCCAAACTTTGAGTGTTTCCTTTGTTTGGCAACTGAGTTATCCCAGCTACAGACATCAGACCAGCTCAGATCATAAAAACCTGACAATAATTTTCAACAAAATCCATATTTAGCCTTCTGCGAGCCTTGAAAAAATTCATGCAATTCTTTTAATTGTCTATGCCCCTGTGCGCACATACTGCTTTACTCCTTTGAACTGTAAATACTAATGCTTCTCCTTTTTTCCCCTCTGTGGTACTTCCAGTTTAGAAGAAATCAAAAAGAGCAGATTTCTGGCTACAGTGGTGTTAGCATGAAAATAAGGTGAATGCTCCAAGTTTGGACTGTCTCAAAGAAATTCCCACATTGCTGTTTTCTTGCCATTTTAAGCCACTAAATTGGGATACCCACTGTATATTGGTAAACTGCTTTGGATAATATACTTTTCTGTGGTTGACTGAGTATCCTCTTGACCTCAAAAAGTCTGACTTTTTATTATGTAATTTCTGTATCGTATATGCTATCTTCTGCTGCCTTGAGATATATTTCATTAAAAAACCACAAACATCTACATCTGCCTTGGGAATAATATAAAGGGCACACATAAAATAGAACCTTCTCCATTCACAGCCCTTAAGCTAGGATTTTGCTTTCTTCCATACTTCCCTCAGCAAATTTCAGAACACAACAGCACTACCAGCACCTGACCCCCATTCTGTTCTCCTTTCCTATTAATCCAGCTACATGATTCTCCACTGTTCAATGAACGCAGTAGATGAACCATTTCATTGACAGGTAATAAATATGTCTTTTAGGGGTGTTAATGATTTAAAAGGTTCAGTCTTGCTCCTCTTGCTAGCAATCTCCTCACAGTGAGGCAGAATTAAAACTGACTGTGAAAAGAGAGATTGTGTGGCAGATCCCGCATTTTCTATGAATTCCCTGTAGTTTCATACTTTCAGTTTCAGGTCTCAAATGTTCTCCTCCCCACTCCTTTTCTACTCAGTGTGGAGAATGTGAAGCGTGCTGTGATTTCATTGAAGGTATTTACCCAAAAATACGTAGACAAATCTGACCCATAGGTTTTAAATGCTGTCTTTATAGTATGGGAGAGCTAGGAACATTTAAATTGTTCCTTTCTCAATGAAGTAATGAGACAAAAAGTAATGACACATATAGAGGTACTACTGCCTGACATCAGAATTTACCTGAAGCAGCACTTTAATGCAGAATTAAACCACACTCCAGCATGATACTCAGCAGCATCAGAGTGCATGGAGTTCATGTAGAAAAAAAACTGAGTCCCATAAGCGCTGATCCATCATAACTCTCATATAAGCACAGAGCACACCAAATATGGGTCTGTAGTTAAACTCTTTTTCCAGGAGTGGTTAAGCACTATGGCATATATTCACATTTTCCACTGGAACTGTGTACCTTGTATAGGCTTCCTCATTACCTGGGATATTCTTCTGTTGCTGTTGACAACATTTTAATCAGTTTAAGCCACCAAATCAAACAGTCATTGTTACAAAGCTCAACTGTGGAAGCTGTGATCCTATCAGCCTCTATAATAGGTATCAGGAGAAGAGGAAATATATCTACTGGTGATTAGCTAGGTCAAATGAAGCCAAGCAACTTAAAACAGCTTTCAATATGCACCAATTCTAGGACTAGGGATGTTCAAATTTAGCTTAAAATCAGCTTCACATCCTCATCTTTCTTGGGTTTGAACTCTTTTGAAAGTGCAGAGTTTGGATTCTGATTCCAACAGAAGACTAATGTCAAAGTCTAGAGTAAATTCATCACTGTACTGGGTGCATTGGATGAGACAATTGATTTCCTGACTGATCTGCAGTGGTAAACTGTGTCAGATGGAAAATGTCCCTTAGGAATTTTCCGCTAGTTGCAATGTGTCCCAGGCCCTCCCTTCCCAAGTACTCTCCATTTGCATCACCTTTCTTAGAGAAGGGCCTAGGAGACCTCTGAGCAACTTCTGTGGCCAGGGTCACTGTTCAAGCAGCTGGGACTAGATGTTTCATTGGGGTCAGGAAAGGTGTAAAGTGGGATGGAAAATGTAAATTCTCGACTCTCAATTTTGCAGATCATTATTTGGTATTTTAACTGCATATATAGATTTTCATCCTTTAGGTATTTACAGTATAAAACAATTCTGCCATCACATCAACTTGTAAAATATATGTGTATTATAATAGACAATCCTCAGCTCACATTCAAATAAATAAACATTGAGTAATATAAATTTTTCCCTTACCATATCAGAACATTGTGTAATTAAATAATCTCATTGGTAGTGTGTACAGATAGCTTAATTTTCTGTAATACCCACTAAAGCCCAATTGATTTAGAGGGGACTACTAATCTATTTAAAGTTAAACCCACAATGGATAAATTTTTATCTCAAAAAGGATTTGTCTCTTTAGTAGACTACCATTTCTTAAATGCTTGGGGAGATCAAAATAATTTGCCATTTAGAATTGCTAGTCTGATGCTGGAATGATTTTTGCCTTTTTATCTTTTATATATTCTCTGTATTCTTTGCACGTACATTTGTAACCTTCCCTGTGCTTTTCCCTACTCTTTTCCCCAGCTAACACATTCCGGGGGCCCCTATCCTATCTTGGTTCTCCCTAGCTACTACGGTTAAGAAACAGACACATTTTCATAAACAAAGTACAACTAGCACCAAGGGGGTCTCCGGAAGGGGTTGAACCAGAAGGGGAATTACCTCATCACCTGTGCTTCTAATTGGGAATTCTTGTCAAGTATGCTAATTTGCCTATCCATTAAAACTGTATTCACCCCTGTGGGGGTGGACTTTTGTGGACATTCTTCCATAACTACCCCTGGAGCTCCAATAAAGATCCACATTTATATTACCTCCTATACTAAAATTATCTCAAATTTCATTTCTAGGTTGAAAAGGAATCAGTCACTTTAAAATAAACTCAGCCCTGAGGCCATTAAGAAATAAGGCTAACATATGATCCCTCTCCCTCTTGATAATCTTTCAAGATTATCTGTGAAACATTTCTGTCAGATGGAACCAACACTGAGAGCAAAAGCAAAGCTTAGTCTTCTTTCAAACACTGCTGTATATTTCTACACTTCCATATTATGGTAGAAGAAAAAAAAAAAAGGAAAAATAATATATAACCAACTGAAGTGAATTACAAGACAACACGTTGCATGAAAGTTTACAGCTTTTTCATAAAGTGAAATTTAACATCTCCAGAACCTGTGCACTGAGTTAATTTTCTATTTTTATTGTTTTGCAGCTTTAAAAAAAAAAGCCAATTAAGTCAAATTAAGCTGTTGTGCAGTTGGCTTCTATAATTACTAGCAATACTTTATGGTAAGTTCAAGCAAATAGAGGGTGTTTGGGGGTTTGGCTTTTGTTTTGTCTCTTCTTTTTTCTTATTTTTTTTTTTTCCAGAGTAGTAGTTTCTTTTTGTAGAAACAATTATCATGGTAGTGCTTCCCAGCAAAGAAAAACATAGCCTGCAGCCATCCTATATTTCATTTTCAGTCCAGCAGTTTTAGAGAGGCTTTTTCTTTTCTAGTGAATGTACAATAAGTGGAAAACACTCCAAGGTGGGTTATCATAAAGCAGGCAGAGGCAAACAAGACAAAATGAAGAGGAAGCTCTCCTGGTCTGGACGACTCATTCCTCTCATGCTCAGACTTGCAGAGGCAGTATTTGTTCTATCACTCGGAGCCAGGACTATAATATAACCCCAGCCACTGTGACAACATTATTGCCGCACCTGAAATAATTGCAATGCAAGTCCATGAATGACACACTGGTCATAAAGAACAAACTAGAGATACATGGACAGCATTTTACATATCCAGAATGTGCTGGTCTCATGGATGTTGTTTGCAACTCCAGTACCCCCCTCTTTTAGAAGAGTACAGTGGAACTGAAAGGGTAAAGGGGTATGGATGCTCAAGAACAGGATTCAGCTTCTGTATGACACTTTGTTGTGTAAGAGAAGTGACTAAATGGCCAGGACTGTTTCACCCTGTCTTGGGATGGGGAAGATCATGTGGCTATCTAAATAAATCTATGAAAACATGAGTGCCACTGAGAAAAAACTATCTTCTGTCTTCTGGAGTAAGAAGCAGGACATATGAAACAAAACTAGCAATGGCTAGTTCAAATTTAACTGAGAGAAACACTTCTTCACAGACAATGTCGTTATACCGCAGATTTCTGTGCCAAGGGGTGTTAGAGATGCTAAAAATCTGCGTGAGTCAGAAAGAGACTGGAAAAATTCAAAGAACAACAACAAAAAAAAAAAAAAAAACCCACAACAAAATAATAAAAACCCAACCCAACCGACCAACCAACCAAAAAACCCCAAACAAATAAACAGAAAAAACCCCAACACAAACAAACAAAAAAAAAAACCAATCCAAACACAACCATATCAGGATCAATAATCTCTGATTATATTAATGGAGCTGAGAAAAGGGAATGACTGTCCTAGCCCTCCCTTTACAGCCATGGCATCTCCAATCTCATGCCAGCTGATAAAGAAACTTTTCTGTCTGACCATACAGGAGCCATTCTAGCAATCACATTTTCCACTACCCCAGACTGTCACTTATGGGACTGAAGCCCCTTTGAAGCTGGCAGCTCTGTTGGAAATGAGGTCAAGTTAAATTTTTTTTTATAACTTTGGTCAGGGGTTTTGTTCACCTTTGCCCTGAGGGAAAGGATTTGAAATTTCTTTCCAGGGGACTGTTCCACCAGGCGAGGTCTGATGAGCTTAACATCTCAACAGACTGGGAGTAGCACAGAAGGTACACAGTAGGTAAAGTCCAGTAACGACCATTAATGACCATCAACTCCAAGCATCACCCCTGGCATGGTCGGAGACACTTGGTCCAGAAAAGACTGATAAGAGAGCCAAGGAATGAGGACCAAATTAGCATCGGAGGCAAAGAAATTCATGCACATTAAGAAACCAAATATTAAAAATTGTGTAATTTGGGACTAATGAACTTTGAACCAATGAATTTCTATGGGTTTTCGCTGTATAAGCATATGAAAAATATAGTAAAAAGCATGTGTCTTGGAATGATTTTCTCTGCACAACCCGGGCAATGTGTGGATGAAATTATTTCAGTTGCACATCTTGGCCAGAAAAACATCCTGTCCAGAATAAAATAATGCTTTTATTCTCTAACACTAAAAATGTTAGAGGGCTTTTGTTTTTCCTGCAATTTTGACGACAGCTCCAGTGAGCTGATGGGTGCCTCGCCTGACTCCCTACACACACCACATGCACATCAGAAAAGATTTCCTTCCTAGCTCAGCCCCAGATGTGCTTTCAGATGTCTGGATCCTTAAAGCAATTTTCAGTCATGGCACACTCACACAAAACCAGCTTGACATCAAGCTGGGTGCCTCTAAGGAGGGACCTGGAACCAAGCAATCACTGGGCTTTTGTACCCTCACAGTCCACGCACACACAGTAATCTGGAGTCTTCCTGCTGAGCCATCGGCTCCCACTGTATCTGTCAGTGGCAGGTCTCCTGGCTGGTGCCAAGATCCCTGTGCTCTTTGCTATGTGAAGGGTCTGTTTGACCCTTTGCATAACGATCTACAACTCTTTTGACAACTCATTGCTGGGGACTCCACCATTTCCTCCCACCCAAAGCACAATCCACAGCTTGCACTGCACTGCAGCAGCGCACTGAGCTACCCGCACTAGGCGTATTCTTGAACATATGCCATGTGCCTTTTACTCCAGAGCTAAATACCCTTGCCTAGTCTTACATGTCAAGGTGAAATAATTTCTATATTAGGGAGAAAAATACAAGACCCTCAATATTGTTTAGCGGAGCAGAGAGTAGTAATATAAAACTCTATTTTACTTAAGGTGCAAGTCAAATGTAAACATTCTGGTAGCAAGGCACTGATAACATGTAATACCTAGCCCAACACAAATTTATAGTGCTTTATAAACCTTCACAGAATCTCCCAGTGTCTTACCTGTTGACATTAAGATATTATTACAAGGCCAGTGCCAGAGAACATTCCAACATCCTCAGGAAGAGAGATTAGCCATCTTTTAGAGAACAAAAAAGCAGAATACAGATGTTAAGTACCTAGCCCAAAGTCATCTATCAGCATAGCCAAGATAGCAACCATCCCAGCTACTTCCCAGTCCTATGCTTAAACCTCTTGACTGATTTGCTCTTCTGCTGACTGTACTGATTTGGCATAGCTGGTTTTTGGTAGCGGAAGCGCTACAGGGGTGACTCCTATGAGAAACTGCTGGAAGCTTCTTCCATGTCCAGCAGAGCCAATCTCTGGTGGTTCCAAAGACAGACATAATGCTGGCCAAAGCTGGGCCAATTAGAAATGGTGGTAATGCCTCTGTGATGACAGATTTAAGAAGAAATTGAAACAAAAAGTGGTGGCATGGTTTTAACTCTGACCAGAGAAGAACAGAGTGAAAACATGTGAGAAGAACTATGCAGACACCAAGGTCAGTTAAGAAGGAAGGGGAGGAGGTGCTGCAGGCACCAAAGCTGAGATTCCTCTGCAGGCTGTGGTGAAGACCATGGTGAATCAGCTGTGCCCCTGCAGCCCATGGAGGTCCATTGGGATGCAGAGATCCACCTGCAGCCCATGGAGGAGCCCAACACCAGAGCAGGTAGTTGGCTAGAAGAGGCTGAGACCCCACGAGATCCATGGAGTGAGGGGCCCTGCTCCCATGCTGGAGAAGCCTGTCCTTGAAGGGCTGTACCCCATGGAAGAGTGAATCAAGCTGCAGCAGTTTGAGGGCTACTGCTGCCCATGGGATAGCAGCTGCTGCTCGTGAGATGGATTAACATTGGAGAAGTTCATGAGAATTGTCTCCTGTGGTAGGGACCCTGTGGTGCAGAAGGGGAAGGACTCCTCTCCCTGAGCTGCAGGAGAAGCCTCGGGTGATAAATTGACCATTCCCTGTTTCCTTGAACCACTGGGGTAGGAGATAGAGCTGGAAAGAGGGAGTGATGGGAGGAAAGTGTTTCTAGGGTTATATTTTTACTTCTCATTATCCTGTTCTGATTTTGTTAGAAATAAATTCACTTCATATCTTTAAGTTGAGCCTGTTTTGACCATGGTGGTATTTGATGAGCAATCTCTCCTGGTCCTTTTCTCAACCTGTGAACCCTTTGGTAAATTTTCTCTCCTCTGTCGAGGTGCAGAGGGGATTGAGTGAACAGCTTTTGTGGGTGCTTGGTTTCAGCCAGTGTCAACCCACAACACTGATAAACTCTACGTGGATCTCTGCACCATACTTCCAAGCAGTGCCTGCTAAGTTGCATATCTGCCACCATAAAAGAGGTGTGGAGAGGGAATGTATCATCAGAGTCAGCAAATGCCTCAGCTCCTACTCTGAACAGTCTGTTTATTGTGCACCTTACAATTTTTCCCCACTATAAAGAATGGTTAATTTATTCAAGTACAGAATGCAAAAGTTGGTGCCAAATCAGTCAGTGCCAGCTCAGGGGCTTTGGGTAGCCTGAGTCCTCCCTGAAGCATGGGGTGCTGTGAGGTGCTGTCTGTTTCCCTGGGAGGTGAGCTAAAGGAGGTGAGCTTCTACCCCACAGTCCTACCACTGGCCAGGAGCATGCTTTGTCTTGGAACTGTATCCAATGCTTGCCACAATTTGACCTCTATGCATTGAGAGATTTACTAAAGGATTACAAGGGATATTTCCTTCTTTCCAGGATTTTTCTTTTAAATTCTCTTAAGAAATGCTTAACTCCAGATTAATTGCAAGGGGGAAGAGAGAGGAACAACAAGAAGTCCATTTTTTTCTCCTTGAATTAGAAACATGAATTTTCTTCCCCTCCTACTGACTCACCACTCAGCATTCAGCTAAGATGATCACCGAAAAAGGAAAAGCAAATGAACAGTGATGTTTCTTAGGGTATGAAATACTTTACGATTAAATAAGGTGCTGAAGACTATTATACCGATCACCAGTGATTGGTAGCTTTCTGCTAAGCTGCAAATGAATTCAGCACAGGACAGCATTCCAAATTGCTCTTACAAGGTTTCCTTTATTATTTTTATTTGGTTATGCTCTGACTCTCATCCAGAATTGTACTTAATGCCCTCATCTGAAGTTGTTGAAACGGCACCCCATGGCATAGTGTGACAGTGAAAGGATATTGCCTTTGGAAGCTGCTAATGGTCCATGAAAAGAAAACAGCAGAAAACAAGAGAGCAGTTGTTCCAAAATCATAAGAACAAAAATCTTTACATTTTTAGCTCATCATCTTCCCATTGTCAGAGCACTGAGAATGGGGAGAACATAGTTTGCAGCTAGTGAGGACTTGCAGATCCAGATGGGTTACAAGATAAAGATACAAGTAATGAAAAAACAGTGCATTATATGAAACAAAATTATTTAATATTTTCCATCTTTTACTTGCCTCTCAAAGTTAATGTTTGCTGTATAACATTATCCACAAGGTATCATTATTCCCTAGAATGGGGTAGATGGATGAATAAAGTGTACAAAACTAGTAGAAAGGCTTGCAAAGGTCAGGCCGATCAACAAAAGCCTCTGTCCTGGTTACTTTGACTTAGACAAAGATACTTCAGTAACCCCCAAGGACAAGGTCACATAGAATTCAAAAGGAGCTCTCTACCTCAATTTTTATAAGCTTAGGAGTACAAAACAAAGCTGGGAAGGTCTAATTCTTCAGTGACTTCGCCCTACACCTACCTGCAAAATTTTCAAGCAGGAGTATTGCAAAGGCTAAGCAATAATCCCTTGTCCAGTGCCAACAGGCAAGCTATCTGCATTTTAAGAAACCTGTTTGTCCTAATTCCCTCAAAGTGATATGTTTCCCCCACTGTGGAACATACGTGCACAGGTGAAAACAGAAAAAACAGAAGTGACAATACTGGCTCATTCATTTAATAACTCTTTCCCTACTCACAAGAGTTTTTCCTTCATTTTTAGATTATTCTTATTGCTGGAAATTATATAACTCTTTAAATTTGAACTAACTTTAGTCATGGGTTTGTTCATCTTTGCCAGGGGTGGGGGCTGGGAGTGGAGGACATGGAAGTTTATCTTCAAAAAGCTGTTTCTCGAGGGTTTGAGTTTCCCTGGGCGAGGCCTGATAGGGCTCAATCCACAAAAAGAAGATTCCTGGACTCTGAGAGTTTAATATCTACATGTTGAAAGCAGCCAGAAGACAAAGGGGAGGTAGCTGAACACTGACAGACACTACCCTCCTGGTGTGGTTGCAGACACCTGATCTGGGAAAAGATTGATAAAAGAACCAAAGAATGAGGACCAAATTAGCGCTGAATGCTAAGGGATCAATAACCAATAGGAGATCACATACTAAATTGTGTAATGTAGAACCAATGAACAAGACTTCCTTTGTGTTTATTAACGTATAAATATGTGAAAATATGGTAAAAAAGCATGTGTGGATGGAATGATTTCCACTGTACATCCTGACCAGAATAAAATAATGCCTGATTCTCTAACACTTAAAAGAATAGTGTCAGAGACTTTTTCTACTTCCCAAGTTTCAGTGATATTATGGCCATCATAAGCTTTGGCACCTGTTTCTGCATCCCACAGACCACAGTAATAAAAAGTCACTAGCCAAACCCTTTCATTTCCCCTACCAGTCTACCAATTTACTGGCTGTAGGAAAAATAAGGAGATACTGACTTCTTGGTCCCAGAATAGTAATATCAAAGTTGTGCGGAAAATCACACTGCAAAAAGCAGTGTCCACAAAGGAGACAGAGTAGTCCTGCAACTTTACTTGGAGTCTATTAAGCCTATTTTAGCATATTTTTCTTTAAAGTTCAAAAGTTCAGACTGTGCTCAGCTCTGCAAAAAACTTGCATGGTTTAATGTCTGTAAGACTCCCCACACCCATTCTTCCAGAACCTGATTGGTCCTTTCAGATCAAGTCATTTTTGATGGCATTAAAACCCATTTCTCCTAACACGCTGGAGTCTGTCTGTCCAAAGTCAGTTTAACAGCTGTCTACCTTGCAGTACATGTCACTACAAAGAAAAGCACTACATTTTTTGATAAAACCATTACTTAAATGACTTACTATCATAAAATTTGCCATTTTTTTCTTTCTCTCTCCAAAAAAGAAAATGATAAAAGAATAATAACAATAATTAGAAGGAAAAAACATTGCCACAGGAGACAGTTACATTTATTGATTTCCCAGTAGAAATTAATTCAAAACAAATTTACATTCTACATTTAAAGAAGATATAAATAATTCATGTTCTCATGTCATGAGTACTCTGCATGTCATACACTGGGGTACCTGCAATTTTTCAGTTTATTGGTTTAAAATTTTAATTCAGGAAGTCATTATCATGTTATTTTGTTCTTCTATTCCACTCTGGTAATTTAATAGTCTTCAATAGAATTATGTTCAATTAAAATGTATTCAGTTTTACCATTCCTAATTTTTTAGCTTTTAGTTTAATTGCTGTAGGCTTCAATTTTACTTATGTACTATTAGCTCACCTTGTTCACTGATTCTACTCTCAGAAATAAGAAAAGATTACTCCATAAAACTGCAAAACAGAGTTTCACTCCTCTTAAACCACTTCCACATAAAAGTCACACCCGTCTATTTCAGACCAGTGATTTCCATAACCCCTGTGAGCAGAGCCAGGCCCCATTGTTTCATTTTCTAACAGCCATTCTTCATTTATGTGATGGCTGAACACCATTGGCCCCTAGCACACCTGTTTTTTCCTTTGATAGGCCCTTCCCACACCAGCATGGGGTTCCACAAGTATCTGCTTGCTCACCTCCTACTGAGCACTGCTACCATGCAAGTTCTTGCAAAACCTCCCAAGTGACGGATGTGTTCAGAGCCGGGCAGGTAAGCAGCAGCTTCGCCGCTGAGGACAGGAAGATTCTTCACTTCTTTTAGGATCAGTGACATGACATGGAGTCACTGGAGATTTGATGTCTCAAGAGAGACATCACATGGGAAAAGGTTTGATTCCTCGAGATAGACAGCACAAGGGAGTAAGTGGCCCATGGAAAGGTAGGTGGTAATTCAGGCTTTCTTCTGGATTTATACAACTTTGTATAACTACAAGCACGGCGATGGTTTACCAGGAGGATCCACAGCAGTTTCTGAATCTCTGCTGCCAAAAGCAGGTTTCCTAAACTGTACAATATATAGGAACTGGTCTCTTACAAACATTATACAAGAGTTATCTGAAAAAAACCAAAACAACAAATCAACAAAAGATAAGAAAAGAGATAAACAGCTCTGCATATGCCCATCTGACTTATGTTGCAGGGGACAATTCACCACTGATGCATACAATGACATTGTCAGGTTTGCATGACTCTGTAACTGGATGACATAGTTTATAGTTCAACCTTTATAGGTACTAACATTTTTTAATATTTACTAACATTTACTAACATTTTTTAACATTTACTAACAATTTTGCCTATATTTTTAAGCTACTCCTACAGACTGACAAGTTCTGACTGCCCTGTGTCCAGTGATATTTTTCCTAAGTAGGAAAAATTTAACTTGTAACCTCCGACATTAATGGGTGTCTCGGGTTCGAGACAAGTTTTAGGAGGAAAGCGTTTCGGCTAAACGCCTTCCCCACAGGGACGGGGCCGGCACCTCCTCCCCCCACCACAACTGAACTTTTGGAGGCCAGTGAAAGAAAAACAAACTTATTTATTTAACAAAACAAAACAAAGCAAAATGCCCACAGGACACAGGAAAGAGCAAAGGACTTATTAAACCTGAGTGAACAGTCTGATAGGTTTTAGTGTCTGGTTTTTTCTTGGGCGTAGCTTCCCCCCCACCGAGGGTCCTGTGGGGCCGGGCGACGTCCCTCAGGTGGCTTCTTGGAGGATTCTTGCCTGCTTCCTCTCAGAGATTGTCTGACGTCTCGGATGAGAAAGCAAGTCGAAAAAACACAGTCCAAAAGAGGAACGCAGAAGGAGCTGTCCTCTCCCGCCGCCGCCTCTGCTGGAAACCGGGAAGAACAGGGAAAACCCCACTACCGTCTTCCCCCTCTGCACTTTTAAAGCAAAACACCTTTTCGAAACAACCCGCGCCAGCAGAGCTCCTCCCAGCTACTTAAAGCTACAGAGCACATTGTCTGAGCATAAAGCAGATGATATGGAATACAAGATTATCATAACATCACCCCACGACAATGGGTTATTTCAAATTCACACTTCATTATTCCAAGTTAAATGACTTGCATTTATCAGCTTTAAGTATCCTATGCCATTGTGTAGGTCCTGTTGTCTCTTTCTGAATTTCCTTATGACTCTAGACTGGCTTAATAAACAATACCAAATTCTTCCACCTGAGAGCTTATTTTCCTGTTTTCAAGTGTTAGTCAGCACTTCCTCAGCTGTTTCTCCTATACTGAAAAAAAAAAATCCTTATTTCTACTAAGAGGAACCCTTTTCATAGGTATCTTATAGACAGAGATATTTCCATCTATTAAACCCTGTCTTCTTTAATTTTTTTTATGTGGAAAGACATTTCAAAGAGTGAATATAAATAAAATCAGGAGAAAAATTTGATAGGAAACAATTTCCAGTCATCTGAAACTACTAAATTTATCGTAAATATCTTGAGAAAGCATGTTGCAAAAATTGCTTGATATCAGTCAGGCACACAACTAAGAAAAAACAAAAAAGATAGGTACATATGTATGTCCAAATGTGTAATCCTGCTGCACAAATACCCATTGGTCCCAGCTGTTTGGGTTGTGCTAGACTCAGACTTTATATATCCTTAGACTGCAATAAACTTGACTTCCCTTTTCTGCCTACCCAAATCTAACTGGCCAATCAGATTGTTATGACCAACTTTCTGTAGTCAGTGATGGGGACAGACAATGTGGTCAGCAGCACACTTGATTTACTTCAGAAGCCATTTATACATAAATAACCATGGATGAGGTATTTGTTAAGTAGAGTTTAGACTCACATTATTGGTACTCCATCAAGACTTTTCAACCCCCCTTTTCAAGCCCTCTTCATTGGGCTTTGGAGAAGCAACAACAGCACATGCTTGGATGAGCTCCAATGTCTCCAACAAGGTGACATGAGAGCCTGTGTCAGGGCCTCTCCACAAATGGTAAGAGCCTTGCATCCAGGATGGCCAACACAAGAAAAACCTGCCAGAAATTTAATTCCTTTTTTCTTGCTGTGCAGTGATGTATCTATGTCCGTCTTGAACTTATCTGGCCTAAGATACAGAGGGTTTTTTCTGTAGTCAGCAGTCCATTAAAAGTTAATGCTAGCAACACTTCATTTTTAATATTGTAATGATGTTGAGGTCTTTAATCATTCTACAAAGAAACAATACAAGGAACCACAAGGTGTATTGTCCCAAAACAAGTTGGACACAGGAAAGCAAAGTTTTTTGTTTTAAGTCCCAAGCCGCGCTGAAGTTGAGCTGAGATTTCGTGTGTCAAGTTTCAGCCTAAAGGGAAGGTGGTTTTGGCTACAGTATAAGCCCTGGAGAGCAGGAAGCATTCCAGAGGAAGTATCAAAGAGCATTTTACTGCTGTATGGCAGAGCAAGTGGCTATGTTACAACAAAATCACTCAATAGGATAATTTCTTATGTAGCATTTTAATTAAAATAAAGAATACTTGCCTCCATCTTACGCTCTACAATTCTCTCTTCAAATTACACAGACATACATAATGTACAAAGCAAACAGAAAATAGGATCACAAATCCTAGCAGACTTGAAAGTATGACTCAGAAGCTTTGTGAGAAATATGGCCAATAAAACCAGAGTTAATGATTCCATAAACATTTTTTGGAGCCAATATTAACAGGTCCGTAAAATATTTCTGGGCAATAAAAAATAAATAAGACCTATTATTAATGTAATGGTATAAAAAAGTTGTTTACCACACATTTGCAATACTCTAGTTTAATACATTATTAAACAGCATCCCAGAATGGATTAACACTGAACAGAGACTCCAGATGTGGAGATGTTTCCCTGTGGTTTTATCAGCAGCAACATGGTTGATGCTAGCCCAATCCTGATCATAGTGTAGACATGGTCTTTGGTTTGCTCTCTTTAGTTTCTCGATTAATAATAACACTTGTGTAGGCTTCACACTGGGCTTCGTGCTTTGATCAAAGCACTTTCCAATGGGCACGAAATCTGCCTCTAATGTTTGCACTTTAGCTTTCATTTTAAAGTAGATCACTGTGGTGAGACCCTGTCAATCTATCCTTACATACCACTTTCTCCAGCCAAACAGTTGTACAAATTGTCCTCTGCAGGGTCTTTTATCCAGAGAAAGCAGGTCTTCTCCCACCCGTGCCAACAAACGGTCCAGGAGCCTGCTCTGCACATGCTCACTGGCCTCCTCCAAGCAGCACCTTTGCTCAGCCCAAATGCAACTGAGGGGGAATCGATGGTTACTGGCAGCAGGTGTTAGGAGCTAACAAGGTGTGCCAGCCCATTTCTGACAGTAGAAAAGCTCCCAAGAGACACAGAGCTCTCTTCATTGAGCTTTCTCATCTCCACCCAGTCATATTACTCTGGGTGAGAAATGAGGTCTTACCCAGCAGGTTTCTTGAGAAAGATGAGCAGCACAGCACAGAACAGCACTGGCTGAAGATGAGGTAAAAGCCTTTTCTGCTTTCTTAAGTTAAAGGTGATCTTCTCACTGGAGCCCAGTTCAGATATGTTTATGGAAAGCAGCTGCTGATGCAATCCTGGAGCTTCAGGCAGATCTGTGAAGGGTTCTTGCACTCTCTCCAATCCCCATGGTCCCCAGATGCTTACCAAATCAGAAGCCTTTCACATGGGCAGCAGCACTCAGGCCTGGTTGATATCTGCCTCCCCAGCATGAAAATTTTTGTTACATGCGATCGTGTCTCCCTCTAGTGACTAAATGTCTGTATTTTTGAAAGTCATGCCCCAGCTCTAAAGACATAATTTTTAAAGAGTCTGTAAAGTATGTACCTGCCTATCTATGCATAGATTCAACTTTCTTTTGTTCTTAGTTATGCACCAAGGCATGAACTGGATTTTGCTTAAAACTATCCCATTTTTAAGAGAGTTATAGAACTCAGCAGGCATTGTGACTCTATTATGCAGAGCTTTTAAACAAAAAAGGCAATGTCTGACCAGTAGGAAAGATAGATCTTGATTAAACATTCATGCTATTTATTTTGTACTGGCAGCTAATCTTTGTCCAAACATTTAAATCCAGACAGTGATATTTAACAGCAACTCTACTAAATTTATCTCTTGTGCTTGCTACAGATATGAGGATCACTCTTTCTTGTTTGGCAAGCTAGAGGACATCAACTTATCCTCACCAACAGAACAGTAGCCCAAATTGGGTTCATAAGACATAGAAAAATAAGGAAGACCATGTCCAAAGTTTATTCAGCTAAAGATAAGAGTGGAGATGAACAGAGAAGAGAGTAAAAGCTTGAAGATTCACAGAAAGACTGCTGTTCTGGTTTCTTCTTAGCTTATCACACAGAAAATAATACACTTTACACTGATAATAGAAAACAACAACAGAAAAAGTGTCAGATAGGGAGGATGTTCTTTAGAAAAGTAGAATCATTTTATTTTTAACCCTGGTATTATGAGGCATACCTGCATGTACACATCAACAAATGGAATCGGAGCATAGGGTTTAAGAGTGACCAAAAGTTAGTACCATGGCACATACCAAGGATAAGCACTAGGGAGCAAGGCAAGGCAACACAAAATCTCATGGGTGGCATATCGCATTCCTCACTCAGAAACAGAAGGAAACAGTAAAGAAAAATGGCAACACACTGGACATATACTGAAAAAAAAAAATTGCAAAATAATTTTTGAAACTCTGTAAGAAGCTGCTAACACCAGCAACATAGGACACAGTAAGCTTCAGACTCACATTTCCACACAAAAATTTTAAGCAAATATTATTAGAATAAATATAATTGAAAAAACATAGCTGAAAATAATATCTTTCCTTTTTAAAATTGAATTAATTTCCCACACATAAAATCAATATAATTTTACAACAGGTATCACTGTTGTTCTCATCTTACTGACACTGAGCTTGCCTAAGTCCACATGTAACAGTCCATTGGGAACACTAGAAATTCAACAATTTCAGTATTTCTCCTGACTAGGAAAATAGTGTCTGGTTATGCACCTGCCAATGTTTGGCCTCAAATCTTCGTAGTGTCCTTTGAAGTGGAAGCAAGAAACCTGTCTGACAAGTTTTATCATGATCTGAGTTTCTTGTTATCCTGCTTGATCCTCTAGGTCTTTCACAGAAAAAAAGGAAAAGACTATGTGATTTTAAATCTATAGAAACTGATAAAATTTGTAAGTGGCAATAATGCCCAGGGCTAGAAGTCAAACCTATGAGGATGCTTGCATTATTCTTACCTAGTTGCAAAGAAATGTCGTACCAGTATTTTATATGGCCTGAAATATTTTTAGCTTTTAACCAATAAAAATAATATGACTGCAAAGGCTAGAGCAGAGCCCTTAAAATTTTTCTTAAAACTCACTGTGTCCATATCTGGTTTCAAGTTTTGTTTTTCCTTCTTGGTCAGCTGCAGTTCAGCTTCTTAGCTCTGTTTTGGTATCATTGCAAAGGAATATCTAAACTTAAGTACACAACCCTCATCTCAGGATGTTTGTAGATTCTTTTATCATAGAATCATACAACCTTAGAATATGTTGAGTTGGAAGGGACCCATCAGATCATCAAGCCCACCTCCTGGCTATAGTGTAAATATGCAAAATAATAGATGTTTGGGGTTTTTAGCTCTGAAGGAAACCATTATTTTATGATATTTTCTTTTCAATCATCTGCATTTCCCAATTTAATTTTACAGCTTCAATTCACTGGCTAGAGCAATAGTATGTCCATACTAGAGAAAAACAGGGAAGGATGAAAAAACACCAACAGTTTATAAACTATGAAAATACTAGAGCCAATCACCCCTGCTGCCAAAATGCAGCAAGCGTTGTGGTGCTCCCGTCAGTGAAGTTCACCTCAGCTCTGCCTGCTAGTGTTCTTCTACCTGCCCATAGATGGCACCAGTCATGTTCGCAAAGCCTGAGTCCGTGTATGCCAACGTCCCTGCAAGCCCCGGCTGTAGCTTCCACCCTGGTTTCTTCCTGGCTGTTGGTGGAGGTGTTAATCACCAACTTTAAATACATGCAGAGGCAACTTCAGATAAGCTAAGCACGAAACACTCTTCTTCTATCTGCCGCTTCACACACCACTACCTGAGCATACATCTGTGTCCTCAAAGGTTAATGCCAAATAGTAACAAACACCAGTCTGAAGCGTTCTTCTCAGGAAACGTGGCTTTAAAAAAGTTGGGGTGTACTTAACATTGTTTTTCTAGATCTGCCTCTGCCAAAGAGAAGCAGCAAACTCAGGGTCCTGAGGAAAGCAGAGTCAGGCCAGTTCAACGAAGTACACCCAAAATGTAAAAAAAATGTAGTATTGACTATGATTTGTGCCACAGACCTTTTCAGTTTTTAACCATTAAGCTAAGTAACAAATGGTTTTTGCTGTCAAACAAGTTTCAGAATTTTGGGGAAAAGCCAAAAATAATGCTGTTCAAGAAGTCAAATGAGTAAAAATCCCTAAGATTAAATTGTTAAAATATTTAATGTGAATAATATTATCTCTTTTCTTGTTGTTGTAAATTTTTCACACTTTAAACTATAAATTAACAAAAATAATGTGATAAAATAATTGTCTTAAATCATAAAACAGTAAAATATTTTTCTCAAAAATATGAAAAGGGAACATTTTAAAAAAAAATCTTTTCCCCAGAACTGTTTCAGGTTAGATCAGAATAATAAGAATTGATCCATTCTTACAATCAGGTTTTATTGGTTTTTTTCAACATAGCTGCATTTTCCAGAAGAGAAAGCAAAGGATTAAAATTATGTTTGACTTACATTGTGTCCTTCTTCCTTTTCTCATGATCTGCCTATTTTTGCCTTTCATTTTCTATTTAATTTTTTTTTAATTTTACTTTAATTCTGAGAGGCAAAATGTTGAAGAACAGATGTATAATTAGATACCTACTTCCATCCCCCCTCCTCTCCAAATGCTGGCATTTGTCCAGGCCTTACTACATCCAGAGAGAACTACACGGAGGACTTTATTCCAGACACATGCAAAACTGGTCCAAACAGCCCAGGAACTGCCTCAACTTTCTCAGCCCTCCTCTAAGCCCCGCACATGAGAAACAGCTGAGAAGGGATGGATCAGTTTTATCATATCTGTCAAGGGAAGGATGCATTTCTCCTAACTTTAGACATCTAAAATAAAGACGTGCAGTTGAAAGCACCCATACAGGGTCTCTCAATGCTCAGTGGAGAGTGACCATCTCAGCCTGAAGTAGTTTCTGCCGGTTAAATTGCCCTCCAGAAATGTGAGCACCTACTGACGAAGACCAAAGAACTAGCTTATACTCGGCATATCATGTTTATCTGAGGGTAAAGAGCCTGCACATGTACGCTGAATGAAAAGGCTGCTTTTGGGAAACAGTGCACAAAAAGGCAGCTGTGTTTCTCCTTTCCCTCTATCCTGACCAGCCAGTTGCCATTTCCATCACTAGGATTTTAAACCTCAGTCCATCTTCACATCGTTGTTTGGGTGCTTTGTTGCATCCTGTGCTGCCCTGCTCTTTACCATTCTCCTTAGGCCCCAGAGCAAAGATAAATATCTACTGCAATTGTCAGGCTTTTGTTTATAGGCCAAGAAAATATTCTAAATATGTAACACTATATATATTATACCCTAACACTTTCACAAATTATAAAAAATTATAATTCATAAAAGCTAAAGAATTACAGTTAATTCCAGTTGCAACATTACTTTAACTCACTTTTCAGTTTGTTTATTTAAATGATTAAAAAAAGAGATGTTTTAACACATTTGAGCTCTGTTAAACTACCTTTTACACATGAATTAAGTTCAATTTTATTGCTGTATTTTCCCAACTTATTAAAAGGGTGGTACTTCACAAATAAAACTGAAGGATAGATTTATTATTTACAGTCCTATTCCAAGCCTTCGTATCTACTTAATATGGGTAAAGTGTTCAGTTTTCCAATGTAGTCCAGCTGCATGACTGGAATCAAACTTGTAATTGCCTCTTTGGGATTTAAAACTATTAGAGTTGTGCTTTTATGCTCTCTTTTGTTTTGCTTGAATCACTTTTTCAGGTCTATGAAGTACAGCTGGCACAATAAAAGTTTGATCAATGCATAACCAATGCAGTGTATATTTCTTCCAGATATGTAAAACCCAGGTGAAAAATACTAATCTATGAAAATGGTCTTTGTCAGCTACTTATTCTTGAAATTAAAATCAGTTTCAGTCTTGAGGTATATGGTTTGGCCTGGGACTTTCCAGTCTGGATTTTTCAACAGTTTCTTGTAATGCATAGATTTGACATATTAAAATGAATGATATCCTGATGTAAAGTTTCAATGGCCAGGGCAGATTTTTTTTTTCCACATACTGTGATACTTGCATAAAATTATCCTGGTAATACAGGAGTTAGCATTAGAAAAAGCCTACATAAGCAGCCTTTATTTCCTTAACAATTTGGTCTCCTTTCATGTATCATTGACCTTGATGCTCTTGGATCATATACTCAAATCCTTTAGGCCTCAGAATCACGCTTTGGGCATACATGAAATCACCAAATGCCTGCCAAGAGACTGAAAAATTAAGCCATTCAGTTTTGGCAACATGAACTGGTCTTCAGGTTCTGGAGTACATTAACCTGGTAGATAATAAATTCTTGTCCCCTCAGATTGATTTAGTAGCCTGCTTCAGTTAAAGCCTGACTCTTCTGGAATTGGTGGTGTTTCTGAAGGTGTTCTTCAATAGGACCCAAAAATTCATACTATGGCCTTCAGATAACATTTATGACACTGTACCTTTTAAAATCAAAAATAAAAAAGGTAGAAAACAGGGAACATATCAGTATATACTTTTTGATTATAGATTTCCTAAATAATGATATATAAAAATACTGTAGGTATACCAATATAAAACTACAGAGCCAGCTTAAACATGGTGATGCTGGAGGTCATGTTTTTCAGGAAATTTCACAATACTTGGTACCTGTCTCTCAAAGTTCAGTTTCTGCATTTAAATTTTTGCACTAGCCTCAGAAGCAAGACCACAAATAAAATGGACAATAGTTGTGAATACATTTTGAAGCAACTGTTAGGAGTTCAGACCCTGGATTCCTACATTCTGTTCATGTTCTATGTAGCCTTGTGCTGTTCCAGAACACAAGTGACTTTGTCAGGCACGTAAGCTGTCCAAACACCATAGCGGAAAGCCTCTCACAACCACACTAATGTATTAAGGAATGAGTTTACCATCATAGGAGTAAGTGGTGAGCAAGTGGACTTCTTACACTGCCTACCCAGTAGGTTTGGTCCAGCTCCATGTACAAGGCAGATTTTGTCTGTGGAAGCATACATGAAGATAGCACCTCTAGTAGTTATAAGATGGCTCTCGTAGTTGCTCTTCAAATATCTATTATAAATATTTTTATTGGAACAGAACTTGCATCTAAACAAATGTGATATGACTGAAAGCTACCGATGTAGTAGATTTGCCTTGTCTCAGTTGAGTGGAGGCTGTCATACCATCCAGAACCAAACAATACTCAAATTTCTTCTTTCTGTCTTAATTAACTTAATTATGACATTCTGAATTCTGGAGCTTATATGCATATTTAGAAATTCAAGACTCACATTCTGCTAATGCCTTGAAATAAATAGTTAATATCCATAGAAATGTCAAGCCTTACTCACTGTACCTTTAGCAATACAATGAAGATATTTTGTATATTCAAACATAGTCATGTAAATAGTTAATACTCACTAGAATAATTTTGCATGTCTTGTACACTGTCATCATAAATGGGTGCAGCAAGAACATATTCACTAATGCAGTAAGTCCCATCTTTTTCCCAGAAAAAAGGATATGTACAAGATAAGAACAATGACCATTCAAGGGAAGACACCATTAACCAAAGCCACCTAAGAGAAAGCCCCCAGAGTGTTCTGAGATATTCACTTTCAATATACATATAAAATGGACAACTCTTTATTTGTCAGTCCAACAGACATTTCTGACAATTCTTCCATGCTAGATACTGCATGGAACTCTTCCTCTAGAATGTTCCTTTAATTAAGGGTCTCAGTGTGTTCATGTAACTCTGGAAGACCTGACTCTGCTGCCACTAGTAGCAACGTTTCTGAAATATCACAGTGATTGAAGATGTGACTCTGGCATGATTTGGCAGATCTCAAGGAGTTTTCCAAAACCACCCAGTTTTTAAACCTTTACTGCTAATTGCAGAACATCAAGTTCAGATGGCTTTAGGCTTGGTTTCTCCTGCTCTCAACCAATTGCTCAGATCTGGCCACTTCAAACAGTAAATACCCTGGATTGCTTATTGCTTTCTAGTACTTAGGCTATAACAGTCCTCAGACTTTTGTGAAAATATAAGAAGGGGTCTTCTTGCAACATCTACTACCTACACAGAGAAAAAACCCACTATGTCTTATTAGTAAAGCCTCTCCCTTCTTGAAAGTCAATGGGCGTTTGGCTCCTATATTCCTGCCAGTCCTGAGAGTGTTAAGGAAATGTCCTAGTGTGACCACTGGCAGACACCGTAGCAGTCACACTCCCAATGCCAGAGACTTTCACTGCTGGTCATGAAACACCTTGGCAGTAGGTGGCTGCAGTGAGCCAACGGGTGCCTTGCTTGACACACCCTACTCACACTGTCAGACCAGGTTTCCTTACCGGCTCAATCCCAGGTTTCCCATAGCAGAATCTCAGATGTCCATAAAGCGATTTATTCATGGCACAGTAATAGAAGATACAGCTCGAGCTGATGCCTCCAAGGAGAATCTCCAACAAAGGAACTCCCTCACAGTCTACCTGTGGGCAAGTCTCACCCTTCTTGAGTCTTTGGCTCCTGCTGTGTCTCTCAGTGTCCGTTCATCTGCCTGGCCATTAGCCTTGGCATCCTTTCTTATGCAAACGATTGGTGGTTCATGGCCTCCGGTCTCTCTGGGCTCTCCCCCAGAGCTCAATCTGCATCTTGAACTGCAGCTTACAAGTCGAGCTACCTGCACCAGGTGTATTCCTCAACAGAAAGTTGGACTTGAGATGTTGAAAGTGCAGGTCCATGCTATGAATACTTCTCTGTCAGACTTGTTTCAAGAAGAGGTTTTCTGCACCCTCCCAAGAACCTCCCATTCCCACTGCTTCCCTGTCAAAGGCTAAAGTCTCTCCATTGTGACAATACTTGTGTGTTTACATCCAAGACAATTTTTTAAAATTTCCTTTTAAAAAAATTATTTCACAGAAATTGAAGGATAGTAGTACTACAGCGAAGACCTGGCGCCAGGATAGAAAGGAATTTTCCTAAAATGATTTTTCAAACAAATATTTTATAAAGCTTTGCAGTGTTCAATAACCAGAAATGTGGGCGTCTGTCACCCTCAGCCCTCTCATACCACCATCACATCCCAGCACGTGAGCATGAAAGCTACAGAATGAAATGATTTTTTATTACTCTGACATATCTCATCCTCTTTATGAAAATATCTTTATCCCATCTAGCTCTTGCTATCAGTCTGAGACTTGGTTTGTCAAGGTTTGGGCCAGTTCAAACATTTGCAAAACAGTTCCCTGGTTTTGACTGTACAGCTTATGATGTGAAAAACAAACTTCAGTAATAGAACTGCAGGCACAACTTCAAGTTGGATGATGTGAGGTGTCTGTGAAGCTTCTAACACAACATTCATGTAGGATAGCTACACTACATTTCAAATTGTGCTATTTCAAAGTAAATTACTTTCCTTTCACAGCACAATAATTGTTAACTGTGAAGATTTGCAGCAACTACAGGGGTACACATAGAAGACAGAGTAATGGAAGGATTGCTAATTTATTTTACCACTGGGGCATAATGATTCTCTTTGAAGAAAGAGATGTGAGGGAAAGATGTAGTATATATCTTTCTATCATCATTGAAATTAGATATTTTTATAAAGACCTACAGCATCATTTGTAATTCTCCACTCTCTGAAACTGCTACTTTAATGAAGTATATTATAGAAAACAAGATGTGCAATGTTGGAAGGAAAAGAACATGTTCAACCATACTTGGCCTGGTATGTCTTGACTCTCACAAGAAGGCCAGAGTGGCAGACTCTGGAGGCTGAAAGTCAAATATTTAGCCTTCATAAATGCTGTGTGGTGGTTCATGCTCCATATACTTTCCCATCTAAACCACTGCAAAGCTTTTCTCATTCACAGTCATCATCAAAAAAGTAGAGGATAGTTTAACCTTCCCTCTTGTACTGATCTAAACATCTGTGCTGAAGCAATCACCAAAGAAGATTTTTAAAGTCCATGGTAACCCTAATTATCTTGGGTTTTGGCCAAATCCTCCACTAACTAGAAACTCAGCTCCCACAGGATGCCAAAAGACCACCAGAAAACCCCTTGTGGTCACATGGTTGTATGATTTGGATGAAGTTGCAAAACTTGTGTTAGTAAGCCTCCTTCTATCACTACCAGTATTTCTGGACCCTCTCAAGATTTTTATCCCCTGCACATGGTACACATACATAAGAGATGTGCCTCTGGCACACTCAGCCGTGGCAGGCATGTTCAGACATGTTGGCATGACCCGGAGAGAAAGCATACTTCAGCCTGAGCTCCTTGAAGCAACAACTCCTTCCCTCTATTTTGTGATGGTGTCTCCTTCCCACAGAGACTCTGTATACCACATCTCACCAGTAGATGATGGATCAGAAGGGAAACCAAAAGGCTCTACTGTATATGCATTAGAAAAATTCCTAATTAAGAAAGAATGAGATGTGGAAAGTGGTTGTGCAAGACCTGCACGAAACACATAAGCCTTGATTTCTCTGCTCTTCTCTGTAAGCTGTCTTCACATTCAAATACTGTCTGGTGCTGTGGTTGAAAGAAAATTTCACCTTTGCTGGAATTCCCCTGGTTAAGTGTGCTGTTGCTGAGGAACTCTGTGCAGCCTTTCCTCAGGACTGAACCCTGTAGTCTTAATCTTTAATTAGCTTTCCCTTGACCCTTCCATAAGGCTTGCCACTGGAAGACTTCTCTGTAGGGTGAGGAAAACGCCTGTAGAAGTAAGACTTCCAATAAATCTTGTTAGAAATGCTCAGGTTAAGAGAGTTGCCAGGACTTACAGAGCACTGTCTTGGCTTCACAATAACAGGGTTTTCTGCAGAAAACTCTGGAGTGGTTTCCAATTAATGTCATTTCAATTTTGCCTCTTTTGTCTCTCTGGCATTGCCTGGGTTCAAGCCATTCCCAGCCATGAAGATTTTACACACAACAGAAGTAAAAAAAAGAAGTGCTGGTTTAATAAGTCTTTTCACTAAGAGACTCCTTGGTCTCTTCAACTCAGCTAGGCACCCACATGCAAGGAGCCTGTCTCTCAGCTAAAGGGACATCATGCACTGGGCACAGAAATAAAGACTTCCCTGTCAAGGAAATTTTGTGGCATTGTTACTACAGATCAGTTTCAGCTGGAAACGGTTGTGGTTTTGCAAAAACTTACCACAATGCCTGCTGCAAGGCATGTTCCCACAGGGCACCCATCACAAAGTTGAACTTCCCAGATTTCCCCATGGTCAGCAATGGGAAATAAGCACTGTCAGGGAAAGGCATAGTCCAGGACTGTGCTGCTAGTGCCCAGAACTGCCCTCTAAAAAAGGTTCTCTCTGTCTTCATGGATTATAGATGGTACCTTGGAAGGTGAAATCATATTTTGGCAGTTGCAGAAAGCTGGGTGAAAGCTTCACTGCAGCTTCATTTTGATAATTACTTTTCCTAGCAATATTTTGCCTTTCCCCTGGATGACCACAATATCAGCTAAACACTGATTAGGCTTAGGCTTTTCCTCTATTAGAAAGGAGGTTTTCTTCCACCTTACTGGTTTTAGTCATAGGAGGATTTCCTCCTGCTTCCATCAGGCAGGAAGTCCTATGATTTCCTGAGCTTTCCATACTGGGCCACAAAATGGTCAACACCTTTATAACTGGAGTCAAAGGGAAAACCTCATTGGGCTTGTAGAAGTCACTCAGCTGTGTGAGGAAACGATGTGTCTCATCTCCAGTCACCTGGGGTTAGCCACTCGTGGGATGCCGTGGCCTGCAAACAATTAGTTATTGGTGCATAAGACACCCATCCTCTAAAATCTCCAAGGGTCTTCAGGCAAAATTTCTCTGCATCCTGGGATTATTTTAGTGGTAATGTGGTATCTAACAGCCTTCCTTTCTTTGAAGTGGCCTAAAAAATTTCTGCTGTCATCACTCAATATCAGAGAGATTTTCCTCTGTGTCAGAGAGGAAAGACCAGCTCTGCTGCCTCAATTTTCTAGGTCCAAATCACATGCTCAAAGGTTTCCTCAACAACAATCCTGCCATGTGGAGCAAATCTAGGAATCTGTATGTCATGATGTGACTCTCAGTGGAGAAATATTTAACTGGGACAATGTGTCTCCAAATCATATAGTACTATATGAAGGTGTTTGCTGGGAGTATTTTCTCTGGCTCTGGCCACAGATTCTTTGAACTTAACCTTCTACACTTTCTACAATTCACTTCATTTTCTCTCCGAAGTAAAAGAAACTCACTCTTGTACAGACCCTCTTGACATGATTCTGTCTTTCGAATGACTGATTACATTGTCACTTTCTATTTCTTTCCTGCTAAGTGCTGCTGCAACACATACTCTTTTAATTCTTCCTTCCCCTTTGCTACATGCTGCCCAATACAACTGCAGTCAAGAAGAATCTCCTAAAGGGATTGTTCTTCCAGGCTTATATTGTGCTTTTCACGAAGCACCTTCACAGTTTAAAATAGAATTAAAGAAGTCTTGGCCATGCAGATGCTGGGGGTTTGTCATGAATGTACCCTGGGGGCCTGTGATCTGCTTCAGTGGTAACAGCACAGCTACATGTGGTGACTAAGCTCGTGACACCCAGGGAAAACAACAATAATAATTTGTTCTTCTATCTGAATATAATTTTTCTGTTGATGTATATACTTTGAGTCCTTTCATTCTTCTTGCACTAGTGCTGTTTCAAGTGCTGCTTAATTCTTCCGTGTGGTGGGACTTCCCTTGTTTTCATAAAGTATTTTGTTTATTTCCCAACAGCATCCTTCATGTTGCAGACTGTTGCCTCATCCCAGTTATTTATGGATGCCCTGTGACTTCTGCTGTTCTTGGTATCCAATACTAATTGGTAGTCACCCAGCCCATGGTTTTCGATTTCTTAGGGGAGATTATTTTACAGCATTCCCTTCATTTGTGGTTCCTGAAGTCCTTAATTTGCTATGCAGTGATTTACATTCTGCTGTGATCCAGTTTTAGTTTATGCTTCCTGAATTTTGACTGAGCAGTAGTATTCCCTCTTGTCTCGGTCACATATGCCTACACTGTCATGTATGTTTTCACCTCCTGTCAACAGTCATGCATCATGCACCCTTTTCCCAGGAAATCTTGTGTGCTGATAACAGTCCAGCAGGTGTTTCCTACCAAATGTTGTGGCTGCTCATCTCTTCTTCCAGTCCCACCTACCCTGCCCAGGATGGACTGTTTATATTCAGAATATGCTGCAAGGTCCTGATAAATTATAGCCTATAGCATAGGGAGCCTACTTTTTTTCAGCACTCAGTAAGTATCCAGACTGTCATTTTTTGCCTCTTTGTACCCACTTTTGAGGTTTGGCTACTTTAAGTCATACTCTTTTCTTGGACTGTGAGGTTCCTTTGCATCTCACTTGTGGAAGTAGCTACTGAAATACCTGAATTGTTGGTACCAGAACTGTTGGAGGTGATTTATTTTTGCAGCTTCCAGTTTTGCCCATGTTTCTGGACACAAAAATTCCTAGCTGTTAGAAAAATACCATTTTACTTGCCTTTGCTATGGAATGGATTACACACATATAAAGTTTTTTATTAAGTGAAACAATTTTTCTGTGTTAGGACTGATTTGACAGCATGTCAAACACATAAACGGACATTCTGACCTTTCCCTTTGCATCTATAGTCAATCTGTAGTTCTCTGACAGTTGGGGTTGAAGAACTACGTATTTCATTAGTCCTGCTAATGCAGGCAGTGTTAGAATCCAAATGGAAACTGTCTTTTGCCCATCTTTTCTCTCATTAATACAGAATACTTTTTCCCCAGCTATCAGTTTATTCAAAACTGAATGTCATAGGCTCTCCTTTGGCCCTATGCAGCTAATTAGACCTAGGAAGCTAGCTGCATCCTTATCCTTCTCTTTGCCATGTACTGGAGCCAAGAAGAGTGCTGTGTCACTGCTGCTGCTCGAGTCTCTTTGGGGGTGCACCAACTGCACTGTACACCCTGTACTTTTCTGTTTGCTTATGCGTCATGCTTCTGCAAAATGGTTTACTTTGTGGTTGGACTCAAACAGCCTTATCAAAATGCAACTCTTCAGTAAAGGTGTAATGAAACATTTGGACCTCATGAAAACATAATGTTTTGCTATTTTGCACAGGAATGTTTAGTAAGAGGGTGAACAACTCCTCAGCTGTTGAGTCATCATTTGGAGGGAGGAAGAAGTAAGGGTGAAAAGGATCTCCCTAAATGGCCAGAGCATTATTTTCTTTTAGCACTGTTTTCACGGTCAGAATTGGAAACAGTGTCAGAACACAAAGCTGCAGATAAAGGAAGATGATGCTTCAATCTAGATTCAAAAGCAAATTCACAGCTGCCTGTAAATCAAAACTAAGACCATCTCAGTAGACCCTGCATCTGCCTGCACTTCAGGCTGATGGAGTACCACGGAATTCTTGCCTGCCAGGAGAGAGCTGTGTGCACATGGTGCTGATTCCCAGTAATATGCTGTCCCAACATGCAGTGGGTCCTACATGAGGGCAAACACCTACTAGTGCTATAGTGCCAGACCAGGGCACACTCATATAAATATATACATCCATATCCAAAACTGCTCTCACCTGGACTAGATTTTTAGAGGTTGCTGAAGGGTGCAGATACAGAACTCAATAGGAATGGGTCATAGAAAACAATTTGCCCCTATTGGTCTTGAATGTGTTTGAAAATCTGGTTATGTTTCAAATACAGTAATGAATATGGTGAAAGTAAGTTTGATAATTTGGTCCCGCAAATTGTTTGATTTTTGCCTGAGATGACATTCCTACGGGACAGATTGTTTTTATGCTCATATTTTCTCCTAATTGTTTATGATGCAATTGAGTATGACAGAATTTTCAAGAAATTCTTATTAAAGAATGAGTATAAAACTTGTGTCTTCATCTACAGCGGTAAAAAGATTTTTTTAAGTAGCATTCTTCACCCATATCAGTTCTTTCTTCATCAAATATTGATTCACAAATTCTTTCTTACTAGTATTGGATTTCATAATTGAAAGCAATAATATTTAGAAATAATATTAATAGAAAATAATATTTTCTCATTTTGTAATTGTTTCCAAATACTGATGGTGTATATATATATATATATTTAATTTTTTTTTTTTTTTTTAGTAAATGTAGAATTAAAATTTATTGATAGGTAGGGGGAAAAGGAAAGAATAATTTTGCTTGCAATCCCACATAGGCATCATAAGAAAATATTATTGTACATTGATGTAGGTATACAAAGGAAAAATAGGGTTTTCCTCATTTCAAAGGGATGATTACATTTTGAATTATCTTATACACATCTAATAGGACAGGGGCACCTTGAGAGTTAATCAACATCTGCAAATCTCAAAAAAATATCGGATTCGAGTTTATAAGATATTCCTGTTGACTTGGGCTCAGTTTGCACTTAGATTTTACAAACTAGTGATGGTATGTGAGACGGAACAGAACTTGTATCTCTAAAGTGTACGTAGGCTGAAGCTCATTTCTGGAGCAATATAGAGTTATACTTTATTGAAAATATAACTGCAGTGTCTTGGTTTGAAAGACAGGTGTCTATCAAGGAAGGCGGGAACCTCCCTTGGAATGGAGAATATGACCCGTTTCCCTCCAAATTATTATAACTTTGAAATTAAGGGGTTTTCAGGCAAAGATATGAGAAAAAGGAACAGCAGTTTTTTACTAGTATCTATAACAAAGCAAAAACCAATAGCAATGGTAACAAAAACAAACAAACCAGAAACCCGGTGTCAGCTTTCTCTGGGCTGCCAGGCACCCCCCCCCTTTGCTGCAGTTATGGTCACTGCCAGCAGGGGGCACTGTTGGGCTCCCAGCCAGGCAGGGCAGGGGCGATTATTCCCCCACACCTGCAGGGGGCGCTGTGGCGCGAGTGCCTCCCTCTCTTTCATTGGATAATGGTGGATGGGCTGGATGGCAGGACGGGCTGCAGCAGGGACCTCAGAGCAGCAAGTTGGACGGCAGGTCTGGCTCAGCCAGGGTAGCAAGCACAAGGTAGCAGGAGCTCTGCAGCTGTGGCAGGAGCCACAGAAAAAAGGCGAGGGTGCCGAGTAGAGAATTTCTCCCCTGGATAGCTCACCAACAATGGCCAGTCCCTGGGTCAGGCTGTGCAGAGGCAGGGTGGGTCCTGGCAGGGCAGCTCCCAGCAGAGTGGCTCCTGGTCCTGGATCCCATCATGGCACACACTGGCTCTGGTTCCCAAAACAGCAGAGAGGCAGAGAAAAACGAGCCACTAAACCCTATCACAGTGCTGAAGTGGGGGAAAAACCAAAAAATTAACAGGCAAACTCAAATGCAGCTGTATCTCTGCTCAGAGAGACCCTGCTGCCCTGGCTGCCTGAGTTGCTGTGCGGCCAGAAAAGGGCCAGAGCTCCCCTTCTCTCCCCCCACACTCTTTCAGGAAATCCCAGGCTGGCTCCCATCTATTGCAAGATTCTGGAGCTGGCGGGTGGGGTGATGGTGTGTAGGCAGCGACCATCCCCGACATAGAACAAAAGGAGTAAGAAAAAAACCCAAAGATGGAATGGGATAAAGACATTCCCAAGACATGCAGTTATACCCTAATTCTTACAGCTGTAGTTAAAATTTTAAACTTAGTAGAAAATGAAAAAGAAAAAAAAGAAGCAAAGTGATTTGCTATGATACTGCAGAGGAGCTAGAGACAACTTGTACTTCACTGTGCTGTGAATGTATGCTGATAGCAAGTGATCAACAATATGCATTTCAATCTTCACAACACTCTCATGAGTGTCTATGTGGCATCAAATGGTTGAAATCTGATCAAGGCTTTTGAACAAGGACCCACTGAACTTACAGAGGACTGTTTGAAGGCCAGCCTCCGCTCTTCCCCCATTCCAGTTTCAGCAATCTTGAAGGGGAGACAATCAGTCTCACTGGGGGAGGACTGAAGATTTCCTCCAGCTGTAGTGGAGAGAGCAAAGTAAAGTGTGCCAAAGAAGCACTAGGACTTTCTCCACTGACCCCATGAAAAATAGCTCTGCCCCTGACACCCTGAGAAAAGCATTGGTAATCAGCCTACAGATGTTTTGGCATCTGGGTATTTTACTTGACAGACATATACATTGTCTTCAATGTCCTCTCAAACCCCTCTAAAACCTGAGACAAGAGCTGTCCACTCATACCAAGTTCAGGTACGCAGAGCAGAAGGACTGCTTAGATGTATGCAAAGAGGCACACCTACAAGTGTGTCCAAGGAGGAAAAGACAACAGCACAGCAACCTAGAAAGCTAATCACTCACTCTGGGCTTTTCTGGGCTCCATTGAGTTTGACTTCTCAGCATTAGGATTTGATTAGACGATGTAACTAGTAAAATGGGAAATAGCTCTGTCGCATCAATCACACAGAAAGAAGGTTTCTTAGAGGTTCCCTTCAGCACCTAAATCAGGAGATCTGCAGCAGCT
>VZRN01000698.1:119556-131908 GCA_013397935.1 Dasyornis broadbenti
TTTTTCTTTTTCTTTTTCTTTTTCTTTTTCTTTTTCTTTTTTCTTTTTCTTTTTCTTTTTCTTTGTCTTTTTCTTTTTCTTTTTCTTTCTCTTTTCCTTTTCCTTTACCTTTTTCTTTTCCTTTTCCTTTACCTTTCTTTTTCTTTTTCTTTTCCTTTTCCTTTTTCTTTTTCTTTTTTTTCTTTTTCTTTTCCTTTTCCTTTTCCGTTTTCTTTTTCTTGTTTTTGCTTTCTCTGATTGTATTCAGAATACTTATATATAGTCCAAAAACAAGTGATGCTAATAAAAATTCCATCATGATAATCTATGTTTATGCCCTTTCACTTACTTCTGGCTGATATTCATTCTCTTGTCAGGACTGTGAAATCAAGACTTTTCTTAACATATAGAACAGCAAGACCCATTTGGTATCCAAGATGAAACCCAGATGAGTGTTAAGATTGACAGTGTTTTCACCCTTGTAATTAGCTATTCACACAAATGGGGGTTTAGTTTGCACTTGTGCTTGGAACATGGCACCTCTTTATACAGAGAGTATCATTCACATGTTAACATTTTCACTTTTGTTTTTTGTTGGCAAGTAAACCAGCATACTTGCTTTTGAGTTCTGTTAGCTGTATATTTTGCTATATACTTTTCACTATTTATTAGTGTTCTATTTAAAAAGAATTTAATGTGAGCAAAGCATGAACAAGAACTATGTAATGCTCCTCTACTTTTCTCTGCTCTGGAGGAGGACCTCACCTGCCTAAAGTCACTCTGCTGCTTCCAAGTGAATGATTTCCATAGGCAAAGTGCTGGGGCAACCTTTCCAATATCTTTTTCTTTAAGGGTAAAAATCCCCCTCCCTCCCTTGCTGAGAGAAGGATGGGTGGCCTCAGTACAACAGAATATGTACCACGCTGCTGAGCTTATTTGCAGCCTTTTTCTTGGTTGTGTACTGACTCAGTAATGTCTGGAGGAAGGGCACAGAACTAGGAAGCCTTATGGCAATACAGCGACGGTTGCCAGAAATTCATCAAGGATTTTGATGGGTTCTGAAAAAGTCTGTTCATTCTAAATTGAGGAATAAAAGACTCAGTGATAGAAGAGAAGGCAAAAGGACAGCTAAAATGTCTCTGTTTTGCTGGAGCTGAGATGTGACTGATTTGCTCATACACACTAAGGGTTTAAACAGAAAAAAACCAAAATTAAGCATCCTAAATGGACTGTGATCAATATGTACTTAGGCTAGAGAACACACTGCCCCAAGAAGTGGATTTCCAAAATGTATGTTTGGAAAAAAGAATTGATATGCATTGCATATCAGAGTTACCATAATTAATTAAAGTAATGCTTTTGGGTCATGCTTCAGGGCTCTCAGAATTCAGCAACTGTTACAGAACAGGCTGAGATTTAATAAGGGTAATCTCTTTTTAACCTTCATGTACAGACTTTAGGGGTCTCTCTTCATCAATGGCTAATGCCAGAAAATATATATGAAATAAGAATGATTTTAGGTCTCAACAAACAGCAAAAATAACTATTCTCAGTTTTGGACTATATGTCTGTGTGGCCTTTCATCTTATGGGAATGAATGGCACTTGGAATTTCATTTGCTCTCTTTTCTAATTCTTTATAAGGCTAGAATGCAAAGGAAATGAAAAAAGGATTAGGAAAACTTGATCACTCAAGTGATCAAGCAATAGAGGTAGCATAATACACATGGTCTTTTGTACCCAACAAATTAATTAATATTGTTTATCTCTTTAGAAACAATTGCATCCATAATGGACAAGAGGACAACTATTAGCCTAGATTAACATAAAGATTACATATAAAATCATTGGGGGAAAAAAAGGAGAAGAGACTAATGGTGGAGAAAAGGCACAGAGAAGCCCTAAAGGCAAACAATAGAATTAAAAGTACGGTAAATGCAAACCACCTAAGCAAAAATAAAAATAATGATTGTGGAAATAACAGTAAAATACGAAAATAATTTTTCTATACTGAAGCTCCATGTCCTCAGCTCTTTGCCTCCAGGGACTCCAAGCACAAGGATGTCTTTTCACCCAAGTAGTAAGATATCCAGAGAAGCAAATTGAGACTGCTGCTCATCTCTCTTGCAGGAGTAGAGTGCTGCTTTCCTCTCTGCTCCTACATTGATGCAATACCATCTCCACAACTCAGAGAGGGCATCTGTATGAGGAACCCCACTTGGGGCCAGACAAGGGGAGTATTAAGATATACAGCAGCAGGGGAGCCGAGGGCTGCAACACCGCGGTTTACAACTGCCCAAGGCAGCTGCAAGAAACATCACTAATACAAATCGAGGTGTGAAGCAAGTCAGTGCTTCAGGGGCATAGACCTACAGTAGTGCAGGTCCAAAAAGTGGAACTAAATCACCACATTCCTACTGGAGAGAAAAAGATCTGGCTTCCTCTCTTTTATTGTATTTCAAAGTCCTTTGCTCACTTTATTGGGGCATACTTCACTGTATTACACTGAGACAGAAACAATGAACCTGTGATGTAACAGGTTAAAACTAAGCTGTGGCTGCAAAGTACCTTGAAATAGGGAAAGCAAAATTAGAGAATTCTTCCAGTGAGTTATCACAATAATTCTATGCCTGTTTACAATCCCAGACATGATGAAATGTTGAAATATTTGGTTGATACACCCCCTCACAATATTTTCAACAAAAAAGATACACTTAAATTTCAGAAGCTGATTCTTTTCTGCTTTGATGTACAAAGTAGGGAGGAACAGATCATTGCCAGACATTTAAAACAGAAAAATGCCTATTTAGTGAAAATCTGAAATAAAATACTGTCTTTCAATTAAATACTTTTTATCAGTTAATTTATTTTAATGTATCTTAATTATTTCTCTTTTTCAGTGTTTTACTTATCCAGAGTGGAATTTATCTTTGGGGAATAACACAATAGGAACTATGAAGGTTAAATCTTTAGCTGATTCTTAAATCACTTTTCCTATAAAAAGTGTGTGAATTCACACCTTTTCTTCTATAAGACCAAAGACACATTTATCATATTTGACTCTTACTTTACATAAACAAAGGCTAAATAAAGCATTAACACACACGATTTGATCAAGGCAAAAGTTTTTTTACCTTATACCTACAACTTAAACATCTGACTTACATGAAAATGATTTATTCAGTTTCTCTGGAATAGAAGAGGAAGCACAGTTAGGTCTAGATTGATTTTATCAGAGTGTGAACTGTTTGTGGTGTAAATTGAGAAATACTTGCGCTATACTGGGCTGGAGAAGAACAGAAAAAACTTTATGCTGTGCTGCATTACCTCCACATGGTCCATAGACAGCAGTGTCACTGACCGTTTATTTTTCTGCCCTGCCCTCTGTCTATTCTCTTCTAGCTCACACCACCATTTTCCCCAGATAATAGTCATCAGTACCACCACTCTTGCCTCAATCTATCACTGGTAAGATATTTGAGAAGGCAATCAGCTCAGCTGGAGAAAACATAAAAGTGGAAAATATATCTGCGCTTAAAAAATGGAAACATTGCGTTTATACTTGGGACTTGGACACACCGGGCTCTCAAGAGCTTCTCTAGCTGCCTGAGCACCCTTTTTTCCTAATCACTTGTAGATATAATAATTTGTAGATATAAATTGGTTTATGTGCATGTGGTGCCAGTGTGCATGGAATTCGCATCAATATTCACAGCATCCACCTCTGGGAACTGGTCCCTTATGGTTTCAGTCAGGAACATGTGTTTTAAGTGCATGATCTGAATATACGTTTTTGTTATTTTCCTTCGAGGTTGAAAAAGAAAATTGTTTCCCTCCATGATTGTCTCAGAATTTTGAATTCAGTCAATGGGAAGGGTACATGTGCAGAGTGAAAGTTGCTGAGCTCTCAGTGTATTTCTCACTGTACATCTGACTCACCATGGGATCTTGAGCGATAGCTCCTCTGTCTATGAAACACTCACAGAACCAGCAGACGCTGAAGCTTAATTTCAGTTCATACAATGCTGTAAGGTCTTTATTTGCCATGTGCCGTAAGAAGTGCAAGGTAACTTTCACAAGTACAGAAAGTAAAAGAAAGTAAAGTAGATTTTTCTTGCACAACTCAAATGAAAATCCGTGGTGCTTTGAGTATTTTTCCCAGCCTCAGATGGAATTTCACCATTTTAGTAGTTTTTATTCTGTAATGCTACTTTTGTGCAATAAAGAGTTATTTACTTGTTGTCAGTGTCTTCATGGATTAAACAGTCCCTAAGTACAGATTGACAGCACGGATCATTATGGACCCTTATCATTAAAAATGGGAAGGGACGGAGGTTGTGTGTGTATGTATTCATCTCCTTACTCCCTCTCTTTCACAAACTATAAGGTTTAATAGCAGTTAACACTACACCACAGCACTTCTAAATTAACGATAGCCCTGCCAATTCTAATTGGTATTCTAATTAGTCTGACAATTCTACTAATTAAGAACATTAAACTTTTTAACAAAGGCTATCTTTTTTATGTTGTGTTTGGCAAAATGGAATTGAGGGTATAAGGAAGCCTGAACCACTACTTCTGAGAATTGCTGATGATTAAAGAAAAAAAAGTATTTGGGGAGCGTGTAGAAACATTTAGATGTGGTAGTTAAATAAGAAGCATAGACTATCTGAATTGTAGAATATTGTAAATGATAGAGAAATGGATTTAAAAAGTGAAAATGGCAAATCCACAATATATCCCTGAAAGAGGTTTGCCTTTTGGAAATAATGATTTACACCAGGTGCTATAGGGATTTCAGTACATTAGACAAACTGAGACATTCCTTTGTTTGAAGAAAGATCACTTTTCTAAATTTTCTTTCCTTCAGATATGAAGCAAAAGCAAAGAAAAAAGTATGTTCCACAATGTACAATTTTCAGTGAATATTTGTTTCAAATTGATAATTTTTTTTAAAATTGCTCTGGTATTGATTTTATGGATTGCATGCAATTTTCAAAAGAAATGTCCTTTTGAATCCCTTTGAAGTGATTTAAAGATCATACTTTTTCTAAGTACCTTGTTCTCAGAATGAAATTTCATTACAGTGCACTTAAAACACAGTTTTATGCCAAAAAATAAACACACTCTTCTGAAAGATAACATTTTCTTTTATTTCTTTTTTTGGTTTGTTTTCTTGTTTCGTTTTTGTTTTGTTTTGGTTTGGTTTTTTTGTCACTTTATGTTACAAGGTCAACCTGCAAATATCTTCATCATAATCAAGATTTCTGTTTCTATGGGAGTAAGAGCTTTTGCACAGAGTGTCTGCACAAAAGCCTTATTAATGTTAATTTGTGCCACAAGAACCAAATGAATAACAGACTGAACGGAAAGCAATATTTACTCCAAACTCCACAAACCTGAGCCTCACAGATTTCACTCTTCTAGCACCCAGCCTTCAAGACATAGTGCAGGAACTATGAATCTCTCAGGATTTGGCTTCATGCCGTAATGCCAAGAATATTCCCTACGTTGCCTCACCAAATCATTACTGCACTGCCTGTATTCACACTGTTTAAGGATTTAAAGATACTGGGAGAGATGGCTATTCTAGTCACCATCTGCTGACATCAGCTGTCTTCAAAATTCATAGCAAAGTACCCTTTTGAGATAAATTTTACCTATATGGCTTTACATAGCAAGGTGTCTTACAGGTCCAAATCCGGAATGCAGAAGCCAGCATGCCTCCCTAGGCAGAAAGCGCACTTTAAATTTCAGCACAGACCACACTTAAAATTCCTGAACACAAGAATGAAACCCTGAACATACTATAGAACACTCTTCAAAATGCATGCCTTTGAACAATTTAGGCATTTTTTTTTCTCTCCTGGACACACTGCAGTAATAAGATTTGAACTGCTGTATGTATTTCTCAAAAAATAGCAACAGAATTTTAGATGATCGAAAGAAATCAAAATAAAGCCAGATACATCAGATCCATACTGTCTAACACTATGAACAATACCATGGGGGGAAAAAAAAGGATTTCTAACTTGCAAAAATATATGCATATTCAGTACTGTTTCTGCTGATCACCGGCTGTTTCAGCATTTTGCAAACTATGCCCTGTATGAACTTTCCCCAGCACTTCAAGAGTTTAAAGAGGCAGGCTCACAGTAAGGCCACAGGAGCCAGGTAGAAAGCTAGTCTAGTATGGCAACTAGCACAACGGAGGGGAAACACAAGCAGGATTCAGGCTCAGCAAGCCACACTCCCTTCTTAGAAATGGGATTTTGCCCTGAAAGGAATGCTTTTTGTCAAACTTTTAGGTGCATTCTGGCCATGGCTGTTTTAAACTATTTGGAGTTTCAAACTAGTCCTCAGCCAGCCAAAGGACTGAAACGAAAACTTCAGGCTGCCAGAAGATATGCAATCTCCTTTGCACATCCTGTTGGGTGAGACCACTTTGCAGAGTGGTTACCTTAAAAACCAACACTGTGCACTCAAACTGTGGCGTGAAGCACTGATTCTCAAGACGACTGCTGGACAAGGAAGATGGCAAGCTCTAGGGTTTACACAACTCCTTAGAGATTGCTCAGACATAAGAGATATTAATTACAGAAAGTACTGTTTATTTCGTCTTGTACTTAAGTGCATGATAACCTCACCTCTCTTTACAGCAGATCACAACTTCATGTTAATTTTGGCAGCCTTGATTGACTGTTTAGACAATGCTGTTTCTGAGAGGGTGTCCACATAAGTTATAAAAAAATCTCTATGCAGGTGTAGGCAAAATCCCCTCTTGACTCTACTTTAATTGTATACTTGAATAGATGGGAATCAATCTCTTCTTAATTCTCTTCTTTGTTAGGCTAAGAATCTAAGAAATTTAAATCTTACAACACCAGCGTGTCTGCTTGTTCAGCAAATGTAGTGAAAGACATACTAAATGGGTTTTTATAAAGATGGGAAACATCAGTTACTCTAGAAGTATATCTGCAGACAGAAGTAATAGAATTGTTTTCATTCATCACTGGAAAAAATTTTGTTTAAACATCAGGTTTTCCAAATTATTTTTTGGAAAATGCCATTACAGCCCTATCTGAATTCAGCACCATTTTACAGCTAAGATGAAACTAGCTGTGCCTTTCATTTTCTCAGAAGCTTGGGGATAGAATCCAGAAAACAGTTTTATGAATTCCTGTTCTATTTGCAGTAAAATTTCACCACTGAATCTCCAGGACTGTCAGGGGAAAATTGATCCTGTGGGTAAAAGACCTCAAATGATCCAGCTTGTCTCGAAGTAAAATGGGATGGTGAAGATCCTCCGAAGTATATTGCTGTCCATCTTCCACTGCTTTCAAATCAGTGAAAGATGCATATCATTTTGTGTAACAAGAAAAAGCAGGAAGGTTAGATGATTCAGTAACTGTACACATCATTTAATCTCTCTGAAAAATAATTTCTGGGGTGTTTATCAAATAGACATTGGACTCTTCATCACTCCTGACACTTGCATCGAGCATTTTAAATCAGTGGAAAAAGTTCAGGATCAATACAGTAAGATCCCTATGCCTCCCTTTTCCTTCTAGAAAGTCACATTTCCCTGCTTCATTCCTGTAAACGTTTAATTTTGGCACTAGCTTAGGTTTACTTATTTTGCGTTCTGCTTTTTTAATCCAAAATTACCTTTCTTTTCAATAAGGAAAGATCTCTAGTAAGGTTTTTTAAGTATATGCATTATCACGTTTCAGATGCTGTTTGGCAATCGTGGATGCTAGGAGCAGTCAAAAGTGTAACACAGATTTGAGAAATGTAAGGGAGGCCATAGTTCACTAACAGCTTGGGATGCATGATTGCACAGCTCTTCTGTTTTTTGAATGAAAATTTACTTAATCTTAATCAGACCAGTATCTCAGGAAAAGTCCTGTCCAGAGAGGGTTATAAATTCAGATAATAAAAGGCAATCAAAAAGAGCATATATTTCCATTACAGTAAGCCTGAGTCGTACTGCTCAACACTTAATATTTTTTCCTAAAAACAAGCACCTCTGCTGAGCTGTTATGACAATACCTGCATAACTTGTGTGTAGAGAGAATGGAGGTTTCATAGGCAACTGTAGTTCTGGCATTTACTTCTGTCAGCTACTTGCCTTCTCACCTTAAATAATGTGCATTCAAAATAGGCTTAGTTTGGGGTTTTTTACTTTCATTTTTTTATTTTCCTAAGGTGTTCATGCATATAAGAAAAAGGAAATTATGATGCCTAAATAGGAGCTTACAGCCCATCTGAATTTAGGGAAGATTCATAGGGCTAAAGAAGTCACTTCTCTAGCCTAAACACTTTCTCTCTGCTAAGTTTCAAAGGTCTGCTGCAAATAACAAAAGTGTCAGACTTTCTCATAAAGTTTGCAAAGGAACTTTGTTCCCCTTACAAAACATTCTATAATTTCCTGGGAGGGAACTGTCTGACAGAAGCTAATGTTACTCTTAGGCGTTATTTTACACTTCTCTCAAGTCATCATTGATTCAACTTCTTGGTTTCCTTGCATTTTAAGATCTGATTACTAGAAAGATGCCTCTACCCGAATTAAGGGGCAAATGAGACCATATGTCAAAGTCAATCATACAGATTTTATTTAACAGTAAATGTGAGAGAGAAAGAAATAGGAGAGGGGGAGAGGGGCTGAGGGGAGAAAGAGAGTGAAAGATAGTCACCACTTCATGGATACAAACTACTTCCTGTTGCCCCTCTTCTGGCCTTCTCGGTGAGGGGGGGGTCCAACGAAAGAAAGTTCAATGGATTAATGTACATTCAGGTACACGTGGAAACACCCAAGCACCCCCCCTGGAGGGGAGGGTAGAGTTTTACACTGTCTTTTGCAGCACTCGGATCTGTTGCAACACTGTGTATCAGGTGCAATCCCCCGGTGGAAGGCCTCAGAAATGCCTCTGTGGGTTATGGCCTCCTGCAACCAGGCCAGGGCAGAGCTGATTTTCTGAACAGTAGCTGGGTTTGGCTTTCCTTGTATATACATTCTTCTCCCGCAGCCTTGTTTTCTTCTCGTTAGACCTGAGATAATTGGACAGTAATAGCACCTTTAACTTATGTGAAATTCCCATCAGGTGGCTTAACTCACAGTACAAATTTCAGGAACCCAGGAGGCATATTGGGTTAGGTGGGATAGGTAAGGAGGGTGGGTGGGGGCTGGGCTTGGCTAGTGGCAGATGAGCAGTTGCTTCTTTATACTGTTTGCTGTAGTGGGCAAAGTCCTTCGATGATCTTAACAGGTGTTTAAGACAATCATCATTTTAAGTCCCTTACATTTCACCTTGCATTTAATTTATAGAGTGCATATATAAATACATGTATATATACACGTATACATATATAATATGACTCTTAAGTCCTGAAAAAACTGCTCATCTTGTGGCATGTGCTTTCTGTAAGGCCACTCTACTCTTCTGTGTCAGTGCTGTCGCCGTGTGCTCAGAGCTCCCACCACTTCCTGGAGAGGCTTTGCCCCGGCACGACCTCACCATGTAGGATGCAGCACGTCATCACTCCATGTGGGATGGATAACCCTGTCACAGGGAGAAGACTGCAGAAAGGGAGGAAAAGGTACTGGGAACACCGTGCAGGTGATCTAGGGAGACTATCTCATCAGGTACCTCTTGCTGAGGGAGATTCTCAGTGGGGAGAAGAAAGCAGCCCATTAGCTTTAGAGAGTTTGTAAGCAAGTCTATGGAAGAAACAGCATACATCACAGCCCTGGGGTCCCCTTGGGGAAGGGGAAGCAGTGCAGGTCTCTTCTGGGGTTGCGCACACTCACACTATTGATGCCTAAAGATTTACCTATTTATACATTTTTCATATATTTGCAACTCTGTAGACTGTTAAAACACGGTTATATAGTTCCTGGTATTTTTCCTACCCTTTCTCTTGGATATTAGAATAATATGCTAACCCTTCTAATGCATACTTGGAATTCTGTTTAGCCTTATTCTTAAGAAGATGAAGCCTGACAAGGACATTTTGTTTTCCACTAGAACTTAAAAGACATAAAAAGAAATGGGGAAAGAAGCTCCTGGAACAAATCTGGTGGGGCAGAACCTAGGGGAAATTACCTTACCAACTGCTCTTCTAATTGCACAATATTTGTTAAATATGCTAATTTTTTAAACTTACAAAAATTGTAGAAATCCGATACTGGGTTTGCCCATCACAATGGGGGAACCTGGAAGCTTCCAATAAAGACCTGCATTTTATTTCACTATTTTAACACTGTTGCAAGTTTTGATTCATTTGGTCTTTAGGCAGCACTGTGCTAAAAGGGACTAGCTGCAAGGTCTAAGAAAAAACATACATTGATCAAAATGGAAACACAGAGGAAGCACACCTGTGAATCACTGTAGGCATCAGCAGTAGGAGGAAAGTCATCATCACTGACTAGCTTTTGATGGAGATTGCCATTAAAGGGTGAATGGTGAGGAGCAGTGTCTGGGTGTGTCCTACAGCCAAGCGTCCCTGCTGCAGCTTCTAAATGTTTACGAACCTACTGATCACAGACTATCCTCAAGGTAGGGTACCAGAGAGTGTGAGAGCTCCAGTCACCAAGAATGAAAGAAAAAATCCCATTTCTCACATGTACCAAGGGCTGCTTCACATCACAAAGCAGTAGCAGTGACCTTTAAGCAGTGACACAGCTACATGACAGGTCTGACTAGAATAGTTTACCCCAGGCAGAAAAGTACCTTAAATACTATATATTCCTGTAAAGTACACATCACCTCTTGATCCGGTACTAAAACTTTCGGGCTATATTGTACTTTCACTTTTCTAGGTGAAAGGTATTTTATAGATTTAAAAAAGCAAATGTATTTTCCATTTTAAGATTATTGAGTTCCACCATCTCTTAACTCCTTTATATTAGTGTGAACCAGGAGTTACTCAAAATTAATAATATTATCCCAAATGTATGTCATATCTACATGAGGCCTATTCTAGTCATGTGTTTCAGAAATCTTAGAGTAATTTCTTGTCACTATTTTTTGGTCAAACTAATTTTTAGTTAACCATAAACAATTACAGAGACCATTTTCAGATTCCACATTCATGTTTTACTCAAATAATTCCCACTGAAATTGAGTAACTAACTCCTTTACAGCTCTTTCCTCTTTGTCTCTAACAGCCTATTCAAAACATGAAACTAAGCATGCCTGAGCACGAAGTACATCCTTATTAAAGGGGGATTAATGCAAAACACATTCATATTTTGCCACATCATCACACAGGTTAAAAATTATATTTTCAGACTGAACAAAATTGTCTTAACCTAATATAATTTATTTTTCTGAAGCCAGGGGTCCTTATTGGTGTCTTCTAGTCTCTCCTGGGAGAAGGACATATATCGTCTTAGCAGTGGTTCAGGAGCACTTAGTCAACTTGATGGGAAGGGCAAGTTGCCCTCACAAAGTCCACAGTCTACAGAAGCATACTGGGGACATGGTGAGGCAGAAGAGGGACAGGTCTTCATAGACAGAGAGATACATCACTTCAGTTCCATTTTGTGCTAGACACACACAGAATGGGCAGCTGGCAGGCAGCATGCATGTGGCACATTGCTCTGGTTCTTTCCCCAGCAGCTCCTTTTGTAAAGACACAGTCCAGCCTTCACCAGAGAGTCCCAATCCTGACCAGTCTGAAACTCACTGAGGCTCTTATGACAATTTTTATAAAACAATATAATTTAAATAAATAAAACACAAAACACAAAACAAACAAAACCCAAACCAACCAACCAATCAAAAAAGCAAAAGCACCCACAAAACTCTTGCCAAACAGGTGTTCCCACCTCCTCCTGAGTGATAAACTCAGCAGGAGACCGGAGCCGTTGTTTTCTACACTCTTACCAATGTATTTGCCCTTTGTGGTCTGACTTTGCAATTCAGGATGCGCTAAACATATCTTTTCCCCCAGTCTCACTCCGAAGGCAGCAACTGCTCTGGTGCTTGGGCTGTGCACATGGGTGCTACGGCAGGAAGGCAAACTCATGTCAGGTCATGAGGGTGGCAGAGGGAGTTTGGCATCCCATGATTGTCACTGTGGCTACGATGCAGTGATGTCTAGTGTGGATATTAGAAAGATGAGGAAACATATTAAAGAAAAAGCTGTATTCCCCTTCCAGTTTCCTGCTGCCCTCGAGGTTCCATTGCTCCCAGTGCATGACCAAGACTACTACACTTTGAAATGCTCTTGAGTTCCTTAATTTGATGTGGTTTTCCTATTTCAGCAAAACAGGGAGGTATGGGCCAGGTAGGAAAGGATTGGAGAGGATGACAAAAAATATTTAAATAAAAATTAAAAAAAAAAAAAAAGGGGGGGGAAGGGGGAGA
>VZRN01000698.1:138035-168809 GCA_013397935.1 Dasyornis broadbenti
AGGCAAACAAACAAAAAAACAAAATAGTTTTTGGGTTGTTGGTTTTCAGTAAGCTAGGGAAAAACAGTGATTGTCATTGACATTATTCAGCCTGACTTTAGAGTGTTGCTGACAGGGGCCACATGATTATATTTAGGATATGTTGTCAAAAATTGGCCTCAGTTATTTTGACCATATATAATCAGCACTTTTTTTTTGTATTATTCTGACTTCAGATGTAAAGGTTTGTTATAAAAATGTATAACTGTGGTTTCTCACTACGTACTTAAAATGCAATTAAAGATAGATGTTTCCTCTTTTAAAATACATCTATGAGCTGTGATACTGTATTTTGTCTGATACTTATTATTTCACAGTATACAGCTGTCTTTGGTCTTGCCTACACACCTCTCTTCCCAGGACACCCATAATGCTCAAGTCTGGGGTTGGAAGTCATGAATTATCAGGGTGAACCTCATGTTGTTTTCAGAAGGATGTATTACTGATGCAGTAATAAATAGCTGTGTACTAAACGAAACACAGGTTATAGGAAGAAGGTAACTTTAGATCTCAGTGAAATGCCGTATTTTATACAGGAAAGGGACCTGAGCTGACACACAGGACGCTAGCTGTTCCTCCAGCTCTGGCTCATGGCCGAGTGGCAGGAGCACAAGAATGATAAGAACTTCAGAGAAAAGAATTTCCTGGACATTGCTGAACTTAGCCTTGACTGAAAAATAGCACCAGTAAACTACTATTAGATGTGTCTGCAACCTGCACTAGTTCAGCAGCTGCAGGGGTCTGCACAGTCCCTCACTTAGCTGAGTCTCTGCTGTTTTCTAACCAGCTAGAGCTATTTATCTATAAGCTCATGAGTGATAAAATGAATGAACTGTTGATCTAAAAGCCAACAGTCTTTAAACCTCTGAATGAGCAAGACCTCTTTATTATGCTGGATAAACAGATGCTATCTGACAAGCAAAAATATTCTGCTCTGAATGAGAAGGGAGTACTTTTTTAAAAGCTGCATAAAAAGTGCAAATTCCACAGGCAAGTTGGAGATCCCTGGCTGTATCACAGTCTGGGTCACAGTTTGTTAATGACACATCAACCTCAAAACGTCACTTCAGTACACAGCTGGACAAAGAGGGGATGGGCCAGGTTTTCCTGATAATTTGCTTAATGTCACAAGCAAGACTTGTAAACAGTGTGCCCTGTCAAGCACCGCAGCTCCCTCAGAACAACCACAGCCCAAAATTCATCTCTTCTAAGACCAGGCTGCTTCCAGTGGAGAAGGGTAACACGTCTCAAAGTTTGTATCAGGATCTAAATGCTTTCAAGTTTGCAGTGGCAGAGGGAAAATAATGGGATTTTTTTTTACCAATATCCTCTCTAGGCACCAATATGAGACCAAAATGGAGTCTTTTGGAGCAGAGTCTTTGGGTTTGGCTCAGGATCATCCCCCATTTCCACAGGGTCAGGATCCATGGAAGGAACAGGCAGCTGTTTTATGCCTTGGATGAAAGGTGATGGTGATGATTGTCAACTCAAAAGCATCCCCAGGCGTTTTGCACTGAATATAGGAGGGATTTGGGGAAAAAGAAGACCCTAAAATAGATTGCGTTTGCTGTTACTTAGAACTAGCTGATATTCAGCAAAGCATGGAAAGGTGATGGGAGAGAGAAGGGGGAAGAAGCCAGTCACTGAGTCAAAAGCACGCAATCTTGGGCACAGATTCACGCACGCTGAGAAATAATAATATACAACAAGGAGCTTTAGGCAAGAGGGCCCAGAAACAAGGGATCATTTGTGGGAGGGGCAAATGCCCCCCACTGAGCAGTGGCAGCAAACTTATCTAACCAATTTTACTAGGAGAAGCCTCGTCTAGGAGGCTGGAAGTTCACCAAGTATTTCAAAGCAGCTTTACTGCACTGGGGGAGGATGTTTGCATAAGTTGAGAGTAGTGTGAGGAGGCATCTGTAAAGTCCTGCACCAAGGGATGAAAATGCCTACTGCAATACATCCAGCAGGAACCCAAGCGGTGTTCAGTCTTCAGGCTCTGCAATCTGGGACTCTCCAAATCTGTGGCCCTGTATTAACTCAACAACTCACGGGCCAGTTCTGTTTCCCCTTCCGGCAGCAGAGGCAAAGGGAAAGGGGAAAAAAAACTCCCTGCCAGTTCGGATCTTTCTCGCTCCTCCATGACAGATGGGGAGGCAGTTTGCAGCCAGAGTTCCCCTCTGGTAGCTCAAGGCGAGAACCACGCTTGCTCAGGGCATTGCAAGTTGGAAAGTCACTACACAATAAATAATGGAACAAGTAATAGAAAAAAATATTGAGATGGCATAAAAAACCTCCAACATTCTCTTTCTAGGAGGGTATGGATTATTTAGAGATATGGAGGTAGGAAATTCTCTTGAGAGCAAGGTCTCTTGCATACCTTCTTTCATGCACACAACAAGCATTTCTCTGCTCCTTCGCTGGCCAGACACAGAATAAAAAGGTGCTCCAAGATCTGACATGATTTTTAAAATCCTTTGAAGATGCCCTATTTTAGGGAACAAATCTGAGTACTAATAAAGGTCTGGTCCTTTAATATCACAGGAACAAAAGCCAATTGGTTTCTTTACTAATTATCTCCACTTTTTGAGATATGTCTCCTTTCAACCCCTTTCATACAGCAAAACAAAACTGCTCATTTCTGTATTTCTTGTTCTCCTCTTAACTGCCTTCAATTTCTTGAGGACAGAATTATGTAAAAGAGCAACTGCTCCAGAAAAATTAGGTAGAAATTTTTATTGTTCCTTGCCCTTTAGCAGAAAAATATTGAAACCTCCTGTCAGTTTTAGAGATGGGAACCTCAAAGCTGGCAGAAGAAGAGCTATTTCACACGTGGCTTTGTTACACAGTGGAACTCTTTGCCTTTTATTATTTCCCAGAGTAACATTTTAGTGTGATTTTTTAAAAAGCACTGTGTGTTTTTATGGTATCAGAAACACACTTATTATTTAACAATAGCTGTACTGGTTCAGATTAATCATCTATCTGACCTAATATCCATTTTTCAATATGAGAGCATGAAAAAGTAGTCCAAATATGTCAGAAGAGGGGAAGGAATTGTTGTTTGGTTTGTTTTTTGTTTTTTGTTTTTTTTTTTTTTTTTTGTTTTTTGTTTTTTTTAATTAATAAAAGCACTGGAAAATAAACTAAATGTTCCAGTCTTGTTGAAGAGAGGGATGTGCCTGTATTGGAAAAAGGGCTGGGAGACATGACAATGTACTATAATGTTAGCACCCTTTCCTCTGCAACACTGGACTCATCAGTAATCACTGAGTAGGATACACTGGGTAGTACTAGGCTGTGCCTCTGAACCCCAACCCAAGAAAAACCTCACCTGGAGTACAATTTAAAGCCAGTGGCCCAAGCCCCAGTCCTACAAATCCCAGTGAGACCACAAAGAGAGAGGGAAGGGCAGCCACTGCTTTGCTAGAGCTCAGTGGAGATTTCAGACTTTCTCCGAATTACAGCAGGGATCCACTTGTTTCAGGACACATCCCGACTATGCTCCCTTTGGGATTGTCTGCATTTTTTCATTTCATAGCCATTTCTACAAAGATTTTTAAAACGTGTGGAGATTGCACAAGCACAAACATGATGGGAAATTTGTTTCCTATACTAGCAATTCCCTCTCCCGTTTTTACCCCTACATTTTTCTTCTTTCTCTGCCTTGCCTATAGGGCTCTCAAATGGCAGCAAATTAAGTGAAATGCCATCAATAAAGATGAACGAAATCCCAGTGTAATACGTGGCAGAATCTTTCTTTGTAAAAGCAAAGTTTTTGTCTAAACTAAAAAGTCTTTGCATGTTTTTGTTTATCAAATTATGAATCTATCTTAACTGTGGTTGTATTTTATGGTCACAAGGTCAAAGCAGGTTTAATCCTGGTACCAAAATCCTGCAGCCTTTGATGTGCAAGTGGCAGATACAGTGCTGCTTTAGGTTTAATTGTCAGGAAAGCAGCTTCCCCTAAAAAATTTTAGCAATTTTCTAATTAAGGAGAAACAAACAAAAAAACCAGCCCTCAGTAATCTGGCTGTGGGTCTGACCTAGAGCTGAACCATGGCAGCAGGTTTTGATTTTGCTCTGGAGAGACACAGATCAGTGTGGTGAACAGCTGGCACTGTGCCACTGCAGAATCTCAAGGGCAGACCTGTCGTATCTCACTGATACAAATCTAACTACCGTACACAGGGCTGCCATGCAGAATCACATTCCCAAGCCTTCTCCACCACACAATTAGACCAGAGCAAGTCATCTTACAAAATTCTTCTATGCTATGCCAAAAGGATGGCCTATTTTCTGCAGAGCTTTCTCCCTTGTCTCAGAGGATGTGCAAGAATGAGGTAGGAAAAGGGAAAGGAAAGACAAATTTGCAAGCAAAAGAGCTCTGGGGAAAAAAGTTTAGAGTTTTGTTTCTTTTCTTTTTACTTTTTTTTTTTTTCTTTTTTTTTTTTTTTTTTTTTTTGGTAATGCCTACCATGTGGAGTCCCTATGATTCACAAATGGCTTTGAATTGGCAACAGACACAAAGGTTGTTACAGAGTGGTAAGGAGATTTACTCCCTCTACTTCCCCAAAACACCATTTTCCTATTACTATTACTGTTTCCTTGTCACTTGCTCCTTAGACTTACACATTTATCCTGTAACTGCATTACTTGTATTATTTAATTCTATTCCTGCATGAAATGTATGTAATTCTACACCGTGTCTGTAGAACATATCTGGTTGCAGCTGAAAATCTGCACTGCTTCAGGAGGCTAAAAAAAATTGCTAGAAAAAGTGACATGTATGATTGTTCATTTTTATAGGCTATTCAGTATATTCCCATCTCATCCCTGTCTTGTGAGCATTGTATTTTCTGATATTCTGGATGTTTTTTGCATTTCTGTAGAACATTACTAAGCAGGTCTCAGGGTTTTCCCCCTCTTAGTACTTTTTTTAAATCAGAATTGATTAGTAGGTAAAATAGTACTTTTGAAACTGATGACATTTCCTGATCTCTAAGTATATCTACATATAAAAGGTTATTAATTCTGAAGTGCTTGGACATTCTCTTTGCAAATGCAAGTTCTAATAATCAGCTGAATTGGAGGTCTTTGTACAGATTGAGAATACAGGCTAAACCACAGATTTTATCATAAATTTTGTACTATTGAAAGCAGAAATGTTAGAACTTGGGTCCACTCTTGTTCTGTTGGAATTCAGCAGATACCAGATTGGAGTCTAAATCACATGGGAAGATAAGCATAGCCTTATCCACGATATTATTTATTTACAGACACATGAGCAGATGCATAATGCTTAGATGCAACTGAAGTGACATTTCTGTTGGGCAGACAGCATGCAAACAAAGAGACTCTGACAGGATCTTCCTCAGAATCCAGGGAGAGGCCCATATGAATGCTAGTCAATATTTGCTCCACACAGGCAGAAGCGCCTGTAGGAGAGAAAAGCATTGTCTGGTCATCGAGAGCACCAGGAGCAGGACTCTTGCTAATTTCAGTTATTAAGCAATTGAGACTGCATTCCCAAATTCTGAGGGAGAGTTCGTGTCAGCCACGATGAAAAGCCCTTTCCTTCTGGACTTAGAAGGAGAGGTGATCCTGTGCTTAGCATCTTAGTTTTGGTAACAGGCATTACTTTAGAAAAGTAAATATTTTCCCCACATTTGATATAATAACCATTTTAGCTCACTTCACACCCATCAGTTAACACACAGAAGCACACCTACAGCCATTGGGATACAGATTTTGCAGGTTTCCATCAGAAAGTGAGGGAAAACCTTTGGATGCATGTAGTTATATTAATTTTGATGCCAAAATGGGAGAAAATTTATGAATGCAGTAAGACAGGGAGTGAATAGCCAGTCAATATGTCCAGCCACAAGTTTCCAGGTGTTTAGATACACAAATTTTCAGCCTATGGGTTTAAAGTAGCCGTAACCATCACGTTCCCACAACTCCTAAATTTCATATATTCGTATTCATACTGCACTCTCAGTTTGCCCCTTATTCAATGAAATAATAGAAACTTAGCTAAAAGGATAAAACTGTCCCTGTGCCTCATCTCACACTCTCACTGTAAGAGAATCTTAATATAACTAAGCCCAGAAACCAGAAAGACAAATATTGCAGCCACAGAAACACAGCCCCAACATAACAAGTGAAGCAGGATGCGAATAGACACCACCAGAAGTATGACAACAGCTTTCCTAGTGGATAGAGTAATTCAGTGCAAGACGCACCACAGCGCCCAGCAGAAATGCAGGTGAGGAAGTACTTGACTTCTGTGAGGCAAAAGCAACTTTGTGGTCACAGCAAATTCAGCTAATTACCTCCTCAGGCAAGGCAACTAGAGACAGGTACATTACACGTGAGCTGGGATGCCTGTCTGCTTTGCCTGTACAATAAGTATTGTGTAAGTCCCAAATACAACTCCGTCCATCCCCATTTTGAACGAGGTGGTTGCTTCACACAGCAGGTCATCTACCCTGTAACAGTTACTTCAGCCTTCATGCCGGATTAACAGCCACTTCAAACAGCTGAGCCTGCAAAAGATGCCCTAGAGGAGATTGTGCTGCTGCACCATACAGCCACATCTTACTTAATCACGGGTTCCCTGTACCCTCAGGTACTCGCACAGATGTCAGCACGTTCTGTAAAATGGTGACTCTGCCATGAGTAATGGTCTCTACCACAGGCACAGCCTTATGGAAAAGCTCTTCAGTGGTTCATTTAAGATATGCCTAGTGGCCTCCATGAGAGATTAACAGCACATGCTGCCTGAGTGCAATGTCTCACTGATACTGTGGTCATATTCACTTACCTCCTTTTACTGTCCATGTGTTGGGATGTGTTCTCCCTTCAAATTTAACATGCAAAAATAAGACTACAGAATTAGTTTTAATATATTAAATATGTTATTAATGAGCCAAGATATAAGAGAAAATGTCTTATATGGGACCACACACATTTCTTGCAGTCCCAGACTACAAGCATACACTCACTGACATCCTCTGCCTTCTTAAAGTCACCAACAAGTTATCTGGGAAGAAACTTCTCCTCCAAAAAGGCTAAGTTATTGGCAAGGAAGGACTGCACACAAGGAGGGGAAATCCCTCTGCTCAGATATCCCAGATCAGTGTTATACCTGTCCCTTCTCTCCTACAGGCCAGTATGTGTGAAGGTAGTCGTAGAAAAAATAGACTCTTTGCTTGGTTTATCCATTTCATCTGTTATTTACCCCAGTTCCTGCATCATGTATAGGTAATCTGACCTCCAGTTCACTCAATAGCTAAGTGACAATTTATTTTTAAATATCTAGAGAAATACAAAATAAACTCAGTCTCAAATTATAATCTAGCATTTATTTTTTTTAAGAAAAAAATCTTCAGATTTTTTTCTTAAATGTATTTAAATCTTACCAGCGAACATGATGCTGGTTATTAAAAAGTAATTCTGGATAAATTAGCTTGCAGCTACAAAATTAATGTAATTCATTTATTACTTGCAGCCACAAATCAAAACGTTGTTAACACTGCTGCATGCAATTTAATATGCACAGTAAGTTTCCATATGGCTTCAATTTTAGGTTCCCTGGTCACTACAGAGGCTCATTTGCAGAATGGTCTGTAGGCATATGAAATCAGCTTGTGCTTACTGGCAGAAAAGCTGTTCAAGATGGTTCCCACACAGGCACAACAGTCCAAAAACATCCCAGAACACTAACATCACTTGGGATTATCATATCCTGCCTAAGACTGAGGAATATCTACATGTATTCACAGAATTACAGATATAAGCAATGCTTATAAAAAAAAGACATCCGTAGGTCAGACCTGCTATTACCAGTTCAGCCTCCTAACCATGAAGGCATACTTTTTAAAAGCACTGATCATACAGCACCGCTTTTAGAGACATCAGGACCAAAACATAGGAAGATGTTACATCAACTTTAGAAAGCTTATACAGAGTCTACAAAGCTTATAAACAACTGAAGAGCTCAAATTTTCACAAAGATATATAGATCACTTTTAAGTGAGCTACTGCTGAGTTTTTGCATAATATGCCCAGAGTACTGCATTCACTGTGATTAGCTTGAACGCATCAACTAGATAAAGGCAATATGCTGCACTTACATTTCATTTTCAATAATCTTGTTGCAGAACATTTTCATGTCTGAATGAGCAACAGTGTCTGTTTTCAGTCGTCTCTCTTACCTTCTTCAACCACATCAAACTCCAGCAGCACCAAGCTCCTTGCTACTTAAGAAGCCCTGAAGTGTGATTACAGTGGATTTATGTCCCTAGATTCAAGTCTGATTGATGGATTACCTGACTAAGAGCAAGAGCAGTAAACCAAGTCCTTTCCAAAAAAGAGCAGGCCATGAACACCAGCATTCCATGCCACAGCTCTGTTCACTAGGTTGCAAGCCTGCACAGGTCACAATATTACTTATTCCTTCCCTCTTTCTCCTTCTTGAAAAAACCCATTCAACAAAGTATATCTTATAACAAAGCCAGATATTTCACAACATTTTTCCTTTGTTGGAAGTTTTCTGATCAGCTTTGTTAATAAAATTGTCAGAGATTCCCAGCATGCTTTCTCCTTTTCTTCAAACTGGCACCAGCTGTGGCGTGGTGATCAACACCAACAATAAATAACGCCAAAACCATAGGCACAGAATTGTTTTTTTTTCTCATTAACAGTACTTGCAACTGACACTTGTTTGATATGTCAGCATCTGTTTTGATTTGACATTGTTCAGCTGTGTCTGGATTTCTCTTATAGCTGGGAAACTACATCCAGCACAACCTCAGTTATATCCAAACTCAATAAAAGGGCATGGGGCTGTGGCAGAAAAAGAGGCTTTCACATTGTGAGACCACAGTACACCAAGTAATCTATCAAAGGCTACTTGGAAGTACCTATCAAAGGCATGGCCAAAACCAGAATTAGGAGGTTAGGCTTATCAAACATCCACCGAGCTACTCAAGAATGAGAAGGAGGTTCTTGTTGGCTGTTGTTTATAAGAGATACGTTTGAGACATCATTAGCTGTTGGTGCTTCAGAGTGGTTGCTGTCAGCACAGCCCCACTCCAGCAAAATATCTCTGCCAGACTTCTCCTGGACAGCAAAGGCATTAGCATGCCATTGCAACCAGGCTAGCCACAGATGAGGAAAAAACATCAGCAATCGAAGCACTAACAATGCTGAAGCCCTGACTGTGAAGGAGTTCAACAAAACAAGCCTCTCATCTAGGCTATTCTAGGATTTCAGGTTATTCTGACTAATTTCTAACCTACACTTTTGGGACAACCCCAGACTAAATTACTGTGAAAGAACTGAGACAGATGGAGGGAAGAAAATAGAAGCAGGCAGCCAATTATAAGTTAAGTCTTACTCTTTCCAGCACTCCTGACATCAATAAGCCCTGTCCACCAGAAGGGCATCACGGCAAAAAGAGGGCTCACAGATACATTTCACTGTATTTACACAATGATTTCCTGAAATGGGAGGGAGCGGGGGAGCTGCCTTCTTTATTTTAGTACTGTCAACTGTTAGTACAGAGAGTCTCTCTCTGGTGTTATGTTCTCGTGAGCTGGCAGATCTGTTGGGAATGTAATGAGGTCTGTGCATGCACCTCCATTTCTAACAACTTACTCCTCAGATACTCTCCTGATTTTTTTGAGGCGTAAAGACCAGTTGACTATGCAAATGCAATAAGAGAATGTAGAAAATGAGTTTGACACAAAGGGAGTTTCTGGCAAATGCCACTGCTTCCTCCGGGCATAATAGTAAGAGACAGCTGCTTCTGCCAGCCCAGAAGCAGTAGCTGAGGGGGCTATCACAGCTCTTTTGAAAATCTTTAGTCTGATGAATAACTAGGCAGATGCTGCATATACTTACAAGGGAGGACCCCCAAATCAAGGGCTTCAAATCTTGCTCTGGTGCACCGTGTTATCACCCATTGTAAATGCACGCAGGAGTGATGACAGATGATTTGTAGCAGTTTGTGAGTTTATTGTCTTCAAGTCCTTTGTAACAGAAGGAGCAAGATAAGAAATGGACTGTGAGAATGTAAAAGAAGCATTGTCCTTTGCAATTTCCAAAAGTGTTATTTTAAGAATACAGTTACCATTTTTGTATAAAGGTGTTACTTTTCGGATCAAACATTTTTATATATGAACAACCCCAATGACTGTAGAAAAAATAATCACAAAAATATTTAATCACTATGGTTTTATTTTAAATAAAACTATGGTTTTATTTTAAATTTTCATTACAGAGTGATTCCCTCGAGTAATTATCATGGCAACCATAACTCAGATACAGGTATTTTGTCAATCTGTCTAATAAATAGTAGCAGAGTACTGTAACTGACATGCATACATAAATATTTTAGGACTTAGTGGTTCTTAAATTGTTTAGAAATAGTTATAGTAACCAGTAAGTACTGATAGTTTTCTTTTACCTCTAAAAGTATCTGTCACTTGGAGAACTGGAACAATGCTTAGAGTACCACTTTGTATGAAAAAAATAACACAAATGTTTATTGGTAGTATTTAAGGCACGGCTTGATGTTTTTCAGCTCTCATCTGAATAGCTGTCTGGAGTGCCACATGTTATGATCAGCACACAAATACAAAATAAAATCCTTCCACAGGAGAAGACCTTCATTTCAAGCAAGGGAGAAAACAAACTTCTCAATATTAAATTATTAAAAGCATACCATGTTGGGAAAAAATAAAAATGGACATTTGTGCACTCACGTCTCCTGAGAGGATAGGGGCACCTGATACTTTCCTAAATCCCAAAGAGAGCAAGCGGTAAGTAAAATTCATATTTCCTGATTTTTCTACCCTTTCCTCAGCCCTTCCCAGGAAATGTGATAAATTCAACTGAGGTTACATGTGCTTGCCAATAGAAGGCTAGATCACTATGGCAAGATTCTACCCTTTTTCCTATCAGCAAAACTCCTTTAAAACACATTGGATTTACTCAAGTATTAATGGGGATAAACATAAAAACTTGCATTTAATTATGCCAAAGTTCAACATCTTCTACACTTCTACCCAGTAACAAATGCAAGCATCCTATTCCTGTAACATTCCCTCCTTTTTTTATTTCCCTCAGAACACTTCATATTTGTGAGTTGGCACCATTACTACAGTTTAAACGCATGAGGAAACCCAAGATGAAATAGCTGTCCCAAAAAGTTACAAAGTAAGCAGAAACCTAGTGATCCACCTCCTGAACTGAGCTGAACTCAGATTCCTTAAATCAGATTTCAGACATGTGACTGAGCTACTTTGGCTTAATGGCTGCTATACATCAGCTGAGCCCCAGTGAAAATAGTTTAAATTAGCATGTGCTACCCTACATTTGCAACAGCTCAGCTGCTATACAGGAACTCATTAAGCTATGGTAACTTGCTCAAGAGTCTGAAACCTCAATCTGATGCTCTACCCAGTGGCCCACATAACTGCCCAAATCATGCTCTCTGCCTCCATGCCAATAAACCTCCTGAGCCCATCTTTCACAAAGTAAGGATGTGCCCAAGAAAATAAGCTCAGTACAATTTTCCAGTGAGATGCTCCAGAAGATTCATTCAAATAAGCAGCAAGATCTGGATCTCTCTGCAATTTGAATAAACTCCATGGATGGTACTAGGATTTCTTCATGTCCTGTCTTTGTCTTCTGTTTTATATACCATGTTTTCTTCTTCAGCCCACCAAGTATTATACTATATATTCCTCTTTCCATAACTATTGTAATTTCTTCTTGTGATCTCCTCAAGATGCACTTCTCCAGAACACTTCAAGAAACCGATTTTTTCCTAGGGAAGAAAATTTTATAAAAAATACTGACTCCTCCTTTGTTTAGAAATCCAGTTTCAAGCTGTCTCTGTCATTCTTCCTTCCCCTCTAAACTGTCTATTCATATGCTATCTATCAGAAACACAGTGCAGCAACTTTTACTTCAGCTGGTGCCATATGAAATGCACATCCTGATCCGTGAGCCCTCTTACAGGAAAGAGGGCACCTATTCATTCTTGCTTACTTAATCTCTCTTTTGGAGTATTGTATCATTTATTACATACAGGATACACATCACATAAAACGTTTTGCAAAATTAATTTGTATTTTATTTCTTGTTATTTCACAAACTGTAATATCTACCAAGAGAAGTATCTGTGAAGATAATTGAATTATATTAAATACAGAGCAAAAGTGAATATCCCGATGTACCTGACCCAGTATAGCTCAGTATCTCAATTTTTGTAAGGCACTAGTTTAAACCTTGGGGGAAGCATTATCTCAACAATTATGTCTACAGGTAAAAAAAATTGGATTGAGCTGAGAAATTTTGGACACATATAAAATTACTGGGATAACATTTGCAATTTTTCAAGTCAGCTAATACAACAACAAAATCATATTTTGGCATGGGTAAACACAGGAAGACCAGTTACTGTCTGGTGCCTCAATTTTATGCAGCTCAAGAAAAAGCAGGCTGGTCTTGTCCCATCTGACAGTATTATCATAGCAATTTCAACAGGTAAATATAATTTCAGCTTTGTGCTGTGGCACAAAAGCATTGATCATATGCGAGTTACCCCTTAACATACTATGATGCTTTTCATAGACTTGTGCCTCATGAACTCACAAGAAACTGAAGACTTGCTTAACTTTAGGAATACCTCTCAGGGCTGATGGCTGATGGCTAGCACAAGTTCTTCTAAGAATTGTAATCTCCTAACTGAGGGAAGAAATAGGAAAGGGAGGGTTGCTATAGTTTTTTCATCTGGTTGGACTAAGACCTTGCTTCTTGCTCAGCCCAGCCCCGCCAGCTGTGAAATAATGTGGCTCTAAAGGAGCCATGGTTGTCACCATTCTTCACTTCTCTCAGCTCTCTGAGGGAGATTCCTCTCACTTCTATCCATGAAGTGATGTCCCAGATTTAGGGGTCAGCCTGTCCATTAGAGCATCCTGCAATCTCTCCATTGTCCTACAGAGGAGCCAGAAGGCAGCTGTCAAAAGTCTCTAACCAGGCAACAATATACAGGGAAAGGGCTGGCCCCAGCTTTGCTTGATATAGACACCAAATAGCTTTCCCTGGTGGCAATTTTTTCACATCATTGACAGGTTTTGAAATTGTGTATTCATAGCAAAACCTTTGGGAAAAGAATATAAAAATTTTGTCCTTTGGCATCTCCATCAGGGAATCCATACTGTAGTTCAATCGGTAGCTACTGGAGTGATGGAGGAAATGAGATGTGAATTCCTTTCAACAAAGGGGAAAGGATATCTGTCCCTCAGTGCTTGTGTCTAGATTCCGTGCCAGAAGCAGAAAAGCAAACAAATGAAAATGAACATGTTTTATAATTTAAAAAAAAAGGCAAATAAGGAATATTCCCCAAACCAAAATGAATAGACTAGACTAGACTAGACTAGACTAGACTAGACTAGACTAGGATAGGATAGGATAGGATAGGATAGGATAGGATAGGATAGNATAGAATAGAATAGAATAGAATAGAATAGAATAGAATAGAATAGAATAGAATAGAATAGAATAGAATAGAATAGAATAGAATAGAATAGAATAGAATAGAATAGAATAGAATAGAATAGAATAGAATAGAATAGAATAGAATAGAATAGAATAGAATAGAATAGAATAGAATAGAATAGAATATATTAGTTCTGCACACTAAAAATATCGCTGGAGACAAAATCAAATGCATCTTATTGCATTTTGCCAGAGCTAGGAAAAGAGTAACTAGTTCATGAATTCCAGCAGGAGCTTGGGGATTTTTGATGTAATGAGTTTTACAGTTTCAGAGGAGACTGCTTTGCTAATAATTATGTAACAGTAATTAAATCTGAAAAAGGTTGTACTCTAACTATGTTGATTTATTGCAGCTCCAACAAAATATTTCTAGAGTGTGCTTTGGAGCGTGCACCTCCTCCCTCCAGTTTTCTTTAAATTCTCACAGAGCACTGGGTCACAGATGGTCTGAGATGCGATATTTTCCCTATTAAATTCCTAATAATCTTTTTCCGAGGCTGAGTCATGGATGCCTGGGGATTTCTCATTTTAATTAGAAGGTTTAAGGAGCTAACTCTGTTTGAAATTTCCTCTTAGGAGATATGGGTGCAGGTGATCCCATTCAGAAGAATGACACAATATCAAGGCCAACATCTCATTTCCATATTAGATTGCATCTAGTTTGGCATAACTCCTGATCTGGATGCTGATGATGTGCTGCCTGAGTTGGAGGCATAACATTTTACCATTGGAATACAGAATTATTTTAGGATTATGTCTGAAGACATTTTAGGCTCTAGCTGGATGTTTCCTACCCTACCACCATGCTCCATCGCCCTGTGTAGAAACTATTTATAAATGTGAAGTATTTATTTGTCTGATTGAAACAATTAGTCTATATCATTTGGAAACCAGCACTGTTAAAGATGGTCATACAAAGAGATATGCTATATTGTCCAAAGGGCTGATCCTCACAGTGTTTAAGATATTGGTGTTTCAGATTAATTTTATCTGCAAATATTATAAGCTATAAAAATAGAACATTCACCCAGCAAAATGTTTTATGTACCATTTTAGCATTCACAGTACGTGAAGAGCAATGTCCCACCTCTGCCATCCAAAGGAGGTTATTCTTAGGCCCTTATAGCTGAGTTTGATCATTTCATAGAATGCCTGTTGTTTAAGAGTTAGTCTGGTGTACTATTCACACGTCCCTTGATAGTCTATTGTGAAAAAAATCCTGCTTCTTAGAAGACAGCTGCTGAAGTTTCACCAGCTTGCACTCTACAGCCAATTCCCGTGCTTTAGGAAAATGAAGAGCATCTCTTATTCTTCCAGCATGGTATGCAGTTGTCAAGAAGTCAGATGAGACATTATTTGCCTTTTATTACACTAGGTATCTTTTCAGTTTTCGACAGACAGAAATGACTCTGTTTTGGGAAAGTAAAAAATTTCACCCACTCTCAATCGCACCACTTAAACATGCTAAAAATAAAATTTTATTGGAAGTAGTACTGCAGCATATAGACTTGACTGTGAATAAAATAAATAACCTTTTCTACATTAAATTCTGCCAGTTGAGCCATCTCCATGAATGAGTTTTTATAAGCCTGAAGTTTTAACATTGTTCTGCATTTTAAAAATACTCTGTAATTGTTCAAAAGCTTAAGTTGTCATAAATTGTTTAAAAGGTTTAATTTCTATATATAATCTATTAATTTGTATATGCAATTTTCATGTCCTAGTTGCTGAAATGTTTTAAAGATTTGGGATTTAATGTAATGGCAAGTATTTCTCTTACGCATCACAGAATCAGTAAAGACATAGAATAGTGCTTTTTACTGTTTTCCAAAGATCAAATCCATCCTTACTGTCTACAAATCACAGCCTGCAAATGCCTCACAAACAGGGTTACTCTCAGTAAAGCGCTGCAACACTTGTGAAGGAGGAAGAATCCATACCAGTCTATGAGCAAGAAAAGCCAACCCTCGCCTGGAATACGGTGAGAAAGAAGAATTTGGCCCTACCCTTGATTGCACACAATATTTTGTACATGAAACATCAATGTGTGAACTGCAAAACCAGACATTCTTCTGAATGCCCACAAATGCAGCCGATGCCGTAAGAATTGGCTGGATTTATCCGCTTGCTTCTTAACGCCTTTTGTGAAGCTCAGGAAGGAGGCGGCTGGCAATAGCTGCCTTGCTATTGGAAGCAGCTTGGCCTCTGCGGTCTATTGTTACACCATCTCTTGTCATCAGAAGGAATGTACATCCTATAACAGTGTGGAAAATCCAGTTGTGTTCATTTCTCCCAAAACCAGTGTAGGGAACAAGAACTCTTACTTTTTAGGCTCCATTCATATAACAGTTGAGATGCAAAATTAATTTCTCAGCAGAGGGCCAGCAGAAGACACAAGCAACAACAGGTTTTTTCCAAAGCAATTAGACTTCCACCTATTTTCTCCTTCTTGAAGGTCCAAACTGTGAAAACAAGAAAGAAAAGTAGATTCAAAATACTCAGTAAAGCAAAGAGTTAAAGTGGCAGATGAAATCAGGTTCTGTAATGAGTAAAAGGGAAAATGTCTCTGAGTTCTGATTAATGACTGGGGACACCTAGAGCTGCTTTGGCTGTCTCAGCAGTACATGACTGGTGCATCAGGGTAATGTCTAATAACTAATCTTTGACACCAGAATTAAGTCATTTTGCAAGAAAGCAGGTCATTAGAAGCTAAATTGAAATATAAGTAATACGATCTCTGTGGAGGATTGTAAATTAATTGGTTTTTAACAATAACACTTCTGTATTTTATTAAAGCAGTGTAAGAATTCAGAGAAGAAAAGAATGTAGCAGATAAACAGGGCAGGTGTTGATGATGCAAATGAAATAGATGACAGATGGTTAGTAGCACGATCACTCACTGTGTGTGTATAATGGATAGAGGTAATCAAATTCCTTTGTGAATTGGTGACTTTCTTTACATCAAGAACTATAACTGTGCCATGCTTATACAGCTTCTCCTTAAAAATTACCTCCACTCCTTGTCATTATCCTGGGGTGCAAGACACTCATATTTGCATACTGTCACCACAAAAAAAAAAAAAAAAAAAAAAAAAAAAAAGAGCCAGGCATGCAAATAAAACCCCACCTGAGCAACCAGCTACCTTTGCAAAGTGGTAATAGGACACCAAAGAAGTCTCTGCCATCAAAGAGCAGCTCAACCCCCAGAGCAGCCCAGGTGACCCCAAATGTAAGGTTTTCTCCAGCCCTGTGGACGAACTGCTGGGTTGAAAATGACCCCATGATATGGTTCCTGCCCCCCAGACACCAGGTCATGGTACAGTCTTGGAGGGAAGGGACAAGTTAATGCTTTAGCAGAATAACACGACTTTTTGCTTGCTGATGGGTGCTAAACTCCACTCACTACACAAGAGATACACTGATTTCTGAGGGAGAGTACTTCATGGCCCCACAGAGCTGTGCTTGGTGATTTGACATAGACTGCAAGAGAAACTCAGTAGGCTCTAGATGCAGAGATAGTGCTCCATCATATATCTATCACACACATATCTATACAAACACACCCAGAGGAAAAAGCAGAGAATGTGTGAGCCAGCACTTACTGTACAGAAATCTGCCTCTGCTCTGAGCCAAGCAAACGAGCAAAAATAATTGATCAAGGACTTCAGACATCATATCAGGAGCCAATCTATTAGCTGAGCAGCTTCCAGGACGGGTACAGAATGGGCTGCTGATGAAGTAGATGGGAAATATTATCTACACACATCACTTTCTTAGCACTCTGCATTTCATCAAAACAAAGACGTGCCTTTCCCATGGAAGTACTCTGCACACACCAGTGTTGGGAGAATGCCTGCAAGATATTTCTAGGATTGCTGATGAAGCCAGAGTGACACTACTTCAGTCCTTGCTCTTACAACTACAAGCATAACTGCTGCAGCACAGGTGCGGTGCGGTCAGAGTGTACTTAGGGCAGCGTAAAAGGGCGATGGCTTTCATGGTCTAGCACAGTATTTCTGTAAGGATATGTTCTGCTGAAGCACCTACTCTGCATACCCCTTCCTCGCCCTTAGGTAACAGAAGTCATGCATGCAGGGGGAAGAAGGGCGGCAGGATGCTCTGCAGCATCCCTCTGTCACAACTAACACTACTAAACTGCCAAAACCTCTCCTAAACTCTATAACTGTTCAGCAGAAGGCTTTGTTTGCACTAAGGCTAGAGTAATTTCAGGGTCACAGTGTCAGCTGCTTGTACCCTTCTCTGTCACCAGAAGCTGGAGCCTGGATAAATGCAGATCACTCACCATGCTTATGGAGATAAGCATGGTGCAGAGTAAATATTGTGCTTGAAGCTAAATGTCAAGAATTCTAGCAAAGCTTCTGTGGGGAGACTACAGATATACACAGATGCTAAAGAAAGTTTACTACATTTTATACTACAGAATCAAAACTTCTCTATATTAGATGACAGAGCATGTTATTTAATACCTTTTGTAATATATAAAGAACAGAGTTCTTGACACTGTTTCGGAGCAGAATACTTTTTCCCCAAAAAAGCTACACCTACTCCCTATTGAAAGGAAATTGTAGCAGATTGCTGCATCATTAGAACAGGGAAGATAATGCACAACCCAGAGATTATTATATGGAATAAAAAGTGAAACTTCATTCAAGACCCTTTGATGTTTCAGTTTATTCAAGCAGTTTTTCTGTTTCATGGTTCTTTAATATTATAGAACTATTATCTTGGTTTATTGGTGCTGATACTTATGACTGACACCTGCAAACTGTTTAACAAAGTTATTAGGGGAGTTTATTATTTTTCCCATGGCAAAACTGTGTATTATTTATTTTGGGGACATAAACAGACAAAACACAGATCCTTTAAGGTGTTAAAGAAACTATGCATAAACCCTAAAATATCGTATTTGGAATAAAGAGAATGAATCTCACTGAATAATAATAAAAAAGCCATTTAGAAAACATTCTGTCACTGCCTTTAAATAATATCTGCTTAGGAATCAAATCTTTGTTGTTTCTATTGTTGCTTCTGGTCTTTGTTAGCCTTGCAGTGACAAAACAGCAAAGAATGATCTTGGTTATTTCCTTTTAGAAGCAGCATTGACAACGAACTGCAAAATACACAGGCCAGTGTGTTAACCCTAACTTTGTGTTACATCTAACCTTGAATGAAAAGCTGTGGCAGGGGATAATATGGGCTGCTTCATTTTCACCACTAGTGGTGATTTACAACTGAAGAAGAAGGTATTTGGACACCTGGAATGGTAGGCTGAGTTAATAAGAGAATTTCCTATAAGAAAGATTTTAGCATAATGTACACAATACAGAAACCAGCAAGGAACAAAACTGAATGCAGGAAACATGCACACAGTATTTTTATGATCAAAAAGATATTTTTATGACCAAAAGTACATTTTAAATTGAATGAAATCTCATATAGAGGTATTTAACTGTCAATTGTTCACAGGCAAATATGAAGAGAGGTACCAGAACAGGTAGAAACTGTGTGTGACCATGGCTTTCTAAATGGCTGTTAAAAAACATAAAAAGTTTTAAATCAGATCCCTGTAGCAAGTTTGGTTCCAGTGTACGCTCCAAACTAGGACCCAGCTCAAGCCCATCAAGCATTTGACTACTGCCTATGTTAAAATAGCACTTTTTCAACACTTGAAAAGAAGTTTTGACAAACTTCTGTGTGGTCATTTTATACAGATGAGAGATCTTAGAATCAGTTCCCACTAGGGTAAGAGTCCTCTCCTGTGGGGACTGGAACTATTATATCTCCATATTGGTCAGAAGCTCCTTTAGGAGGCCACACTGTTAGCTCTGTATCATCTGGTATTCACATTTCTGTCCTGGTACCTAAACTCACTGAAATTTTTGAATAATTACCCACTTAACAGGAATGACAATTTGAATATTCATTGATTTTAGCTGTTCCCTGCCACCTTGGGTCCTTTGGACAAAGAGTTACAAAATTCCCAAAGCTGCCAGCATACTGCCAGAGACCTCATTCACGCATTCCATATGTGTCTTAGCAGCTATACTTCAATCTCTAAACTTTATTCCCATAATTCTGTGAGATCATTACAGAAAACTTGCATTGACTAATTTGTTACATCTCACTCACCACCCTAGGGCAGATGTGTTGGGGAAGGGAGGAACTAAATTAAATTAAGATAGACTTCAGGTGAGTAACCACTGTCTAGCCCTGCGCATGTTGTGATAAGTGGGTCTTTGGAAAAACAGCAGAAATTCTAGATTAATCTCCCTTTTTGGAATGCAGATATCTTCTGGAATCACTGGTGTTGGAAAGCTGAAATACAGAATGTTAACAAGGAAAGGGAACACACAACAGATTGTTTCTTAGCTTTTCAAAATTCCTGCTTCCAAAGAAGACCTAGAAAAGTAATTTGATCATCACTTCTTTGTTCATCAAAAACCTTACTGTGTGGGGAGCCCAGAAAAGGAGCAAACACAGAAGATAAAATAACAAAGATACCTTTAATTTTTCTGACTTGGAGAGTCCAAATATCAAAAGACTCCCCATAAATTACAAGGGTCTTTCCTCTGAGGTAATTTTGAAGACCCAAGAGCTCACTGAGGTTAACATAATGGCCTGCATTCAAAGACTTGGATGCGTCCCTATCCCAGTGATAAATTAACTTGTATGTACACTCTGCAGCAGTTGCAAGGATGAGTAGCTCTGCATCGCTTCTCTGGTCTGTGTGCTCTTAAATGACAACTAAGCATCACATTTTCACCTTGACCCCTGCCATGCCCTTTTGACTCATTCTTGCATTGAAGCATTACCATTAAATTGGTCGCACAAGTGGTAGGTGGAAGCCAGGGTTTTGGTGAGGTTTCTTGTGGAGTTTTTTGTGGTTTAATGGTTTTTTAGTTTTTGGCTCTGGGCTTGTTTGTTTGTTTGTTTGTTGGGGTTTTTGAGACAGGAACAGCAAAAAAAAACCATTTGCATCAAAGGCTTCAGAGAATTTTTGGCTTCTGTGGGCTAGGAGAGGGACAGAGCAACCGTCAAATACTGGGAAACAAAATGAGACAAAACTCTGTAACTTGATACAGGCCAATGGAGAAAACTGGATAGAAAGAGCCTTTAAAGCAGGCTCTTGGGGTCTCTGAAAACAGCTCTATCATCTTTTTAGAAAGAATTTTAAAGTTTCTAAGTAGGATTTACTTTTAAAAGCTGTTACCAAGAAGTAAATGGCTTTTCTTCTTAGATGTCCTTTTAACTCAGAAAGCACATAATTTCTGGTACATTAACCTAATTTTGTGGCTGATATATTACATAGGTTTGACAATGAACTTTCCATGTTTGTCTTTAACTGGAATTTTGGAATAGGAATCTAAAACTGAAAAGCTATTTTGTAAGGATTAAGCATTGCCTCTTTTGTTAGGGTCTAAAGACTCAAAAGACCCTTAAAACTGCTGAGGGATTTCAGATAGGAAGTGGCATTTGCTGCAGGCCACAGTTTCTCAGGATTTCACTGCATGAGGACAGAAAGAAATGGCCTCCACAGTTTCAGGGGAAAGCAAATCATCAAGAAAGCAAAGTGTTACAGTAAAGACTCCTTCCTTCCCATAGAAGGGCAAAAAGAAAAGCCCCCTATCCTTGGACATTTGAGAGGCTTTAATGAGAACAGTCAAATATATGGAAAAACGGATACAAAGTATTTGTTATAAACTAGATGTAAACCATTTCCAGAAAAGGACCCGGCCAAAATAGCCAGCTGAAAGACTGTATCTGCTTCCCAGTAACCATGTCACACCAAAGGTGAAGTTGGAGCTACACAAGCCGTAGAAGTTCATTTGTTTCTGAGAAAATCTGTAACCTAAAATAACTAGCAGTAGACAACACAATCCAGTGACATGGCATGCATATTTACCCACAACATCCATAATGCAGTCAGTCACTCGAATATGTTATGGAAGGATTTTGAGTGGCTTTCAAGAGCTTGACTGTTGCAGAGTGGGCAGCTGAAAGGAGTTTTCAGCATAGGTATTGCAACAGGGAACTGCACAGGAGATGAAATGGAGAAAACGCTGTGGGAAACACCCAAACAGCAGCTGGGCAAGAGACACATGACAAGCCCAAGCAGAAAGCAAGGCATATGCACTGACGCCCAGTGATAAGTATTTCAGCCTCTGCGCTCACTGATAATGAGTGAGGGGAAGTTACACTGCACTTCCAATGTTCCGAAATTACTTAAAGCTGAGCAGCTCTTTACAGGCTGTATCAGAATGGCAGCCAGCCAGCACAAGGAAATGTGAGCCTCTGTGTGACACAGGCGCTGCACCCAACACTGCCGTGGCAGAGACTCACAAGTCACAGTTCCCCACAACCATCTTCCTGTCAAACTTAAAAATAACACTCATTATCAATATAAACCCGATGCACATCAGCAGTTGCTTATAAACAACCTGTTGACTCAAACAGAAACATTCAGTTGCAATGGCACTGGACCTGCACACCCACATGGGAATTTTGGGAGGCAGCAACAAGTGGTACTTAAATCTACCTCCCAGCCCAGGGCATCAGCTCTCACAGCCATCTCTGCTTCAGTTTAGTTTCAGGGTCTCAGTATAAATAACTGATATAGTGCCCTCACTTCTCTAGCACGTTTTTCCACAGGAAACCCCCAGTTGGCGAGAAGGGAAGTATCATGCACCTGAAGAGCTGCCTCATATGCTATGTCCATAAAATACAGCTACAGCCTCCAAGTGTAGGCGACACAACATCACTCACTGGAGAACTGACAATAACCAAGTGGTCAAATCATACCATGTACCCTGTCTTCTTATCTTTGTACTTTCTGACACAGATATCAGTGCCTAACCGTGCAGACACTGTGTTCTGCAACCATCAATTAAAGAAAATGCCAGCAGGTGATGATTCACGCATCATTGGTGCTGCTCTATAATTTAACAGCAGTATAAACAAATTAGGTCTGCCTCCACTGCCTTTTTCTTAAGAGGGGTGATATTTTAATGCTGTTTTCCAGCAACCTTCTTGCTCCTTGTTAAGGGAGAGTAGCAGTTACAAGTAAAAATCTTTTCTTGAAATGAAAAAATAGGTTACACTTGTGATACTTCATTTGTGGAAGTTACCATGCCAGATGTAAAATGTATAAGGAATAGATTCAGTAGGAACAAATATCTAGCTGTGAAATCTTCCAGTAAAAACAAAAGAAAGAGAAGAACATCAGATTAGGAGAAACACACTGTTTTCCCCTTCTAATTTAGATAAATGGATGATTGTTTTGTTCCATGCAGAGGTACACCGCCTTTGCTTTTTTTCATCACTAGGTTCAGTAAATTCTCTTGAAAGAAGCTCTTTCTATGGCCTCATCAAGAACTTCTAACTTTTTTCTTTTTTTGTAAGGTTGGTATAAAAGGACTCTGTTATATCATTTACAATTTTCAATTGTTAAGTGACCTTCATCATACCACTTAAGGAATGTAAGAGTCCCCTTCACAGTACCTTTAATCAAAGCCCCTTTTTTTACTAGAACATTTTTGAGAATAGGAATAAGGACTGGGAACATGCCTATATGCCCAGTATGTTGCAATAGTGTTTATTTGGGTTTGCTGGGTCTCTTCCCAATGCTGGTCAGCTGCAACCCATGTGGCAACCAGGACCAGAGTTTTACAGAAAAGTTCTTAAATAATTTCTCTTGGGACTCTGCATCATCATATTTTTTTCAGCTGCCGAATATGAAATATCCACAGCCACTATATATCTCCCAGATTTGAATCTCATTCACAATTATTAGCCGAGGAAAAAAAAAAAAGTCTTGTACCACTGCAGGAAGATAGGGAGAAAAGAGGAGGAAGACAAAATGGCAAGCCAGGAAAGGGTGATTTTTCAGAGTCAGTTTCAGTAAAAGCTGATCCCTCATAAATGACAATATGAAATTTTTTGCATCTTGTTACCTCTTGGAGATCAACATTTATTGACACAACTCGTTTTCACTTTCTCCTAGCAAGACCTAAACCTATTCTGCTTCTGCAGTCTGGTAGTCCACCTTGCCAGCCCTGACAACAAGCTAAAAATCTCCCATTCATTATTGTAAGGGAACAGTAACTATAGCCTGAGAAGCGACAGTGAATAATTCAGCCCCTGGAAAGACTTTAATAATAAACAAAAACTTCTTTTGTTAACTGCTTCAGCAACTGAAGCATTTGACTTACAATTACTCACCATACTTGGTTTAAATACCTTACTCAAGGTTGTTGGATCAGGTGGCTGAGGAAGGCTCTTAATTCCTCCACCACACAGTGTGTATTTTTAAAGTCCCCATATTTGTCGTTATTTACTTAACAGTTCATGTAAATCTGGAAAAAATTAATAAACCTAGCCTTTTAGCACTACTCTCCAGACAGAACTCAGCATTTTTTTAATTTGAAAAAAAAAAACAAACAAACAAAAACAAAACCCAAAACAAAGCTAAAATAACTTGTTCCTAAGGACTAAGAAAACCCCCAGTGTCTCTGGAAATGCCGCTCTGTCTCTCTTTCAGCTTATTACCAAAGCAGAGCAGATTTTGAATGATTATCCCCAATGAGTGAATTGCCTGCTGGGGTATATAACACTAAAACACATTTCATTTATAAATGAAATGGGGTTTTTTCAGCTTGCTGTCTTAAAGCAATCCCCGTGCTCTGCTGTCTTATGAAATACCAAGCTTTAACATGTTGGTGATGCTTTATACATACTGACACTCCTGTTTATTAAAGACACGTATTGTCAGTTGTGTTATCGCTAACCACATTACAATCTCTATTTACACCAATTTAATTGGTACTGTTGCTCAGCATTATCAGTACTAATAAAAAAAACTAAAGCACTGAAAACACAGCAAATGTTTTCTCAGCTGAAGGTCACACTCTCCATTGACCTGCTCCCCCCTTTATGGCTCTGAATTTAGGGCAGCATGAATGGAAAAGTACAAGACAAGACTGAATTTGCAGCTAATCTGTACTACACCATTTCCCAGAGTCCTGCCCTTCTTTAATCACAGGAAGCTTCATGCACAAAGGATTTATGTGTAACTCTATTGCAAGCAAAGGTCTACACTGGTTTAACCCAAATCCCACTGCAGTCGGAGCAGGACCACCCTGAAAATGTGTACCAAGCCCTTACTGTCCATAGCACATGCATAATTATTAACTAACAGCAGTATCAGCTAAAGTTGTTTGAGTAGACCTCTAGGATTTCATAGGTAACAAAAGCTTTTTCTAGAAAAAAAATTTAAATCAGAGAAATAAGTTTCCTCACTATATTTTGTACAATATTTAAAGAAATTGTGCCATTCTTTATTAAATATTAAGTGGTTCTGAAAGAGCAGTTTCTAGGGGCCCCATTTAGTTTCTAAACAGTCCCACTGGGTTTCATCTTTTCTGAATTCCATGGGGAAAAAGAGATGAATTTGCATTTAACAATAATAAAAATCTGACAACAGGAGGGGAAAACATCTTGCAAGCACTGCAAACACCCCAGAAAGAAAAAAAAATAAAAAAGTAAGAAGGATTATTTAAACAAAAATTAAGGACAACTCACATTTGAATATTATATCTTAGGGCACAGAGCCAAATGCAGATGCATCTAGCCATGTTTTGGACCAAAGCCAAATTCTCTCCATCCCAGTTGTTCAATTTTGTAGTGAGAGAACAAAAGGGGGGTGTTGATATAATATGATCATTTGGTAACCAATGTTTGGGGGCTTGTTAAGGTGCAAGTGAGGGCATTTATGTGAAAGTAGAGCATAAAATTAAAAGTGTTCTTCAAACCAGAGGATGACGTGTGTCCTGTAGCATCGTATTTTGTGATTATTTCCAATAGCAGCAGAGCAGCTCAGCATAACGATTTACAAGCAAAGACATTGTGTCAATCCTCTGGGTTTCACTTCACAACCATCTTGAGAAAAATCAAATCTAGACATGATATGCAGTGACAATCCCAAATATACTGTGGCAATTGTGTTTCTATCTGCAGGCAAGCAAACATCTACAACAAGGTTTTTATTCTTCTATCATAGCATTGATAAAGCAAATTTAGCAAATCCCAGTGTCTGAGAATATTAACATGCTAATGTTAAGATTTTGCTACAAATTGCAGTACATTCACCGGGCCCTTCATACCAGACAGAGGGGAAGGGAAGCTGACAGCTCTGGATTGGGACAGAGCAGAACAGGTGATTATCAGCAATGCCGGAGTCCCATGCCCTCCCTCTCCCCTCCAGTCACATTAATGTATTTCATGGTGTGGAGGATCACTGAGTGGGGAAGTAACAGCTGCAGAGGCAGTACCAGCCTTCACAGACCTATGGAATATTAGCAGGTACATTAAGGCTGATCCTGTTGTCATTAATTTCCTGGCTGTCCTCTCCACAATGGGAAACTCTCCCTGGAAGGGTTTTTCAGCAGCAGAGTAGAAACTCTATCGGGTACCCCAAGGGACTGGGGCCAACCGAGGTGACAAAGAGCCTCTGTGCCCCCAGCCTGGACTTCCATCACAGTGACAGTTTAGGGTGGTTGCTCTTCCAAGGGCAGGAAAGGACCCTTCCTTCTCAATGTCTACTGTAAAACTAGCAAAAAGCTCAGTTAAGTAAGAAATAGTAATGATAATCCTGGGGATTTGTAGCTGCAGGAAGTTAGACTGGCTGGTTGGTGGGAGAATAGTCATTTTCATACATGGAATATTTACAGTGGTCAAAGAAACCATTTATAAGACGAAACACAGAGTCCCATCTTCCCAGCTCCTACTGGGGAAGCAATGTGATAGCCAGAGGGCAAGGACTGGCACTGAAGCATGCGTGGAACCACTACCTAGGGCTGGCTCTGACTCTAAACTAACCCTCCTGCAGACAAAGGGAAGGGTGAGGCCAGGCCATCCATCACTGCCATGGCTGTCACTGATGGCCCAGGAGCACCTGTGCCACATCCTCCCACACAGGCAGAGACAGCAACAGGTCTTAGAGGACCATTTTGAGTGATCTCCAGGCTGCTTTTGGGCACATTTCTTTAAGCCTAAATTCAGCTTGAGTACAGGCGGCTGCCTCAGAGTTGAAGTCAATGAAGTTGCACCCACCTACACCAGATCTGAATTGACTCTATGAATAGCTATGTACAGGGTAGGATATTCAAATTCTGTAGTTGCCAAAACCAGACATCTGTGTCAAAGCATTTGACAAGTGCACTGATATATGTCAGCAAATTGCCTGAGGTACTTGCTAAAAAGCTACAGTAACTTTTTCATCCTGAAATACTTAATCTGCACAACGATTAGAAAATGGCTACAAAGGCAAAATGCTAATAAATGTCTGCCTGAGAATTTAACTGCATGCTTGTATTCAGGAAATGAGACTGCAGCTTAAATTTTGTTACATTCAAAAGAAAAAAACCAAACAAACTCCACAGCATTCAAATACTGTACCTTCAAAAGCATTGCTACATGAGAAGGTGCTTGTGGGATGGGACAAATTACTTTTACAATTACCAACTCAGCCTCTAACCATTGCAGCAAGTTCAAGATGATCATGATCATCAGTTCCAGAGAGCAATCTCTGTGCAATGCAACATTGATGGGTCAAGTGCCCTGTACTGTTTCCTAGCTTAATAATAGAGTTGCACACCAGATTGCTTGAGGAATCCATATGCCGACATTCCAACTCGCTTGTCTCAGCCTGGGCTGCACCGCTTATTACTGGTGTATATGGATACCACATTCAAGTGAGAAAAAAAGCCAGATTGAAAAAGAAAAAAAATCCATTCTTTCTTCTTTTATCATCAAAGGAACTCAGAGCTTCCAACGTGTGGAAAGAACCATGAGAAAATTATGTGGAAAGGAATACCCAAGACTGAAAGACATCACCTCTGTTTTTCAGGGAAGAAGGAGTATAGTTTGGATTCCAGAGAGACACAAATATCTATCTTCTGTTTTGAAATGAAGGTGGCTTCATAAGTAACATCAATAAAGAATAGCAAAACAGCCTATCAAGGTCTTTGATAATTAGCATTTGTATCATAAAGATACATATTTATTTTCCTCTGACATAAAAAAACCTCCAAACTCAGAATTGCTGCAAAACCACAGTTCTGGGGTTTTCTTCTTAATTCACTGATTCAACATTCAGGAAAAAAAAAACACAACCTGAAATCATGATGACAACATTTNAAAAAATCAATCAGATATTTTGAGGCCAGCCTGAATAATTAAACAAATTACGTAAAAATGAAAAGATAGTCACAGGGAATAATTAAGTAAAGGAGCATTTTTTATAAAAGAACTATGATAAGGTAATTGCCCAAAACCAAGCACAAAACACAGTTTTCCTAGGAATGTGAACCCATCTGAAAACAATTAGTAAGTAAATCTTTAACAACCCTGAGGAGCAGAGCAAATTATTCCAGCGCACTGCAGTTGTGACATGTCTGTATCCAGTCTACATAACAGGTATGTCTTCACAGCACGACAGCATTTGACATAAGTTTATGTAAAGCTGCATTGCACAGAATAGCTATATTTTAGAATTTACTGTAGCTTAAGCTATGTTACTCTGATGACTGCAAGATTTAGTTCAATAATTTTATGCAATTGGCAAACAGGCAGAAACAGTATAATTTAACATTTATGAATTGCCAATTTCCTCATATAAATACTGTAAAGAATTCTGCAATTATTCAATTCTCTAAAGATAGTAAATTGTAATTTGGAATGCTGCTTATTTATTAAAGTGATTTATAAATGAACATAAGCACATCGACATAAGGAGTCTAATCCAGTGACTCAACAAAAAAGTTACTCTGTCTAGCCCAGGTGGTTTTGTAATTGTGATACATTAGGGAATTTCACTATGTTTATTGGACCTCAAATTCACCCTTCCTCTTGAAAATGAACCATTGAGTTCTTTGATGGAGAAGTGCCCAGGAGGCTTTTCTGGAGTCAGAAGTAAAATGCAGAAAAGTTTAGTAGAACTGAATTCAGCACCCTAATATTTGTAATTTGGCCCATCAAAACTATTCTTAGCAAACATGTTATGCTCACTACAAGCATTAATCACTTTCCTTTCTCTTGCCTACAGGCAAGAGCAACTCCTCTTTCCCCATCGCATTGCCAGGGCTGCTCAGAAAGCACTTGATCAAGCAGCAAATCTAGAACATGAGAGCAGAGGAGCAAGCTCCTCCTTAGCTTTTTTTAACTTGCAGGAAGGGAAGTCTCCATGTATCAAAGTAATTGTGTGAGGAGAAACCACTTGTTCCCTGAAATCTGACATTCACTGCTTATGATTGGATCAAGCCCACAACTTGGAATGAATCAACAAGCAGAAAAGTTCCAAACTTCTTCAAACCACAGACACACAGAAACGTATGTACTAAAGAAATGCATATAAAATGCATACAATAAGGTGGAATGTGTTTAATGTAATAATGTATCTAAAAAATACATAAATAATTGTTTTTCATATGTTAGCAGCAATATTTTATCTACAAGGACAAGCTAAGAATTTCAGTGGTATGCTGAAACCATATTCTGGATTCAGCACTATATTCAGGGGTCCAGATATGTATTTTTGATCCCAGCAAGAGAGATGATCCCAGAAGAAGAGCAGTAAAACCCTGACAATTTAGTGAAAAAGCACTTCTATGTAATCTCTTGTATTGTGTTCATCATTACCTATCAGAGGACCTTCCATTAGAGCAGGGATTGATGTGTGTCACACGTTTGTTCTTTCTTCCTCTCCTCAAGAGGACAATTGTGTATGGTGTTCTCCTTTTGCTTCATTTCTTGCACACATAGACTGCTGGGGAAAACTTATGCTGGGGAATATAGGATGAAAAACTTGTGTTAATGTCAAAGATTTTAAATTCTATGGTGCTACTTCATCTTTGTGCAAAACCATTACAAGGCCATACAGAGAATAATGTTGTCCTTCGAGTAAAACCACATTGTAGCTTTATATATACAAAGCTTTTCTCTCATTGACCTAAATATTTACTGCACAGAGCATGTGCTGAGGGCAGAGTCATCAGTACTGTAAAAAATTCAGAGGATCAGTGAAAACTTGGTCTTAACCATCCACTAGAAGTCTTTAAATTTTTAGCTGAACTTTCTTCCATTAGCAGACATGCAAATTTATGTAATGAAATGTTGAAACCACTAAATCACCAAGAAGAGCCTGTCAACATTTTCCCAACAAAACTTTTCCAACAGAAAACTGCTGTTCTGACTAAAAAAATTTTTACAAAAAGTATCCGCTTTCTATGGAAATTTTGGCTGTTTGTTGAAAAAATAAAAACACAAAAACTTTTTGAAACCCATTCTCTGAAAAGTTCTAGTCACAGACATAAACTTAGCTTCTTTTCACACATCTTGACAATGTTTAGATCTGTTGACAGTGTTGTTATCAAGAAATGCCGAGGGGACACGGACAGAAATCTGTTTCATGTAGCTCATTTAAGATAATACCTTCTCCTACCGTTTGCTATCCCAGCCCAGCCAGTATGTCCAGAAATAGATGGAAACAACTGTGTGCAAAGGGTGGTTGGTGATAAATCCATCAAAATTAAAATTCAAGGTTCAAAAACCTTGACAACAGAAGGGATCCAGATTTGAATTTGACAGCAAAATGAAAAGAGCAAAATTCTCATTATACACTCTTTCATGGTATTCTGGGGGATTTAATCCTAGAAAGTTGCATCACAGCCAGGTGCAGGTTCCCATAGCTCTCCTAGAGGACTGACAGGCTCACTGTCACTTTCAGGGATCCATTTTGGTTAGGCTCATGACACTGCTACTGCAGTTTGAGGCCAAGGGAGTATTAGGATAATATCTGTGTATAGAGGACTGGACCTCACACCAGTGCTGAAGACTGAAAATTGATTTTAGCCTTATATGTTCAGGGTCTAAACAATTTCTAAATTTCTTTATTAAGTTCTTAAACTCAGACTAGTCCAGCTCAAATTTAATCAGCAACTGCCTGCCAAATTTATTGTAATATAATAGTGCCCCAAATAGCTCATTTGTTCTTAAATTTGCCTATTAACTAGTATCATAATAGTCTATTTTCAATTACGGGGAGAAGAGGGGAAGGAAGGGGAGGGAAGGGGAGGGGAGGGGAGG
>VZRN01000698.1:169137-197866 GCA_013397935.1 Dasyornis broadbenti
AGGAGAGGAGAGGAGAGGAGAGGAGAGGAGAGGAGAGGAGAGGAGACTCACATGAAAAACTCATCACTGACGAAAAACCTCTTTACTTCGTTCTAAGTCTTTCATGCTAGATGACCCTTCTGAAACTCACTCTTGAAATTTTAGGCAAACACATGCTAAAACTCCAAAGCCCAGGTGCCTGGGGCAGAGGCAGAATTTCTTATACCAAGGAGATGAGCACAATGCAGGATTGAAGATACTCACACAAAACAAAAAGATACAAGGTCAGGCCCTTGAGTCTTAGCCCCTTCTTTTCAACTCCTATCGGCTCTTCTCCCAGCTCTTGCTCTATCAGGTGTGTCAATAATCGTATCAGGTTGCAAAGCTTTGGGGTTAATTGAGTTCTCAGCGTCTCAAACTTTTCCACCACCACCATGTTGTTAACTCTGCACAGATGACGTTTATACTTAAATGAACCCCAAAGGGGTCCAAACAGAAAGCTGTTAATACAATCTCCTTTCTGGAGATGTGAATAGTTTCCTTAGAAATAAAAAGCTAACAACTGAGCACCTTCAATAGAAGGGGTCAAGAACTGAGAACAGATTTGCTCCTCACCAAGGCACCTGGCGTGGAGAGTGTCTAGAATCCACACAACACCTCTGTCATTCATTTAAGTTCCAATGTTGTGTCTTGCTGGCAGTTTCCATGGCAGACCATGTTGTATATTTACCCTGTGCTCAGTCAAAAAGGGCAGAAATATGGTTAAGGACTGGCCAACACATACAGATGTCAAGCAGAAATATTAAAAGTCAATACTGAAAAAAAGACGTAATGTAAAACTTTCCAAGAAAATTCCACAAACATTGATAAGACATGCAGCTTCTCTAACATCAGTTCAACCAACACTGTCCCAAGGCAGTGAGTCACCACAGAAGAAAATGCAAGGCCACATGTAGTGAGGGTTTTACTTGTTACCTGTATATGTCCTTTGGTTTAGGTTTTCTGCCTTACATTTTGTTAATATGTACATGTGGAGATTCTGTAGGGAGGAAAATAATGTTCTCGTGGGACAAAGGTACACCCTCCACTGTTTTTGCAATGCACCCTCCTGGGAGAACCTGGAGCTGGGATTGACATACGGAAAATTAGTTTCTTCAGTGTGGATTTCCCTATACCACACTTCAAAAGAGGATGGGACACACCATTTCTTGATAAAGGCATTGTGTATTTTGGCTGTGGGCAGCACCAGTTCTTCAAAATCTTCTTTCTCATCAGCCAGGGAAGAGCATATTTATATATTTGATGTTTTCAGTACAATCTCTTTAAGCAAGCCCTGAAACTTCATGTGAACAAATGCCTTAAGTGCCAGGAATGCAAATAGTGAAGACAGTTCTGTGATTTTTTTGTTTTTTGTTTTTTTTAATCTGTACTCCTGTCACCATGAATGCTGAAATCTCTGGAGGTAAAAGTCTGGAGTATTTCACTATCATTGCCAACAAGGTATTAGTAAACTCCATTATGAGCCCTCTGGGGGCATGGTAAATGAACAAAATTGTATGTTGGCCTTGGCTTTGTTTTCTGCTGTTAGATGAACAAATTAAATTAAACCTGTCTGATCTGAGGGACCAATTGGGCTGTACGTTTGAAGGGATGATAAATGAAGTATTGCTTTCCTTCTCTCTTGTCTTCGTTTGTGATGAGCCCAGTGGCCTCCTGAGAGAAAGGAGGCAAAGAAAGAGACGAGGAACAGACCAACACTGGGTTTGCAGTTTCTTGTGCCTGGGTGTTGGGGTTTGACCCTGGCCAAACACTAGGCACCCATGACATCTGCTCACTCGCTCTCCCCTGCCACAGCTGGGGAGAGCTGTGAAATTAATAAAGCAGTCCATGAGTCAAGATAAGAACTGGGAGAAAACACTTAAAAGGGCAAAACAGGCTCAACTTAAAGTTGTAAAGTAAATTTATTACTGAGTCAGAGGAGGATAATAAGAAGTAAAATAAACCCCTAAAGACACTGTTTTTCCTCTCACCCCTCTCTCCTTCCCACTGACAGGTCAGGGGGGCCAGGCTGTGGGGGTTTGGGTCAGTTCATCACCAGAATCTTCTTCTGCTGCTCAGGGAAAGGAGTCCTTCCTCTGCTTTGCCGTGGGGGCCCTCCCACAGGAGACAGTTCTCCACAAACTCCTCCAGCATGGGTCCATCTCATGAACAGCAGTCCTTCCAAAACTGTTGCAACATGAGCTCCTCCCACAGGCAGAGAGTCGTCCCAAAACTGCTGCAGCGTGTGTCCCTCGTCCATGAGGTGCAGTCCTCCAAAGGACAGGCTGCTCCAGCATGGAAACAAGGGCCCTCTCTCTCCACTGGGACTCCCACTGGAACACAGCCTCCTCCAGGCATCCACCCACCCTGGTGTGGGCACCTCCCCATGGGCTTCAAGTGGATCTCTGCATCCCCATGGATCCCATGGGTTGCAGGGGCACATCTGCTTCACCATGGTCCTCACCACGGCCTGCAGAGGAATCTCAGCTCTGGTGCCAGGAGCATCTCCTCCCCTACCTTCTCCACTGACCTGGGTATCTGCATGATGTTTTCCCTCACATGTTCTCACCTCCTCCTCTTCTCTGGTTAGAAAAAACTGTGTGCGCACTTTGTTTGGATTTCTTCTTAAATATGTCATCACAGAGGCATAACCAACCTCTCTAACTGGCCCAGCAGCATGTCCATCATCTTCAGAGCCATCAGCTATTGGCTCTGCTGGACATGGTGGAAGCTTCCAGAAGCTTCTCACAGGAGACATCTTTGTGGCCCTCCCACTACTAAAACTGTGCCAAACAAAATCGACAGACTGAGTTTCTCTGATGAAAGCTGTATCATACACATCATCTCTAAGAAGTCTACATATTGTTTGGTGGCAGGTAATCTTGTAATGGTACTAGTGTTTTTAGTGGGAATAAGTAATAAAATATTATTCAATCAACTACTGAAATAATTTCCAAGCCTCAATGTCCACTTATAAATATGTATACCTGTAAAACTGGCCAGACTCAAGCATCTTAGCTATGTTCTTTCACTGAATATCTCCATGAAAGAGCCTCTCTCTGCTACAGATGGAGCCTATGTTCCTAAATTAGTCAGTAGGTTAAGGTCCCTAACTGCAATTTCTCATGCATTTTCTTCTATTGCCTACTTTTCTCAAATGCAATTGGTTTTATCGGTGGCTTGTTTGGAAAGAAAAACTCCTGCAGCAACTTCTGAAGAGGAGTCTGCCCCATATGCCAGTATGTGAGGACAGCTGCTAGGCTCCTTATCTCTCCAGGGTGATGAGTAACAGTGGTAGCTGAAGACAGCAAGATCTAGTAAGTCTGAAACTGGTCTGGAATGAAGGAAGCCTGGATTTTAATCCAAATCTATCACTGACTGTTGTGTGACTCAATTTAGGTAAATCTTCTTTATTGCTCATTAGCTTCTTTTCTCTACCAGTTATTTTCTTCTTAATCTCTTCATGGTATAAACTCTTTGAGATAAGAGCTGCTAGTCTTTACATATAGAAAAACAGAAGACCTAAGATGGCCATTGCACAATTAAATCATAAATACAGCACTTCAGTTCTTTTGCCTGTAATGTGCATGTAATTTTAAACACTTTAGAAACAATCAGTTAAATTTGCTTTTCCAGGGTAGTAAATTGACAACAGGACACCCAAATGAAAAGCCTTTAACTTCTGAAAATCGATAGCAAACTATGGACTGCAGCCTTGCAACCCTGGCTGCTACCACCTGATCCAGTCCTTGTTCACTTTCTATGGAATCTACTAAGTTTGAGGTATTTTATCCCTTTCAGTGATACACATCCAAAGAGCTTGATAAAAAAGTACTCTAAACTTATATAACAAACGCACAAGTGTATTTTAGCTCAGAAGTATTACGGATCCAGAGTTGTCTTTACATGTCACAATTACATTTTCTAACCCATGCTTTTACCATGTGTTATAAGCATATGGCATGTTGGCAATGCATGACAAAAATGCACAAAGTATGGTGTTAAAAAAATATTCTACCAAGAAGTTTGAGAAGCTGCCTATGACTCTATTTTCCCTTCAGTAACTCAGGCATCTTCTAAAGTACCAATTTTCTTGTAAACTGAAGACTCTTTCTACTCTTGCCAGAGGCTTTTATTTTCATACTAAATGGAAACATGCAGCTCTGGAAGGGACTTGATATTCTGGTCTCTTGCTGACAATAGATACAGGTTAAATTGTCAGCTGGTTTATCCCAGTAGAGAGTGTAGACCATCTGGTATGGTAGGAAGGGCTGACAAGGGGAAAGTGGTGGATGTTGTCTACCTTGATTTCAGCAATGCTTTTTACACTGTCTCCTATCCTTATAGGTAAGCTCACAATATGCAGGTTGAAGGAACGGGCCATGAGGTGGATCAAGAACTGGCTGAATGGCAGAGATCAGAGTATCATGATCAGTGGAGCAGAATCCAGTTGGAGGCCTCTAGTCAAGGGCATTCCCCAAGGACCAATATTCAGTCCAGTCTTATTCAGTTTGTTTATCAACGACCTGGATGAAAGGATAGAACGCACCGTCAGCAAGTTTGCTGATCATATGAAACTAAGAGGAGTGTCTGATACACCTGAAGGCTCTGCTGCCATTCAGGTGGACCTTGATAGGCTGAAGAGTTGGGAGATAAGAAGCCTAATGAAGTTCAACAATGGCAAGTGTAGTTGAACTGCATTCCTCCCCTCTGCACTGGGAAGGAATAACCCCAAGTACCAGTACAGATCGGAGGCTGACCTGCTGGAGAGCAGCTCTGTGGGGAAGGACCTCAGGGTAATGGTGAATGACAAGCTGACGATGACCCAGCAGTGCCCTTGTAGCCAGGAGTGTCAGTGGTATCATGGGGTGCATCAGGAAGAGTGTAGTTGAGGGAGCTGATCCTGCCTCGCTGCTGGGCTCTAGTGAGGAGTATTGTGTTCAGTTCTGGTCTCCACAGTGAAAGAGAACCCAAAATCTCTGCCTTTTCTCTCTCTTACTGGAGGCAGTGGGGAAGGAGAGGAGCTGTGTGGAGTTTAACTTCCATCTGAGTTTAAACCATGATAGTTCTTAATTGGCACCCAATGTGGGGCTCAAAATATTGAGATAACAACAGATCTGTTCAGAGTGGGCTGGAAAATATTTCGATCTAAGCATTTGTGTATTAGCTGTGGAGCCCCCTGGTTACAATGTTTCTCAGTCTTAACATGTGATTGTGGTATCTAACACTGTATATGTTTCACTATATGCAATATTTGCCCAACATGGTTCTCTTTTACAGAGTAGAGAGGGGGATCAGGATTGTTTTGTTGATGTACTTTGTGATATCTATTTATGGCATGATAACATCAAGGGCAAATGGGGTAATTTGGGATCTGTATTAAGGGTTGCTCTGCTGCCCTGGCCTTGGCTTCTACCACTGAGAATTCATAACTACCATACCCAGCCTGTGAGGGGAATATGATATTCCCTAGCTTTTCATCCCCTTTTCCTTCTTCAGGACTGTTACAACAGCTTTTGAGAATTTTGAGTTCCCTTTGGATGTTAAGGAAAGCATGTTCTTGTTGCTAAGTCTGCCAGGCCTCCTCAATGGAGTTCACATCATGGTTAGAGTCAGGACAGAAATTTAAAGGAAGGTCATTTAAACATGTTCCCTGATGGTGGATAAGTCATGAGTGGCATGGAATGTGGGAGAAAAAAGCCCAGTTATTGGAGAAATTATCTGTTCCAATGGCCTGGAAGCTCATCCCTGAACAACCACAGGACCCTGATAAAGTGATAGAATATTTGCAAGGAGAATGCTGTGGCAATTCCAGAGAGGAGCAATTTATTGCAATGTGCTGGGCCCTGGCTACTCTTTATCTGTATTTACTGCTCTGTACTAGACAAGCACCTTCAGGGGGAGGAGAAGGAAAACAGACCAGCAGGCACCATGGCCGCTCAAACTGCAGCTGAACCAGATGAACAACTCGTGCCAGTAGAAGAAAAAAGCCAAGGCAAAATTAGTTCGCATAGTGAAAGATGAAGAAGAAACAGGGCTGTCCGAACAGGAGGAAGAAACAGGGCCAGAGAGAGAACCACCTGATCCCTAACCCAGGTGAGCTGCGAGATATAAAAAAAGATTTCACCTGCCACTCAGGAGAGCCCCTTATGACCCACCTGCTCCAATGCTGGGATATTGTGGCACACAATATGAAACTAGATGGTAGTGAAGCCAGGCAGTTGGGATCCCTGTCCCAGGATATGGGCATTGGCAAGGGGATTGGAAAAAGAACAGAAACTCTCAGACTCTGGAGGCAGCATCTGTTAAGCATGAGGGAAAGATATTCTCTCATGGACGATCTAATAGAACACCAAGACAAGTAGAATGCCATGGAGAAAGGTATCCAGGATGTGAGAGAATTAGCAGTGTTGGAGGTAATCTGAAGGGATTCAAATAATGAGCAGTCCCCTGTAGATCCAGATCAAGTCCAGTGTACACAATCCACGTGGGAGAAGTTTGTATGAAGGGTGCCATCGTTGTACGCCAACCCTTAGGCATTGATGTCAATAAAAAAAGAAGAAACATTGCCTCAGGTGATTACCCAGCTTTGACAACATGAAGTTCATATTTTTTCTCCCTACCAACCTGCACCTTAGCTGTAGAAAGACTGTTCAAGACCACAGATAGACTTGAAAGACTCGAGCAACCTGGAGAGGAAATGTCCCATGCCCTTGCCAGTATGGACCAGAGTTCCTGCTATTGGAAGCATGCACAGCCCTACTTGAGAGAGAGGTACACACCACGAGGTACCTGCAGTTTTACCTGTGTGACCACAGAGAGGACATGAGGAAGTGGGATGGAAAAAAACCTCTGCCCTAGCAGCACAGGTACATGTGTTGAGAGGAAGAACAACCACCAAAGGAAATTCTTCAAGGATAAATGCTGCTCGTTTCCAGTGGGCAAGTCCTCAGACAGAATGGAAGAACTGAATGTTATTTCTGATCCTCTTGATGGGATCTCCAGTTCATATCTACAAGAGCTGAGTAACAACTACTATGATCAGAAGTAGAGGGGCCCTGCCTCTAGCCAAGTGGAAGAATGGGACAATTGGATCTATTGGAGTCTGTAGATCCCATCGCCTGGCACATCAGACCCACGAGAGTACAAGGCTTTCGTTGACACTGGTACACAATGTACCCTGATGCCATCAAGATCTATAGGGGCAGAACCTGTCTCTGTTTCTGGTGTGACAGGGGCATCCCAACAGCTGACAGTACTGGAAGCTCAGGTGGGGCTGACTGGGAACAAAAGGCAAAAACCCCCCATTCTGATTGGCCCAGAGGCCCTGTGCATTCTTAGCATAGATTAACTCAGGAGAGGGTATTTCACGGACTCAAAAGGGCATCTTTGGGCTTTTGGGATAGCTGCTGTGGAAACAAAGGAAATTAGAGTGCTGAACACCTTGGCTGGTCTCTCAGAGGACCCTTCTGCTGTGGGACTGCGTAGGGTTGAAAAACAACACAACAGTGCCTCATCAACAATACCGCACCAGCCAGGACTCCATGACCCCCATCCCTGAGATGACTTGTGAACTGGAGAGACAGGGAGTGGTCAGTAACAGTCGCTCACACTTTAATAGCCCCATATGGCCAGTGCATAAGTCCAATGGAGACTGCAGACTGACAGTGGACTATTGTGTCCGGAACAAACTCACACCACCACTGAGTGCTGCTGTGATGGACATGCTGGAATTTCGGTATGTACTGGAGCTCAAATTCCCACTATTTGCCATGGACTCATCCAGACTGAACTAGAAAAGGGTGAGGCTCCAGAGTAGTTGCAATATATTGATGACATCATTGCAGGCAGCAACACAACAGAGGAAGGTTTTGAGAAAGGGGAGAAACTAATCCAAATCCTCCTGAAGGCTGGTTCTGTCATGAAGCAAAGTAAGGTCATGGCACCTGTCGAGGAAATTCAGTTTTTAGGAGTAGAATGCCAAGACAGACATCATCAAGATTCCCATGGATGTGGTCAACAAAAGACAAGCTGTGTCCCCACCAACCAACAAGAGGGAAACATATGCTTTCCTTGGCACTGTGGGTTTTTGAAGGATGCATATTCCAGATTACAGTCAGATTGTAAACCCTCTCCATCAAGTGACCCAGGAGAAGAATGATTTCAAGTGGGGTCCTGAACAACACGAGGTTTTTGAGCAAATTAAACAGCAGATTGCTCATTCAGTGGCCCTTGGGCCAGTCAGGACAGGACAAAATGTGAAAAATATCCTCTACACTGCAGCTGGGGGAGAATGGTCCTTCCTAGAGTCTCTGGCAAAAAGGTACCTGGAGAGACCTGAGGATGAGCCCTGGGGTTCTGGAGTCAGGAACACAAAGGATCCAAGGCCTGTAACAACCCAATTGAAAAAGAGACAGTGATGGTTTATGAAGGGGTTCAAGCTGCTTCAGAAGTGATTGTCACCAAAGCACAGCTCCTCCTGGCACCCTGACAGCCAGTGCTGGGCTGGATGTGCAAAGGGGAAGTCCATTCCCCACGTCATGCCACTGATGCTGCATGGAATAACTGGATCATGCTGATCTCACGGCGAGCTCAAATAGGAAACCCCAATTGACCAGGAATCTTGGAAGTCATCATGAACTGGCCTGAAGGTGAAAGTGTCAGACTATCATCAGAAAAGGAGGAGAATGTGTCATATGCTGAGGAGGCCCCACCATATAATCAGCTGCCAGAAAATGAAAAGTGATACATTCTCTTTACTGGTGGCTCCTGCAGTACTGTAGAGGTACACTGAAAATGGAAGCTGCTGCATGGAGTCCTATGTGATGAGTCCCAGAAGCTATTGAGGGACAAGATGGATCAAGTAAGATTGCAGAGCTGAAAACCATTCAGCCCAGCTTGCTTTAGATGTCACTGAATGAGAGAAATGGCCAGCACTCTACACTGACTCAAGGATTTGTAGGGGTGGAAGAATCTTAGGTTTGTAGTGAGGTGGGTGGCATAAGAAGTGGAGAAATTCTGAGCTCCAACCCAGTCCCCAGACTTCCTCCCTCTCTCATGTTGTACAGGTCTGTCAGGCTCAGTTTCAGAGGAAATTTTGTTTCTCTGAATAGAAAATACATCAAAATTGCAGCTTGAGAACCAATATAAAACCCCACAGAGCCTATTCACAGTCATGTGGAAGCCTGTCAACAATCTCAGCTGACAAAGTTGGGGTTTTTTTCTGAGAAGTTAAATGCTTGCTTTAAAACTTCAGTGTAAAATGTTTTTATTGTTCTTTTCATTGGGATTTCAATTTTAAAGCAACATAACTTTTAAAAAAACATGTATATATTGAGAAGCATTACAGAGTCACAAAAAATATGATAAACTTTTTATAAAAATAAACATTTGGCCACTATTTTTATTTCAGTTTAGTCACCGAAATTTCAAATTAATATATGAATGTAAAATTGCTAAAATTTAAAATATTTAAAAGGGTTTCACTTGTCTTAAACTACACAGTGTCACAAATAAAAGTGATTATTTTAGCAAAATAAGAATTCAAGTTAGAGCACTCAAAAAAAGAAAAACTCCACCATGCCCCAATATGACCATTTCAGCATCTTGCTGCAATTCAGATGAGGTTATTCCTTCAACAATATCATCATCATCAACAACAACAACAACAACAACAACAACAAAATTCAGTTTGTGACCAGAGGACTGATTCCTTCCTCAGTTCTCACTAGTGCTACTGACTCAATTTGCAGGAATGCAAAAGCAGCTGTGTCGTAAGAGCCTTGAAATCGCCCATATCCATGTAGCAATGTCATTGTCAAGTGCAGTAAAAAATGGACGAAGCAACTCTGTCTTGACTCGTGGTTTTCTCGGAGCCACGGAAATCAATAGAACTGTTGCAAGCATAATAACATTGGGTGGAAATATGGTTCTTGGCAGAATTAGTTGTATTATATTTAAGAGTTATAAAATCTGTTGACCAAGGCACATCTATTCTAGGCTGTAATAATAAATGGAAACAATAAATGTTAATAACTTTACTTAATTACAGCCTATGTTCTTCAAACACAGCCTAAACATGAGATCTAAATTAGCTTTATATAAATGTTTTAAATGACTGTTATTATGCTGCTAGGACCATTAGGTACTTTTGAATTTACACAGGTGCTAAAGTCTGTAAATTACCCAGTTTTAAACTACTTTTAACTGGCAAACTAATGAATGCCTATTGTGGTTTAGGAATGGTATTCTCCAATTTCTTACCGGAAAAGGACTCCTTCTCCCTGAAAGAGACTGCCCTCCNCCCACCCTCTCCACCTCCCACCCCTGCCCTCGGTCCTGGCCCTGGTATAGAATAATCTCCAGGTCCTAGCCATGGTTCTTCCTGGCTGCTGCAAAAATTAACCCTGTCCTGGCTGAAACCAGGAAAATCACATTATGTGAAAATCTTTGAAATTCATCCAATACTTGTAAAGGAAGAACTCAAAGTTTGGTGAGGACATGCTGCACTGTTCAAAGGTAAAAAAGAAAAAAAATATTGTCTTTTCTATAAGCTAAACAATACCAAGCTGTAACTTTTGGATAGTGTCTCTGTGGTGTTAAGCATTAACACCTGTTTTTTGGACTTGAATGGACTATAAATATCCTAGGAAACTGAGAAATTTTAATATTAAATGTTTTCTAACTTATTCTTATTATACTTTGATAAAAAATTCACCTCCATCAACCAAGTCAGTGCAGCTTACGTTCTTGAAAGAGGTCTTACCATAACAACTTAATTGCTTTTACATAGATATACTTTCAGTATTCAAGTATAACTACAGAATCACTCCAACAGATGAGGTGCAGAAATGTTCTCCTCTCCTGCCAAAACACACTATAACTCGCTGGTGAGAGTACCTGCTTGGCTACTGATAGGTTTGAATTCCATCAGACTGAGAAGGGAATTATATTTGGTTGCTTCAGGTCGGGCTGCAGTATGCTCCATAAATCCCAGCAGCAGCAATATTTCAGAAGGAAATGGCCACAAGAACATTTCCTGAAAGGTCTAATTCTGTTGATATTCATGAGGAACACCCATGACATACTTTTTGGCTGAAGCTACTGAAGGGACAGAAATAATGGAATATGGAGGTTTCTGGATCATAATTGTACTTAAACAAGCTGGAAATCAGTAGTGCCTCGCTCAATGAGGTGCAGGGTGTGGGCACAGTTCTAGACACATGAGCATCTCTGGAGTGATAGAGAGGGAAACAGAGGCTAACAGGTCTAGAAATTCTATATCACAACCCTGGATCACTGTTTTTATCTTCCATATCCATTCTGGTTTAGGTTCTGCATTTCTTTTACCAGTGAACCTTTTAGTCAGAAGTCAGGGAACATAATTTTACTATGATTGTACGTTCTGAGGAAAACAGCTTGTGCAGTGTTGTTATGCAGCCTGAAAAGTAACACAGTGAGAGTTACATTTGGTACAAACGTACATTTGGTACAAAACATTCAGGCTGGTGTCTTACAAGTCAACTCAGTTATAACACAGTTTGCATACCTAATATTAGTTGTAAACATTGTAGGGACTCTATACTGCACGGTTGAAGGATTTGATTTAAAACAAGGCAACAAAAATGCTGGTAAATGGCCTAATTGCATTTAGAAATATTCATGCACATTTAAAAAGAAAATCATGCTAAAATAATCACAGTAGTCTAAAATCAAGTGATCAGATTCTATTTGCAAATAACTGGCAAAAAACTGTAAATGGATCTGAAATGCCACACTATGAACCAACTATGTTCTAGAGGCCTCTGTTAATTCATTTTAGTATAATCTAAGGAGAAAAAAAATTAAGGTACTGCTGTTGGTATATTATTTCTGCTTAACATACAGTATCAGTAATTAAATATATTTCTGCTGGCCTTGTGACCATATGCCTGCAATATGTAAAAAAAATATTTTTTCTATTTCTTTTGTTCCCAGTACTGACTGCCTGTCAGAGTGAACCCTCCAGATTCCTGTGTGTTGGTATCCATGGGCTCTTTCTTGCCAAGCTGCCAGTCTGGAGCGTCACACCTTACTGCCTTTAAAGATTGCCCTGCAGAGATAGAGGAAAATGGCAATTTTTACATGATGCAGTCTGGCAGCCCAGGAGATTTGAAGTCAGAACTGGTGCCAAGATTTACCCAGGAGAGCAAGCAGAGGCAAAAAAGAGAACCTGGGCCAAAGGGAAAAAAATAAAGCAAAGGAAGAGGGAAGTGAAAGGCAGGAAAGCGTGGCAGAGTGGGAGCAGATTTTTGATAAGGCATGGAACACAGGGCTAAGCAATGGACACTACATGTTTTTTGCATGCATTTATTGAGAGGGTCAGGGTCCTAAAGAAAGTCAAAAGGAAGAGGTCGGCTTTTTTTGCATGCCCCAAATTGTAGTAGATTGCAGAATGTAAATGAGACAATTATTACACCAATGCTCATCAAGCTGTGCTGGAAAGACTTCAATAGCCTGATGAATATGCATGCAAATTTGTTAATTAAGTTAATTATTCTGCTGAAAATTCATTTGTCTTCCAAGGACATTTTCCCAATGATTTTAACATGCTTGTGCCATTAGTCATGCTCCATGCTATTTAACATTACTTTTTGTCCACTTTTTCTTTTCCTCTCTTTCTTCTTGCTTTTCTGTTCTATTCAGTTTGTGTTGTTGCTTTTTCTGTTTTGATTTGCTTTTCTTATTAAAGCTTTAAAACCAGATAATTGTTTCTCTTAATTGACCCCTGCAATGCTGCAAGATACTAGCAGTCAGCACCATAGGAATCCCCTAAAACTAGATTTCATTCAAATACTTGCTTCATATATAAAAAATCCCTAAAATGTCACATAGGAAAGAGGGGGTGCCAGAGGGATGGGAGCAGGAGGAGCAAACCTATCTGGCATCATTAAAGCTGGAGTCTGAATGAGTCCACACAGGAATCAGGAGGGATAAATCTGTCCTTGCTGCAGGCTATTTCCTCAGCACAGCCTTGGTTTGGCACAGGGTGTTACCTTGCTCCAAAAGGTGCGATCTTGTCACACCTCCCTTCCCTCTGCCTGTTCAGCTATACATAGAAACATATGTGTTCAAAGAGGAACAAGAACTGAGATACTTTTCTGTCACCATGAGGGCCAAAACCCGTTACCATGGCAACAAAAGGGAATCGTGAGTTTAAAAATCATGTCTAAATGGCAAAATGAGATAATTTAAAGAAACAGAAGGATTTTTTCCTCCTGTGCAAGGGAACCACAGTATTGTTACAACTTTGCATGATTACATTCTCAAAAAATGGGATCTTTTTCTATCCATTCTCAAATCCCCACCATTTGAAAATGTATCACAGTACACAATGACTATATTTCTCACATGGGTTATTTCTTTAAAGTTCACTCATTTTTATTCTATTATTGTCTTGTTCTGTTCTATTGCAGATGGGAAAAAAAAAAGTTAGTTGTTTTTTTTTTTAGCAAAGAGAAAAAGCCCCAGTACGGCAATGGGATGCTTTCTGTCTTCCCACAGCAACAAGGACACCAGGAAAAAGCTTAACAGAAAAGGGATTATAAGGAAGCAAAAATTGCAGATAATGGAGTTTAAGGAAATTAATTGGCAAGAATTCTCTTCTGTGCAGTCCTTATACATAACACAGTCTGAATGGCACTGTAGTGTCACATAGATCGTAAACCAATTAGGACGGTATTCTAAACCCTGTAATTTCTGTAATTCCATCTGCTTTAGATGGTTTAATTAGTGAAAGTTACAAAAGCCAAATATATTACAATATTTTGAAATCAAGCCCAAAGGCAAGAAATAAAAGTTACCAAAACCACTTTATGTGCAAGTGGGCATATTGCGTGAGTATATGAAAAAGAGAATGGCAAGGCTTTTTCTTTCTTTTTTTTTTTAATGTAAGATGGGTCAAACAATATTAGTAATGTTATCCCAATCACAAAAAAAGACAGTGGCAAAATTGCCATGGACTCCAAGAGGATAAGAATTCAACCCAAAATATGATAACCTTTAGTCCTGAGCTATTTTTCTAGCAGGGATATAACTGGGTTTTTTATCACTTAGACCCCATCCCACTCCTTCTGAAATCATACAAATTCCTCACTGCAGACTCTGACCAAGCTTTTATTTTGCAGTGTGTGGTTGATGGACTGTATAATTTCTTCTGACTTTAAGGTGGTGAAAGGAAAGACTGGTCAATGGGTATATCCCTTTTATTTCCAGAAAATCTATCCTGAAGCAATTGCCCCAACTGTTTTATATTCCAAAACTTTGCCCAGTAAACTGAGGAATACTTTGATGAAAAACTCTCTCTCAGCTGGGTGCTTATGTACAACATATCCCTGTTCTTATCTTTCTAAAGTTTACCATGTCCCAGTGTGTTTCCAAATGCTCACAGTAAACAGCATAACATGGAAAGCCACTGTGCTGGTATCTTCTCTCCTGCCAACAGTCCCAGAAAATCCATAAGAAGGATGATTTGCATGGAAGAGGCTTATACAAACAACCCATAAAATCACTTTAACAAACTGGAAAGAATCATGTGCTATTTTTTTAAACAGGAATTTTTCAGAACTTTAAAAAGTCTACAACCAATGAAATAACTAACAATGCGCTGTATTTGTTTAGTGATGGTATTTCTCCTGCAAAGCAACTATGCATTATTATGGACCACTAATAGCTTCAGTCACTGGTGACTGACAGCAGCATACTGAGGACAGGGTGTATGCTATTGCACTGTCTGTCACCCTCTGATTGAGACACCGTAGGTGTCCAGGGCTGTCTTTGCTAGCTGTGAAATATTACAAGGTAAAACTGTTACTCATAAAAAAGATGACTTGTCTTCCCCCTTAATGAGAACACAATATAGAATTGAGCTATTAGTTCATGGTACCTCCTACAGTTCAAACAAATCACTTTTGTTCTAGCTGTTGTGAGAAATGTCAAGTCAATGAAAATATCTAACATAAAAACAATTTTCAAACAGTGATGATGGAATGGAAAAATTAAGGGGAGACAACAATTACATAGCACAGTTAAAAAGAAAGGGGGGGGCTAATAAATGCCTGTGTGGTTATAGGGCAACAGCTGTTCTCTGTAACTGTTAGGAAAGGTTTTACTAATAAAATCAGGCACATACTCTTACATATTTGATTCTATAGCCATTTGCAATGTGGTATTTATAGTTAAGAGGAGAAATGAAAAAACTTTTCCCTATCCAAAATCTACACTGTTGGCTTCAAATGAAGTCATATCAGAAGCAGCTGTAGAGATGAAGGACACCTCCTGCTCCCGAGATTACCTAGCTGTTTGACTCTTTCTCTGTATATCACAGGCAGCCAACTTGCTTTCTTTTCCATAGCCAAAATGTTGCATCCAAGTGTCCTTGTGGCAGCCAGTAATCCTCATTGTAGGTGTGAATGTACACCTTTCCTCCCAGTTCACAACTCAGAGGTAAAGAGTGGTCTGAGCTTGTGCTCAAAGTTGCTGAGAACAACTGAGTCTCTGGCCAGTGACTCCAGTACAGATTAAGTGTAAAGGTGCCAGACCATGGACTATAATTTGGGCAAACACCACTGAAGTCCAGAAGTACCAGTTTTTCAGGTAAACTCTTTGGGGCAAAATATTTGTGGTTGTATATTGTATTAAATGAGCAACTTTGGGTGAACCACACATCTTTTTTAGTAAATTTTTTAAAAATAAACCACTATTGCTTAGAATCTGAGAGCCTCCTTCCTTTACAGGTTTCTGGTTCCTGTGCCCTTGCCTCATATTTCTTTCTTCTCTGGACCTTTTCAGCATATTTTGGGATTAATTTCCATTCTTTGCTGCTGTATGACTCCAGGATAAGAGCACCAAAGATTTAGCCACATGGACAATGTTAAGCAATCTAGGGACAACAAAAAATCAGGATAATATTTATACCACAACAAAGCAGAATTAAATTAAAGAAGATTTAAAAATTCAGAGCTAGGGACAAAAAGGAAAGAAATAAAGATAACTGTTCATTCGGAGATGTTACAGCTGAACATTAGTGTTCCATAAGGGTTAAAATTCTCTCCACAAGTATAGAAGTTCCACAAGTATATGGAAAAATCCAACCCATATCTCCCCACAGGTATAGTCAGTGAAATTAGAGATGAATGAGATGCCTGTTGATCATTGCTGGGAAGCCACACTGTCATCTTCTGTGGAGCAATCATCAGCTACTTTGCACCTCTCTGCTGTCTGGTGCCCTCAAGGCTCAGCTGCCCATAAGCTCCCACTGGCAAAGGGGAAGAGCACAGCTCACTTTTCCCAGTGTGAAGAGAGGCAAAAAAGCATCTCCCTACCCGCTGCAAAGAGCAGCTCCTGTGTTGCTCCCTTTCGTGTTGCTGTAAATCAAGTTGTATCAATCAAAACTCTTGTTTCCTATTCTGGCAGCAGCAGCATCCCCTGTGTCATGTTAGGGCCCACAGATTCACCATGGGAGACTGCCAGAAACTCCTCCCTCCCCTGCAAGTTATAGCCACCCCCTTAACAGGTCTGGCAGGTCTAGCCCACTGCACAAGACACACTCATTACACAGAGCTGCAGTAGCTCTTTGCACTCTGGACCATCTCCTGAAGGAGGTCTGTGCCTCCTGGGCATGGTCAGCAGAACCATTTTCACCATGAGATAGTGCTGACACTGAGCCCTCGTGTTTTTCACAAGCCACCAGGGCAGCAAGAATGTTGCCATTTGCTTCTTACGGGATCTAAAATCTTGAATGGAAGTGGTTTACTGCCCTGACTGAATGTCAGTGACCAACGACAACAGCACCACTGGAATGTATTGCTATTGCAATGGTAACTTTATGCAGAAGTTAGCTTACTGCATCTCATTATTTCCTTGTCCTGATGCTTTCCAAAAGGCACCGCTCAAGCTGCAGTCAACTTTTACAGACTTAGAGCTGTACTGCAATGTTCCTCGTTCCATTGATCTTCAGAGAAGTACTAAGTAATGTGTTCTGGGGGACCATTTTCCTCAGGGTGTTTCCCCTCAAGGACTGAGACAGCCCTAGTGCTCCTTCTCCTCTGCTGCATTTTCTGTTGATGTCTCCACTGTTAATTGTGGCTGTGACATGCAGGCACAACAGCACTGATAAAACCTTAAAAAGTAAAACATTGTCTGAGCGTTCAGTTGCAAAATAAAGTTATAAGGGTAGTTGACTTAGCACACAGTTGCACCAATTCACTTTCTTCATTTAAAAATCCAACTCAGCCTATTTGGGAAAAAAAAAAAAAAAAAGGTGCAGGAAAAGAAATGCAATAGACTTAGCAGTGAATTAGTCATGGCAGGTTTGGGGTCTTCTGAGACTGGTAGGCCTACAGAACTATATGTAATCCTGTCACAATCCTAAATTTAATATCACAGCCCACTCTTATTCTGTCCAGTGTAGCATTCATTGTGGTTTTACCTCTGCAGGAAAGACTGTACGAAACTCACAAACTACACAAGCACTCGTTGGGATCGTGGTTGGAAATGCCCAAGCAGTCCAGAGGATGATAGGCTTTTGTGACAGACCTTCAAAAAGAGGGGAAGAACTTGGGTAGGGAGACATGGGTTGTCAACCCTGCATCCAGAATTGGGCAAGAGTTTGCACCATGTCCGATGATGGCTTCCTTCTACTTTCACCTGCTTCCCTATGAAGGTCAACTTCATCGTGTTCTGCCAGCACAGCTGTGCTGGTCAGAGGTGTGACAAGATGTGTACTCTAACAGCGTAAGCTGCCACCACACTTTGGCATGCTATTTTTCTCCAGTTATCATTAACAGTCACAGTGAATAAACCTCTTAATGCAGATTGTCGCAAATTCCCATTTGTCTTCTGTTCTTTTAGGCGAAGAAACACAATATGTGTCTGCACTGCAGTCACAACAAAGACAGCGAGTTCTGCCCACCATCCAAGCTTGTTTTAACCAGCAGACGTGTGAAGGCAGAGGCACCGTACAGACGGCAAGAGACAGATCAGCTCCTCCTGAGCATCACTGCTTAGCATGAATAAGGCCAGCCCAGGTACACCACACACACTCAAATGTGTCCAAGGCTCACCATAAAAATCCCTAAAGTCTTCAGCTGAAGATGCTCCTGTGAATTACTTGCCAATGAAAGGGTATTTGTGATTTCTCTCAAAATCCAAGTACTTTTGAATCATGAAATTGTGTTGGAAATTTCAGCCTCTAGTTTATAAAAAGAAAACCAAAAAGTAAACCTTTAGCAAGGAAAGAAAGTCAGCAAATGAGGCTTCCCTTCTCAAAAAAATGATGAAACGACAAGTGTCTCTAGTGATTTTTTGAGGGCTGGACACACGAGCTGTTGCTTAGCATATTTTAAATTATTCTTCACTTCTTAAAACATTTCATCTGCTCATCTCTGCAGCAAATGCCAGTGAAAGTTTTGTCATGCTTTGTGCCTACAATAGACTAATGTATGCTGATCCATACACTCGAAATTCTAAGGAAGACATGTTTCTGAGAGTCCAAAACCCAGCTACATCAACAATTTACCCAGCAGGGATTTTCAGGTTTATTTCAGCAACAGACGATTAAGCTGTGTTGAGCAAACATCAGGTTCTTGTCCCACAACTCCTCATTGTGATATTATTCTATCACCCAGCCCAAAGGAACAGACACACAGTATATTTGATTTATGTGATAAAGAATTAAGGCACATACTTGGACAGAAGGCATCCTGCCTTGCTGATAAAGAGCCATGTGTACACCCAAAGTGCTGTCAGGGGGCAACTTGTGAAGGTAGAGAAAGAAAAAAACAGGAAAAAAAAGAAAAATAAAAAAGAGATAAAATCAACAAACCAATTCATACTTTCACTCTACTGGTTGCTAAAAAATATAACGGGAAGGGTTGTTACAACATTTGCAAATTAGTACATTGCCAGAATTACTTAGAAGCTGTAGTCAATCACGTGGGGATTACTGTAAACTGAATTTAAACCTTCATGTACAGATGTTGATCTAAATCTTCTTGCCCAGAATAGACTAGGGTTAACTTTCAGAGGACTTCATGACTTTGCTTTTAATGGGGAAAAAAGTAAAAAGACAGATGCTGAAGATATATACAGTTAATATGCACAGATAATATAATGCCAGTTATAAACCAATTCAATGGCAGGGATTTTTTCTCTCCATATTTTGTGTTGTGTCATGTGAATTATCCCTTCCAAGCTTTTTTGAAACGACGCAGAGAAATAAGGACTTCTTTGCAAAAGTAAATAGGGCACCTTTTTCAGCTTTTCCTTTCCCCCTTCCTCTCTTCTTTCCCTCCCGCTTCCTCCTGCCACCCATCATCCTCTTTGTACAATTTCAACAATATTTACTGATAATCAGCAAATGTATAAACAATGTAGTGGGAGTGGTTAACACTCTGTTTAACCAAGGTCTTCAACCTCGAGCTTGCAGATGTTGCTGGTAGCACTGGTGGCTAAAGAGAGAGGTTTTCAATTAAAGCTGAGCAAGTGCCTAATGTCTGCATCTGCTCTGCAGAAAGGCTGAGTATCTTCAAAATTGTAACACAAGTGCACTGACATTGCAAATGGAAAATCAAATGCCATTGAGAAGTGAACAGTTAAAAAGGTTGCTGAGGATCCTATTTGCATTTTTTGGATGGCTAATTAGGTCACAAGGGTTAATATGTTAAAGAATGGTCTGTCTATTGTTATGTTGGCTGTCAAAGCCTATCTCAATCAAGCGTAACTACAGACTAAGGGGCTGTCTTTGATTAAAACTTGAATCCTTGTTTAGTCCCATTCAAAATGAAAACCCTAATTGCTAATATTTTTAAATATTTTGCAGCCTATAGGCTATTGCAGTAAAAGTCATGCTGAGGAAAAAAAGTAATGCCAAGACTACCATACCTTATCCTGGTACAAAGCATCAGACTGACAGTTTATATTTGAAAGAATTTCCCTGTTTCTTTCATTAGAAAAGTGTTGTTTTCCTCAGCACCAGTCCAGTACCATCCTGTTTCAGGAACTTTCTCAATGTGACCAACATTGGCTGAGGACTTGTGTCCCTGCAACACTTTGAACTGGAACAAAACACTATTCCTATGGGCATATTTCCCCATTATAATGAACAGTTACTTAGCAGTCTCAGTTACTTTAATGGCCATACACTTTACACCAAGCTTTTGCATCAGTTCTGCCCTCTAACTACGAATGCAAAAGGATAATTCACAATTGCATCAATAAGAAAGGAATCTGTGATGTAAACATGTGTGTACATTTCTAATAAATGCAACATGCAATATGCTATGTTTTTTCCATGTATTGGAAACAAATCAGATGGAAAACCTGATGTACTGACCAGAGATCTCATTTCATCTCTCCCTATATTCCCCCAGTAGAAGAAATATTTTACTCTGTGAATGAGTCTGAAAAAGAAGTAAACTGATAGAAGAACCAAATATTCTCCTGCTTCTTACACAGTATTGAATAAAGCTGAGCAAGTACTTCACAGTTCTTAATTTATTTAGCAAGTTTAGATGTCTTCTGTCTGAAATCTGTCCCCGAAGGACTATTTTATTTATGTAGTTCTTCTTAAATTTTTAGGGAGAAATGACACACAGTGGGCTCCCCCCACCCCTTTTTTTTTATTAATGCTAGGTTTTTAAAAGAATCATTTTATACCCAAATTTGCTATTTTCCTCTGTTGTTAGCTACTGCAAAACACAGAGGAATTTTTCTACCATTTATATTCCCAACCCAACATGGGCAATTTTGAACTGCCATCTGATATGTCGGTTTGGGCAGATTCAACTAGAACACAAGTTACTTGCTTCATGTCACCCTAGCACAGTGGTTCTCAGAAGTAGAATGACAGTAAATTATTGCATTTAAAGGTTTCATTTTTCCTCTTAACATTCACTTCAAATTCACAGTTTCTATAAATATGCCTATTAGTACACTCTTGTGTGAAAATCCGAGTATGTAAACATTCAGTAAAATCATTTTGATGTCTACTCGCTTCTCCTTATAACACTGTATATGGAGGAACAAAGGTACCATTGGGAAGTCATTTTCTCTAGCCTATCCGTCTTACTGCTTGTTTTTCTAGGTTCCAGCTCCAGGCTAGGAGGATGACACACTTGCTGCAATTTCCTCACACACTTCTATAGACCTTCACTTCCTTTCACACACTTCTCTGTATGCTTCTGAGGAGTGGACTGCAGGACTCCCATCCACAAACTCAATGCTCTTATATAGCAACATGTTTTCCAGAACAGCCACTATTGTGGGTTTTGTAGTTTCCCCCCCAACTATATGGACTGTCAATCACAGTACAGAAGACATTAAAAGAAATGCTGATGTGTCTGAAATTTTTTACCATATTTTCTCCAGCTATAAGCCATTTTCTCCTGATATAAGCCATCCTCTCACCTAGAAAATTCCTTTTCTCTCATTTATTTTGCCTGTAAGTTTAGAGAAGGGATGGTATAACTGAGAATTGAGCTTTTAGGCTGAATCCTTAGACCTCTGATGTGATGAGATTTTCAAAGGTATTTGAAAGGAAACCATCACCTACTAGTGAGCTTCCATTATTACAGGGTATTATCTGCACACTTAAGAGCTTCAGCTGGTCACTTCACAGACCAAAATAAACTCCATTTTCTGGGGATAATTATATCGCCGTCTTAGGACCTGTATGATGGTGTGTGAGACTTTTGTTTCACCTTCTCCTCTTGAAACAACAGAGATTGTTGCACACTCTTCTTAGGCCTTATGAGAATCCTACATAGTAATATCTCTTCAAAGGACCAAACACCCAAATGTTTAATTTTCCCTTATTTTCATGATTGTTAGTCTTCTACGACTCATTTTAAGTTTGTAACAGTATCTCAGGAGTGTTTGGAGGTGTGTGACAATGCATGGAGCTGTCTATTGATCCTCCTGCCTTTAACACCTAACTACTGTGGCTAAACAGCTGAGGAACAGCAGTGCCCAAACACTTCTGACACTGCTCTCCATTAAAAGCAGATCTAATTAGTGACTGCTGAGCAAGACTTGAAGTATAGAGATGTAAAGCTTTAGAGGAAAGCCTATATCTGCAGATTTCACTGAGGTCTGTTTAAAGCAGTGGTATGGCAGCTTGGCAAGCCCTGGCTGAAAACTGCATTCTGCCCTACACTCTCCCCTGGACTTGACATCATTCTCCAGCAGAGAGGTATTCCTGTGCCACACAACCTGTGGCACTAACATGCCAAAATGAAATGTCTGGAATTCCTTTGGTAGATCTGAGAGGTCCACTTAGAGAGACAGAAACTGAGGATTGATCCAGCATCATACACAAAGCCTGCTATGGAGGCAAGGGCAGGCAGCTCATGGCCCTACCAGCTGCTCTCACGAGCCCTCCCAGGGTGTCACAGAGCTGTGATCCAGCCAGAATTATGGGCTAGCAAATTTCTGACAAGCCCATATCAACTCCCTCCAAGCACAGAAAGTCTACAGCAGTGTAAAATTTGGACATAAAATCAGATTTCATGCAACATCATTCATTGTTTTCCTTTCCTTATTTCTCTCCCCAACTCCTAATTGCTGAGAGGCAGCAGGGGCAGCACACCAAGACAGTGGGGCTGGAGCCTGGGCAGTAAAGATGCAGTAGCTCAGCCCAAGCATACTCTCCTATCCCTTCCCTCCACCATTCCTGGCTGCAGCTGGCACAGCAAATGGCCATTTTCTCACCACAGCAGTTGGCTTCTATTGTTTCTTTTGGGCATCAATAGGCCTCCGCCACTCTATTTTATCCCTGGAACAGCGAGCACCCCAGCAAGCTGCTGCACTGTTTGGCTCTACGGTCTCCAGAGACCATAAAACAGACTGATTTTTTTTCTCAAGAAATGACAGGTGTCTGCTCTTTAACAAGGGAAGTTTTAGTCTAGCACAGCAGACATACTGAGAAGAAAACAATCCTCACCTGGATTGTGCCTCCAGCATAAAAGGTGGTTTCATTTGGTAGGTCCTGTCTGTTCTGGCAGTTTGGTGCCTTCATGTTGGGTGGGGAGGGGGGGTACAATTTTAGAGGGAATCAGTGCCAAGCCTGTAAGCATTATGGGCAGGACCAGTCCCTCCTGTTCTCCTTCTCCCCATGCTTGGGCTCTTCACTGCTGTTTGCCCTCTGTGAGGAGTCAAGCCAGGCCAGACTGCACACCTCTCTTCCCCCTCGCCTGTTTTTGTTCCTATATGCTCTCTACCCTTCCTGATGATTTCTTCTCCTCCCTGCCCCGCAACAGTAAAATCCCTAATTTAAAAGGATCCACCTCTTTCCTGTCTGCTACTCACTGCACTAGATGTCAAAATCACCTGTATTACAGTCTCTAAGATTATCTCCTGCTCCCGGTTCTTGCACATCACAACCCATGGAACAGACACCCATCTTTCCCTACATCTCCTGAGGACTGCCCTAGTGCCCCAAGCAAGACCATCTTTCTTGCATCCATAATTGCAGCAGAAACCCTAAAGGTCCCAAATAAGACAAAAGGAAGCACCGTTTGGGGCAGAGGAGTCAGTGCTGCTGGTCTTTCTGACGGCAGTTGAGGACTGATGAAACCATCCTGTTTCATGTCTTTTTCTCCCTGTCATCGTCCTACTTCTTCTGGAGTGTTGCAAGCCTGCCAGGAAGTAGGCTGACCTAGAGAGAGAAACAGATACATTTTTGGTGGTGAGAAGGGAGCAAGAAATGGGAGGGTTTCTCACTGGTAAGAAATATCCTTTACAGAACAGCATCAAATTTGGCAGCTCTGAGAAATCTCTCTGGATCTCCTAACCCCATCATATGTCACAGCTAAATGATAAAGCATGTTGTTATCTCATTAAACAACAGTGACAAAAATCCAGAAAGTAGGACATTGCTTTCTCCTGAGTGGTGCCACCTCTCAGCTGAAGGCCAGGTGGGTTGCAGGAGGACTTTTGTCGCAGATATTAAAAAATTACATGGTCACACCCTCCATCATAACCGCTGTGAGTAAAACCAATTGCAAAGTAAAGCAGCTGGATGATCAAGCAACACTACAGGAACGAGCAGGGGTCTGTTATGTGGTGAAAGCCCATTTCACAAATAGCAAAACTTTCTTCACTGAAGGAAAGACTGAATAGTTGAGGCTGAGTAGATTTTCAGATAATTTTCAGAAATTTCATATTTCAATAGGGTTATGATGATCTTTTCTAGGGCCACAACTGCCAAGCATTTATGCAGCCACAACTAAAAAAGATCTTTTTAAACTGAAACCAAAAGAGAAAATGAAAAAAAAAATAAGGATTAAATTAATGTTTTGCTTAGAACTTTGATTCTTTGATATTTCACATGTTAGCAAACTACATGCATATGTTCACACATACTATGTGTTAATTGACACAATTTTAGCTTTTCCAGTTGCCCTTCTGCTGTGGCCTCATGTAGCAGAAGGGTCTCATGGGTCTGCTTTAGATGGACACTGAAGTGCTTGCAGACCACGAGTACTTCCACTGCAGCCAAGAGAGGCCATCAAGTTCCCTGTGCTAGAGCTTCCTGTAAAGCCTTTACCAGAGGAGGTCCTACTCTGTTTGTCTCAATGAACCTCTAAAATGCAATTTTTTTCCCATCATTCCCTTTCTTGCAAGAGAATGTAATCATTCAGCCAACATAACTACTCCTTCCCACTCCAGTCCAGCTAACTTCTTCCACCCTGTTAAGTATTATGTACATAGCCTCCTCACCCCAACATATACAGCTCATTTTAGGATCCTCCATAAGGTCAATTTCTGTATTTATGTTTTTATTTATTGACTTACGGCAGTGGTATTTCTTCCATTTTTCCATGTAACTACGTAATATTTCACAATATGTCTTCTTTACACCACTGTGGTATTTTATCATAACTATTTGGTCAGATAGTAGTTATTTCAGTAAGAGAATGCCTGCAATTTTCTGTAATTTCTGTACTATCCAAATAGGATTATACAACCTGTGTTAATAATTGATCATTCCTACACAATGTTTACTAATGTAGCTATGTTGAATCTTGTGTAAATTAGGAAATCCAAAGGTAGAGAGTTTAAATGGCTTGTTATAGGGCTTACCAAGAGTCAATAGTGAAGCTAGACACAAAAAAACCGCACCGGATCCTTTCTGGATTTGTGATTTCTCCTCCAAGTGCTAGGCCAGTCCAAAAAAAATGAGTACAGGATTATCACCAGAACGTACAGTATTAGATAGCTGATGCTATTTTAAAATAACTCCAGATAATGAAAAATATAGCGGCAAGGTTTATTTAGCAAATATGGCAAGTTCCTGAGAGAAGGCTGTGGCTGCTGATGCCACAACAGTTCATCAACAGGATAAGCATACATCTCTGTCTCTGCTAACAAGTCATAGAGCAGAATCAAGGCTGACATGTTTAACTACTTTAATCTCTTTTCTAATAGGATTAAATCCATTATTCACAGAAATTTACATATTTTACACTGTGATGCAAAGGTGGGCTTCTGCTCCATTCAGTTACAGTGCATGTCATATAGAAGGGACCACAGTGCACCCAGATCAACCAATACACTTATTTCTAGCCATGGGTGTTTTTCCAGGTTTAACTTTTCTATGTAGAAAGTTTTGGCCAGCAACTCTTTCAATCTGGCTACATATACTTGATTTACTGCAGAATTTACTCAGGCAAATTACTTTAGGCAAAATATGGTCACAATATTGTGAAAAATCAGAATTTTTTTTTCTAGACTTTTTTCCCACATTTTAGTATATATCTATTTTTCTAGGTTTGAGACAAAGAAGCTTATACTTCAAAGATGTTTCAAAATTTTTAGCAGAACCTGAAAAAGACTGATTTAAAGTGAGACATTTCAGTATCTCTCCCTACACCCAATTAAAACCCTAGCCTGTGGTTCATTGGAATGCTACCTTCAGCATAGCTCCAACTAATATTTATGGTTGTTGTAAAAGGCAAAATAAAAGTAAAAGTAAAATGTGAAGAAGTCATTATAAATAATCCTTGCAAAAGTACCATGATGCTTTTGAACCAGTCTGCATAATACCAAGCCTCAGAGCTACTGGCAAACTACACTGAAACCGCAGAGTTAACTCAGAAATTTCTCAAATCATATGCTAAAAAATGGGAGATACTGGTAAATCATGCCAGAAAGCAAAATCAGATGCAGCCTAAATTGCACAGCACAATAAAATCCACTCCTATAAAGAATTTATTTTACACCAAGGAATCCAGAAGTCAAGTTCTTCACCTGCTGAAAGCGAATTTTCTCCTGAATCTAAAATAATTAAGAACAAATTGGCCATACCTGTCCCTTTTTTTTTTTTTTTTTTTTTTTTTTCTTCCGGAGTGCAAAGGAAGATGCCAAAAGAAAAAAAAAAAATACGGGAGAAAAAACCCCACAGAAGACTGTTTCATCTCAAAAAGCTGACTACCGGCTGGATTCTAGTCGTAAGACTTAAATGTCATAAAGAGAAAAAGACTGAGAAGCTAAAGGGAGGGAAAGGGGGAACAGCCTTCATGAGCGTTCCGCTCCGGCTGCAGATCCCGCGCCGGCCCTGCCGGCAGCACCGCACCGCTGCTGCCTCTGGGCTCCCGCCGCTCCGGGTGCTCGCTGGAGCTCGCTGAAATCCCTGCATCGCAGTGACCTCTAGGGGTGAGTTGTACATCTGCAGTATTCCCCCGGTTCCGAAGGAAAAGTGGTTTTTCTTCTACACAAAAAGAGTCCTGAGAGGATTTATATTGAGGATCACCCAAAAATTCCTCCATAAGTACCTCGACAGTGTATCCAGGTATTTGAAACTGTGATAAGTATTTCCAAATATGAACATGACACGAAAACGTTGCTTTACAGAAAACAGGTTAATGTAATGATCTGAGAACATGATCTCAGAGTGGAATAAAAAGTCAGACCCTCTGTCTCTTGAACGCAGTGGCAAAATTCATGCCCACCTGAGTGAGTGAAGGATGCAATGGACTTCCATTCATTTTTTACTACCCATACAAAATGTAGACATACTCTTGTGAGAAAAATAATGCTCTAAAGCCACACCAGCAATCCTTTGCACCCAAAAGCAGGTAATTTGTGAGTGTTGTTCTGTGATAACCCATTCCCAAAAAAAACATTGAGAACCCAATTACCATGCACTCAGGGACTCTTTTTTCTTGCCAGATCAGCTTAAAAAGTCTTTAAGGCAGAGAAATGTACACTGGCAGGTTATGTTTTAATACGTTGCATGAAGAATTTAAAGCTCAGTCCCTGTTACTCGTAAAAGTTGTGTAATCAATTCGTAGCATGCATTAAAAACTCCAGGGAACTGGAACAGATTAATGATTCTGCTATTGTTCAATGAAGCTATACTCCAATTCTAAGGGAAAACACAGGACTATAAACTGGAGGTTGCAATTTACAAATCCCACTTCCAGTCCTATGACAGCTGTTAAGGAAACTTTCCTGTCTGACCATCCAGCAGCCAATCTGGTAGTCACACTTCCACTACTCCAGAATTTCACAGCTGATGTCAAATACCCTTTGCTGTGGAAGGCTCCAGTGAGTCAATGGGTGCCTCGCTAGACTCCCTAAACCCACCACTCTCACAAAGTGAGACCAATTTTCCTTAAAGGCTTGACCACGGGTTTCTCGTAATAGGCTCTTGGATGTCTGATTTCTTTAAGTACTTTGATCATGGCACAGTTACACAAAACCAGCTTGAGATCAAGCTGGATGCCTCCAAGGAGGGACCCTGCACTAAGCAATCCCTGGGCATTAGTATCCTCACAGTCCATGCACACACAGTAGTCTGGGGTCTTCCTGTTGAGCCATCGGCTCCCACCGTATCTCTCAGAGGCCGGTCACCTGGCTGGCGCCAAGGTCCTCGTGTCCTTTGTTGTGCAAAGGGGCAGTGCCAGATCGCTGCTCTTGCTGGGGGCTCCAGCCATTACCCCCCACTCAAAGAACAACCTGCAACTTGCACAGCATTGCAGCAGCACACCGAGCTACCCGCACTGGGCGAACTCCTCAACACCAGCTGCTACTAAGGTGCGAGCTCTGACCTTCTGGCTTTTCACAGGCTTTTTCCCAGAGGTGACCTGGTCTGTACTGGTATGTCAAAGGTAAACATTCGTAGGGAAAGGGGTTACACAAAGAAACAATCTTATGGCCTTTTGAGGGGGCATGGAGGATTTCCTCATGTTAGCAGAGGTGGAAGGTGGCTACGTGTCTGCACACCCTGGCAGAACATGAGGGGTCTCACCAAAGGGTTGCTCATGGAGTCTGAAGACACAGCTTGCAAAAATTTACTAAGTGTGGATGTTAGATGTTTGGATCCAATGTGTGAGATGAGAGGAGGAGGTGACACATAGTGATCCCAAGGAGAAGACAGAAAGTGTGATGATTTGTCCAGATGGCTGCTGAGGAATGGGCTTCCACCTCCTTCCACCACAGCTGATCCTTGTACATTCAAAGGTATTTAGACAACTGATCTGGTTATTTCCCCAATGTAATTTTATTGCCATTAAAATTTTAAAAAACATGAACTCCTCTGGAAGGGAAAAACATCCTCACAAACAATAGAGCAGCTAGTTAGGATTTAGTGGATGCAAGACCACAGACATTGGAAGTACTACATGGTAAAAAAAAAAAAAAAAAAAAAAAAAAAAAATAAAAAAAGCCCACA
>VZRN01000698.1:197876-338018 GCA_013397935.1 Dasyornis broadbenti
AAATTGAAAAACAAAAATGAAAAAAAAAAAAAAAAAAAAAAAAAAAAATTGAAAAAGGCCCAATGCTTCTTTAAGCAAGGGACAATCAGAGCAAAACAGCCTTGCAAATCAATCATCCATTACAAACCAGAACATATTGGCATCTCAGTCTGCAGTCACTCAGGATGGGGGCAAAGTCTCCTGATGCCAGCATTGCTTGAGGCTTTCTGAGACATCTGGTCATTTCACTAAAAGGTGAAGACTGCAGATAGAACTGAATATATGAGAAAATTAATTTAAAAGAAGGGGGAAATAATCTTGTGAGTGTTGTTGGGATGATTACAGGTAAATGCTGTGCATTGACTAAGCAACAGGAGGGGGAGGGGAGGGTAACTGAGCTTGCTGCATAGAACAAAACCACCATCCAAAGCAATTGATGATATTTTCATAACCTTACTGGAAAAGGTAAAAGACTCAGATTCAAACAGAAGTGACATAGCACAAGAGGTCGCTCTAGAATAGAATTACAAGGCCTAGAAAGTTCCCGTCAACCCTGTGAGGTGACAAACAACCAGGAAACACACCTACCCTGTAGTGCAAGAAAGTTACACCAGATTGCAAACTGGGTTGGGTTTTCCCCCCTGCATGTAGCTTTTCCAAATATACATAACAATCATCCATCCATGCCCCAAACCAGCTATTGTAATTTTTCTCTTCCCCCATTGATACCCAAAAAATATCAGATGGAACCAGACTTGACCTAATAACAATGGGTCAAGGTGGAACTAATTTTCACAGGAGAAAAAGATGGCATCTTCATCAGTTATGCTCAATTATTGGGAAAAATATTATTGCCCATGATAAGTAGTGCAGCTTCACTTAACATACAGAGGTTATTAAATGGGGAAGAGACGGATAGGAAAGAGTGGGTGGTTTCACCAAATAACTAAAAATTAATGAAGAGCAATGGAAAACAATCAAATGAATCTATGGTGCCTAACAACAAGGTCCCCTGATGTTCCCTGAGTGTCTTTACTCTGTCTTCAGTAGCTTTTAATCTGCCTTTGCAAATGAAACCTCCTCTGCCATGGTTACTTTTCTTCTACTTAATTCCCGTTTACACAAAGAAGTGAGTTATTGTCTGTTTTCTCAGCTGTACAGCGATGCTGTCTTCATTAAATATTGGCTCTCAGCTCTTTCCTCAAATTTGTGGCTCTTCCTGCAACATATGACTTACTTTCATTGAAAAAAAGCTTGTCATTTTGTTAATAAAATACACATTTTTAAAGAGAGGAACTGAAACCTCTTTTCTAATTACCTACACTCATATAAACTAATGACGCTAGTTTGGTAATGAATATGTCAAACTCCTGTGGTAATTTGCACTTTACACTGGCTCTGTGTGGTTTTGCAATAACATTTGCTACACTAAAAGCATGAGGTGAAATCTTGGCCTCGTTTGAATCAATGATTTTTTTCTCTTTTGGCCTCCTCAGGGCTGTGCCGTGATGGTGCCGACTGAATTCAGTGGCATTATCTGTTGATTGCTGTGAACATGGCCATATGGACACATCCTTTGCCACATGGCATCACAAATGACTATCTGATCTTTTTCCCCCAAGAATTATGAGATGTGTATACTATAGGATGGTGCCATAAAATATTTATTTAGGTTAAATCCCTGCTCCCATCAAAATCAACAGTAAAGAATTGTGGTGATCTCAAAAGGACAGGATTTCTCCCTAAAACATACAGGAGTGCAGTTCTCTAAACGGGGAGCACAGAGGAGTTATTTAAACTTGAGTCCTGGAAGAAGCTTTGGTGCAGAGTTTTCATTCATACAGCTGTGTAAGTATAGTGCATTGCCTTTTTGCTGCTCTTTCTCATCTTTTGACTGCATTACAACACAAGCATTTTCTGCTTTTTGTTACACAAGTGTCAGATTTGCTTCCCCTCCATTGCCTTTCTCCTAAAGTAAGCGGCATCTGACAAGACAGCAATAACTAGGTAAAGCTGAGCAGTTTATGATAGGCATGGGGTCAGGGAAGACTGAGGCTTGCCTCTGTTATGTCAATAATTTATGGCTTCCAGCAACTATCTAGAGGAAAGGGATGAACACTCCTTTCATTTTCTCAGTTTCCTGTTATTTTATTCAGGATTTTGTTGTTAGAGAATTTACAACAATATTGGAGAAAAGGAGAAGTCAAGTAACAAATATGGAGAAAACAGAAGTATGGGATGGAGGAGGAAATGTCTCTGTGTGAAAATGTAACGTGCAGCTAGGGAGAGCCTCAGATATGTTCTGCTTTGGTCAGCACTGGGGCAGTATTCATTCAGCATTAAGAAGGATGTCGCAGTTGTCTCCAAGATGCAGATCATATAATTATGGCAGAAAAGTTTTATGCCTAGCAATTCTTTCAAAGATAAAATTATTTAGGTTGTTGGCTAAACTGGCCTCAAACAATGCTGAGCTTTACCCTGTCTTCTTTCTGTTTCACCCCAGCCCTTAGGTACCTCTCACTCACTGCCCTCCTTCAGCTATCTCTGTTGCCTTCAGCTCCCCAGAGAATTAAAGCAGCTCTTCTAAGGTCAGGTACTCCTTAGATATCATCATCCCCGGGGTCTCTGTCTGAGCCTCATCGTCTCAAAATCTATTTTCCAGCAGAGAATACTGTGAAGCCAGTGGAACCAATTCAAATTTCAAAGAACAACAGAATGACCCTTAAGATCATCTAGTTTCAACCTTCCCACCATGGCCAGGGACACCTTCCACTAGACCAGGTTGCTCAAAGCCCCATCCAACCTGCCCTTGAACATTTCCAGTAATGGGCCATCCTAAACTTCTCTGGACATCCTGTTCCAGTGGTTCACCATCTTCATATTCTTCCTAACATGTAATCTAAATCTACCCTCTTTTGGTTTAAAGCCATTTCAATTTTAGGCCATTTCAACCCATTAGCCTGGGCTTTACATGCTAGCATAGCCAGCGCTCGATGGGCTAATGACCACAGGGCAGCACCCCTGGGCAAGCTACAGACAAGGGGGCAGTGGGTCCCTCTTCTCTGTATGGAGCACTTGCATGGAACTGCTATGGGGAAGATGCAAAATATCACGTGGTAGTATAGAATCACACAGACATCTGGCATGAATAACAGAAATTTCTCTTTAAGGTTTCAGAAAATTCTGTCAAAGGAAAGCTCTTCAATAACCCTGGGTTTCTCTTAATGCGCTTTTTGAAGTCCACACAAAGACAATAAATGCCTAAAACGCATAACTAACGCAAAATCCCAGTGGCTGCCAGTGAACAAATCCTGTCTAGACTTTTGTATGTAACTTCCAATGCTGTGGCTATGCTACTTTATATAATGGAGCCTGTTACACGTTGACATAATAAAGTGGTTTGTAAAAGAACTAAAAAGGGCTGAACCAATCTTGGGAGCAGCTGTGGACAGCTAATAGCATAAAAGGAGTTTAGATGGAATAATTAAAGCATCATAGCTGAAAAAAAGTAGTGCAAGTTTTTATTTCAGTGTCATTGCTGCAATAACAACAAAAATTAATCAGAGTAAGTTTCTTGACGTGATGCTAACTCTAATAGGGAAATTGGACCACTGCTTAGACTTCAAGGTATGTTTCAAATCACTTATGTTTTTATAGATGTTGTGCAGAGGTTGCTTGCTTCCCAAAGACTCTAAAAATCATGATCACTGTTAAGACGTCATCTCAACTTTTTAACAATAAAACACTCAAGACAACAGAAATTGTGTTTTTTCTACTTATTGTTCAAGATCTCCCTAACACAAAACTGTATACAGAAACTTGGTGCTTTCTTGAATTTACATGGTGTCAGTTTTACCTCCAATGTTTCATTTGGCATGCTTGTCAGTGCTAGCATTGGACCGTAAAGCAAAAAAAAAGAAAGTTTTGTGGGAAGAAAATATTCACTCAGAGTTTCCATTGCTGAATATTGCAGAAACGCAGAGCGGAATATTTAAGGCAAGACAGTGGGCAATATTCATTTCCACTTCCAGTATCTTTTCCAAATTCTTTCTTTCCTCAACTACTTTAACTCAACTCCTAATTAAAAAAAAAGTTAAATTTAAAAAATAAAATCTTCAATCCCTAATGTACTCTATCCAAAAGTGTCACCAGGGTCTCATTCAGAGCAGTTGGCTGAAGCTGCAACACTAATGCTCACGTCCATTAGTGAACATTAGAGTTGGTCTGATCTCTAATTTTACAGTCATCTTGTCTTCAATAGCCTGTAGGTTTTCTTTGGCAGGCTGTTTATAATGATAATGAATTGATCACTGCTGGATTGCTCAAGCACTACATGAGCTTTATAGACAGTGTGCTTAATCTCCCTCAGATTTACATTCACTCAACTGTTCCAATTACCTCAGCCCTGTGCTGGAAGTGCTTGCCATAAAGCAATGAAAGAACCTAAACTAAAGAGAATGGGTTTTTATTAACCAAATGTTTTACATTTTTTTATGTTTGGGGTTTTTTTTTTCTGTCTAGGATTCAAGGTCTATCCAGGTTTCAAGTACTGAGGTTTGTAGCTTCCATAATACGGTCTTTGAAGTAATGGACTGAACTGCAGGCATGCCAAAGAGAGGAAAAAGGATCTCTGCTCCATCAGTTCTGCAGTTCCTATAGTTCAAGGCACCAGGTCAATAAAACAAGTGGTATAGCAAAGAAGAACGACATGAAATAGCAAGACACTTGGCATTGCAATAGGTGAACAGCAGGATGTTGCTGTGGCATTGTTGTAGGCATCATGAGACACAATCAATTTAAGGATTTTCCTAATTATTTAAGGTGTCTTTGAATACATTAGTGATGCAAATTCAGGACAAACGAGGAGAGTATTAATATTAGAGGATACAACCCATATTTTCTTTACCCAGCCTACAGTTTTAAGACTATTATATCATATCACTGCTTGAGCAGGGCATAGATGCTTTGTCTGGCAAAGTTAGTGGTGGAATTTTTAGTAATTTAGTCAGACTAGTAAATATAAATAACAATGAAAACTTTTCTAATATCAACATGCATGCTACTCTAGAAGTCTAACTATCATTCAGAGTGTGTTCAGAACAATACGACAGAGAATGCTGCTTCATACTAGGACAACTTGCTTTCAAATTTTAGGTCCAATGTCACTTTTGCTAAAACCAAACTTTTGTCTTTCATTCTCTTTCAGATTCTTTGTGTTGACCACAGAGTTTTCAAGAGCTGAAAGATTTTTTACATCATTGAGATCAATCAGTAGGATAAATATCAAAATCCTGTAGGATCTTCTAACCCTACATAAGCTTTGAAATATTTCTCATATTTCACACAACTGGGTCTAGAGCTTAGAACATCTGGGCACTAGAGTAACATCAAAATACAAAACAACAACTCAGGAGAAAGGGAGGTGAGTCTGGTGTCATTCAGCTTTAAAAGTACGTACTTCAAATTATCCACTACTTAATTTAATCTGACAAATGCTGACGGTCTACATGAAATTAATTTTTATGCCTGTCTAGTCCCTGGTAAAAAACTTCCAGCACTAAACAGATTTTGACTTTCACATTAATTTCTCTTCTTAAATATATCTGCTGCAACAGGCTCAAGCACTGTGATTGATTCTGCTAAACAGCCCATTCATGCCCACATTACCACTAACAGTCGCACTGAAATTTTGCTCACAGGTAAAATTAGGATCCAGCTTCACATTCCCAAAGCATCTCTTGTTATTTCAGTATGCAAATGCTTGCTATGGCAACACTCATCACAACACTGGTGTTGATTTGAGTGCCTACCTACTCCCCAGGAAGGAGACCTGCTCCTCCAGAGCTTTTACTCTGCTGTGACTCAAAGCTTTACATCACTGCTGGAAAAGAAAAAAAAAAGGAGGGCGGCATAAATATTTATTAGCACATTGGTTTATGTAATTGCTGCAACACAAAGACATAAAAGAAGCAGTTGTCATCTGCCATTTCGAGACTCAAATTACAATTTCTGATTGCGGCTCTCCAACGTTCTTTAGGAGGACACCTTTAACTTTCAGTCATGTTTCTGTCCAGTCTTTAGCCTTTTAGGATGAGCCAAGCAAAGCAGAATTCATTTTGTTGTTGTTGTTATTAATACTGATGATTGGCATCTGAAGGACAGTTTTCCTCTGGGAACAACCTGAAATGTTTTGCTGCAGTAACATATGTTTGGGGTGGCAGGGGTAAGGTATTCGTTATCAACCATATGATAGAAAAATGCTAGAGAGTAAAACATTCTGTAAAGATCCATGGCAGAAGGAGTGAAAACTTTGAATGATGGAAACAGTCAGAATGTTTAGGTATCACTTTCGTGAAGTTTGAGATGGCTCAAAAGTATTATTGGGAAATCAGATGTTTGGAGTGCTTGATATTGGAAGCTTGGGATATTTGATATTGGGGGTATTATAGGTTTAGTCTGAAATACTAGGTTTTTTTGGAAGTAGTTTTCTGATGAGGTGAAAGAGCTACTGAAATAATTCACACTCCAAATGCAAAAGGTCAATATTTTAAAAAAAAGCACCCAAACAAAAAAACCAAGATGGAAAAAAACTAAGCTGTTCTTGGTCTTCCTTATTCTGTTATTATGTTCTGTTATTCACTCTAGCACAGATGACAGCTGACTGTCATGATTTAACTCCAGCCAGCAACCAAGACCCACGCAGCTACTCACTCACTCACCCCTGGTGGAATAAGGGAGAGAATCAGAAGAGTAAAAAAGAAAAAACTTCTGTGTTGAGGTAAAGACACAATAATAGGTAAAGCAAGAGTTCTATGCATGAGCAGAGCAAAAAAAAAGGACTTTTTTCACCACTTCTCATGGGTGGACAGCTGTTCAGCCATCTCCAGGAAAGCTGGGCTCCGTCATGCATAACGGTGCCTTGGGAAGACAAACGCCATCGCTCCAGATGTCTTTTCCTTCCTCCTTCCTTCCCTCACTTTATATATTAAGCATGAAGCCATAATGTCTGGGATATCCCTTTGGTCAGTTGAGGCCAGCTGTACCAGCTGTGTCCCCTCCCAGTTTCTTGTGCACACCCAGCCTGCTCGCTGGTGGGGCAGTGTGAGAAGCAGAAAAGGCCTTGAGGCTGTGCAAGCCCTGCTCAGCAACAATTAAAACATCCCTGTATTATCAACGCTGTTTACAGCACAAATCCAAAACATGGCTCCATACTAGCTACTGTGAAGAAAATCCACTCAAATGCAGCCAAAAGCAGCCCACTGACTTACAGGGAAATAAGGATTTTTTTCCTACTCACATGGAAATAGGAAGTTTTAAATGTAATTTATAATTGCAACCACTGAAACAAAAAAAAAAAAGGTACCCTTATGAAGACAGAGAAGTTCTCTGATGCCATTGCTCATCTGAAGGATTTCTCTTGCTGATGGAGGACAGTTGAAAGCCACCAACATCAATAAATGCCTCCTCTGCATCAGATCTAGGGTCCATCTTGCCCAGCATTCTGCCTCCAACACTCTCTGAGGGCAAACACGCAGAAAAAAGAATAGGTCAAGTGAAGACTTACGTTTCACCAGTAAACTCATCCTGCCTCCAGTGCAGATGTCTCTGGGAGTTCTTGGGTCAGAGGTGATCTGTTTTCTTTTAACAGTGGATATTCCTTTTTACACTTCAGTTAGTTTCACACTGAAAGGAAAATCAATGAGGTAAAGTTTAAGTATTATCCTGTGTGTTCTCCATATCTCAGAATTCTCCCAGTTTATGTATAGACACCTTAGCCACTGAGGGCAGATCCATTCTGCCAATATGAAGGTCCATGCATTACCTCTTCATGAGAAACACAGGATTCTATTGTACCATTACAGATGTAGTTTAATCAATCAAGAATTCTCCACACCAGACATTATAGATATATCTCTAAAAAAGTACAGCTCTAAATATAATAAATATACAGATGTAAAGCTGCATTTAAATTAGTCCTATAGCTCTTAAAAGTCATTGAACTAAAACAGAATAGCTCAGTTGGAAGGAACTGAAGAAGTGATCATCCAGTATAACTGAGCTGGAGTACTTAAGCAGTTTCCAAAAGGCTTAGCTTAAACTCAATCCTACTCTCCAAGGAACAGCACCACCAAAATTAACCATTGTAATAAATTAGAACAGAAAGAAATAACACAAGATTCTTTCATATTAGCTTTTATTATCTGTCTTGAGAACACAAAGTTTAGGGGACACTGTATCACCATGTTCCAGTATTTAAAGGGTGGCTACAAAGAAGACGGAGGCTTCCTTAAGGAGTCACATGGAAATGAAGAGCGGTTATGAGTACATTTTACTCCTGAGAAGATTTTGATTAGACACAGTGTTTCTCAGGGTGGTGAGTTTCAGTCAAATACAGCCAAAGCCTCCTACAGACAACCTCTTTGATTCCCTTCCAGCTCACCTAGCAGGAAGGAATCATACTACTAAGATCTACAAATCCAGCCATGGGATGGTTCCCTTCATTCATAACAATCTTCTCCATGTGGTATGTACGATATTTGGGTTCCAGTCTCCACAAAATGATGGATGAAAAGCTCTTGAGAAAGGTCATTTGTGGTAGAGTTTTCAGTGTTCCTTGCTGTTCAAGACATCTCAGAGAGAACTGGTAGCCTTCATGAAGCTAGGAAAGACAGTCTTGTGTACACGAGGTACAAGGCATTGGACAAGGAATTTGGTATCTCACCCAGGAAGGGTCTGATCACCTGAATTCCAAAACTCAGAACAGGAAGGAAGAAAAGGAACTCCAAATTAAAAGACCTTGAGGGCAACAGGATAAATTAGGAAGAAAAATGACCATTAAAAGCACCATAAAACCAAAATGCTAGAATAGCCTTTAGCAAGAATAATAAGGAAAAGAAATTGAACTGGTACTACTTGACTTTGTTCAGTTAATAAAAGCAAATATATGGAATAGTTGCCAATGAAAATATGAGACTGAAATTGAGAACCATCCAATTCCATGTTCCTAACTGTGTTTCAGAATTTCCAAACAAAATGTGTACGCTATTTTGAAGGCCTGAGGCTTTGGAAGGCTTGCCCAATTTTATATGATTAGTCCACTCTCAAAATAAATTTCAGTCTTATATACATGTCTGTCTGTCTGTCAATCTCTCTATCTACCTTCCTCAGATTTTACATTCATTTGTGACTTGACAAGATACACTTCAACCTGGTGAGAGGGACCAATCTGATTTTTATTTAAGCCTCAACATATGTTATACATGAGGTGAAGAAATATTCCAGGGGCTGTACACGTGCTGGGAGCCCTGTCCCTGGGGACACTTTGCCTGACAGCCAATCAGGGCAGAGAAAGCTTCCACGATCGGGCTGCAAGAGACCCCCCACTTGCTGGACATCCCCAGATGCCCGGAAAAAAATGCCCGGGAAATCGGGCTATGGGAGGAGCCTTAGTGCATGAAAGCAGATGACTGGGACACAGTTGGGGTCATTTTCTTTGGGTTCCTTAGAGGGAGCAGGGGCTCGCCTGGAGGTACAGCTTGGCCCTCCTCCCCCCGCCTTGCCTTTTCCTCCCTGCGGTCCTGCTCCTTCCCTGGCTGCTTCCCTGTCCGCCCCTGTCCTGCCCCGCTTCACCGCTTCCCTGAGGCAGCTCGACGCCATGGCAACCTCGTGCTCCGCTGTTTGCCCGACAGAGCCACCACTCGCACCCAGCCTGCAGCCGCTGTGCCCGCCCCTGACAGCCGCAGCTGCTCCCCGAGCGTGCCCATAGCCACGGCAGCCTCTTCCTGTTCCTGTGCCTGTTCCTGTTCTTCGCCCGCGGAAGGGACACGCAGCTGCTGCAGTTTGGAAATGGCGCCCGGCCCGCCACAGGAGCCGCGCAGACTCAGTGCAGCTCGCAGTGCACACGTTTCGTCTGCCGAGCTGACGCCAACGGGGCGCCGGGCCTATAGCGAGAACGATCTGTCCGGTGTTCTGTTTCTCTCTCTGTCTCTCTTTTCCCTTCTTTCCTCTCTTTTCTATCCCCCTTCGGTAGGAACGCTTACCCTTCTTTATCAATAAACAGTTCACAGATACAATGTTGCTGCGTTTGCGCTTTATTTTTGCCCGAGAAATGTATTAAAAAGAGTCCTTCCCAACTCCCCATTTTACAGCGGGACAGAACATCTGGCTAGTAAATTAGATTAAAAGAAACCTGAGGAGAGGACCACAGATCCTGACCTAACCTTCCATAGGCCTCAGAACTGCTGATGTCGTTGGGAAAACTGCCAAGATTTCAGGACAAATCTTTTTAGGGGGGCTGAAACAACAGTGACATATTTCAAACTAAATGCAGGTCAGGAAAAATCACTTAAATTTAAGTTAGTCTTCTTATTCAGACAAATGGAGAGAGAATGGTAATATCAATTATGAAGCAGAGGAAAAAGTTTTTTAAAAGGCCAGAGGAAAAAGATGGTAGAGTCTGTAGAATGGGAGTGTGTGGAACAAGCACAGCTGAGCAGGCAGTGGAATATGGAACAAGGTGTGACATGTGCCACCCAGCCAAGGTGAAACATGGATCTCTCCGTTGATTAAGCCATGTCAGGGATACAGCCCTGAGCTAAAAAAGAGGGCAACATGCTACCTTGATTCTGGCTTTTGGCAATCTCACTAAAAAGAACTTCTGTTTTCATAGACTGTTAGATTTGGTTTCTCATCCCTCACCCTAAAAATTAAAATTGAGAAAAGGATTTTACCACAATTATATCATCTTCTATATATAGATTTCATGAATTTAATACTGACCTCTTAGTAGGTAATCACTTTATTGTCAGTTTCTTATTCTGTGCCATTCAGCTAAAACCAACCCATAATTTTAGTGATTAGTCTGATCTTTTAAGTTAGATAAAGGTAAGGGGGCAGATCATGCCCCATTCTCAAGTGGCCCATCTCCATTGAGACACTGATGTAGGACAGAATATGTTCTTTCTATGAAGTGGTCTCTGCTGGATAAAGTGATCACTTCCTTTACTATTCCTTTTATCTTTTTGAATACAGCACAGAGCAGCATCATTAAGATTGAATTACAGAGCTCTCAGATCACAAACCCAGAGGAATACTGCTTAAATGACAGAAATTACTGTACATTACCACTTATGCAGGTTAGTGCAAAGCTTGTCTCATGATGTGTGCCCTTCAGCTTCAGGGGAGCCCATTTGAGTCCCTTCTCACTTGTGTTGGTATAAATAATTTTATGCAAGTCAACACATCGTATCTGAATGCATGTCTGCAGCAGGGACATCTCTGCTCAGGGTTAGTACTTCATTAATTTCTGATTCTTTACAGCTGTTGAACTGCCAGTTAACTTACTAAAATATTACATATCTAGAAGTTCAAGCATTAAAATGGCACTAACTACATCAAAAGCAAAGAAGAAATGAACTAGAAATATGTGAATTAATCCTTTGCAAGTCACAGATTATAGCATGACCAAGACATGATAAACTAATTTTCATTGCTCTTTTATTAATAAGACTCATTCTCCACGATCATTCTTTACTGCTGTCAAAACCACTTGCAAATAAAATCTCCATTTGCAGCCATTTGAAATGTTGAAACTTCAGATGTGCTGTAGTAAGTAGTTATATGACTTTAAACCCATTTGTACATTTGCACAAAATAGTTGCCTCTGTTGTATTTTGATTCTGGTAGTAAGCAAACCAGGGCCAGAGGACACTAAAATCTACTTTGCATCCATAATGACTCCCATGACAGTGTCCTTAGGCCTTCGGGATCTCAGTTATCCAGTGTGTTATGGCACTCAAAATTTTAATCAAATCGAGACATCTTACCCAGGACTGCTCAGGTCATTATGCATTCCACTAGACCCAAAAGGTATGGGGAAAAATCTATCTTTTTCAAGGAGTATTTCACTACTAAAGGGAAAAGATTCAGTAGAGAAACTTCCATTACATCCAATCCAAAGAGCACGCCCATGGCAAGCATAGAGAGCCAAAACGTCAGACCAGTTCTAGTCCCACACATGAGCCAGGCTGAGCGGCACGCTAACAAATGAGCTGTTTTTTCCACTGTGAAAGAACATCTTACTTTTCTTGAATTTTGATCTAGTTTTGATCTAGTTCTTCTGTTCTTGGTGAAACTGGAAGAAACAAATCTGCTACAGGTTGTGGGTTTGATTTCTAAAACAAAGCCACTTTGTCGCAGAAGTCCTAAAAGGTTCTTGGAAGTTATTTGGGTTAATGTAATTTAGCACACGAAATAGCACACAAAATCCTGCTATGTACAAGCTGCTGTTCTCTGCTCATCAAGAAGACAAGAATCAAGCCTCACAGAGGGCACTGTTAGCTCATCAATCTGTCCCCAGAAGGGGATGTGCACTGCCTGCTTAACACACACACACACATACATGCTCATGTGATAACAAAGAGATTTTAGTACAATCTGAAAGTTGCTGGTTATTATTTTAGCTGCTGCAGTACTAATGCTTCCACTGATCTCCAAAAACAGTCTGGGCATTGCATTCTTGTTGGCAGCAGCATTCTCCTACCACTTTTGCCCTGCAATGACTGAGAACATTTATTTTTACTTTGAAGGGCGCTACCTATATGTCGGAACCCACATCTACTTGGGAACTCTGCTAATGCCTCTGGCTTTGTGGTACGTAAAGCTGTGGTCTTCCACCAGTACAAATGTGCTCTGAGTCACAGGTTAGGTCCTAACTCTGCCCAGCCTGTTCTTAGATAAGTAGTCAACAGCCTAATACTGAGGAAACAGACTGCTTTAGTATGGCTGGAGAACATTTAAACACTTAGAGCTGTAGAAGTAAAAGCTTACATGCAGCTTCTGCTCCCTGTGACACACTAAGCATGTGGATGTATAGAGTTGAAAACATGATTTCAACTATATTATTTAGCTGCTATATTCCAGCTACTGTGGAACACAAATCCTTGCAGGAAAAACACATGAAGCTGAATAATTCAACTTTCATCCAAATTCATAGGTTGAAAACAGAACTGTGTAAAGTTACACAGGTTGACACTCTTATCAGTATCACGATCACATGGGGTTTGATTTGATGTTGCTAAAGCAATATTGATGAAATAGAAATAATTCCCACTACCTTTATTTTATTTCCATGGTTTTAAAACACGGTAGTCAAGCAACTTGTACTCCTTGTCTCCAAACAGCTTGATTTTATAAGTCATAGAATTACAATAAAAGATGTCCATCATCCACAGACAGATAAACATGTACATATACTATTTAACTCAAACATACAGGAGAAAATGTCTCACTCAGTTAATGCAAAAGTACTTGAGCTAGACAAGGACAAGAACTGACAAAATTATATTATGAGGATAATTTTGCAGTCACTTTTTATTCCAAAAAGTTGCATTTTTTGTAAACCTGACATTTCCAAAACAGTGCAAGTGAATTAGAATACAGGTGAACACAAGCTTCTAAATACAGGTGACGTCAATAAGAGTGAACACATTCTTCCAACCACAAGTTCACAAAAAGAAACATACAATTTTACAATATATAAGCAGTGACATTCTGAGAAAAAGAAGTGACAATGGTGCAGGTACTCTACTGTGTACGCAAACCAAGCTCCAAAAGCAATTAGTCTTCATGCCAGTTTAATCAATGCACATTAAATGAATGAAATTCTACTTTCATTTAGATCCAAGAAACCCTAGCCTGTGAGTAGACTTGGACAAAAGATAGAAATTGGTTCTATTACTTCCTTAATTCTTTAGTGAAAGCAGTATTATATGTTCCCACGCCACACAGATACTTTGCTTTAAACTTGTGCAAGACTCCAAAATGTGCCCATAAACAGAAGACATTCAAGAAAGTTGATACTAAATACCATCAAAGAAAAAATTTTCATAACTATTGCTTTCAGCAAGCTGGGCTACCTGCACATCAGTGAATTAGTATGTGGGGTCATTACCATTAATGTATTAAGGCAGAGAGAGGACAGTTTTCACTGTTATGTTTGGCATTGCAGAAGTCTTTGCCACTCTGAGACGAAAAGATTGCTTAAGTGGTGTACAGGCTTGGAGTTCACATCAGGCATACTTTCTCTCTCAGATAATTCAAGCAATTTGTGGATCACTTCAGAGGCTGTTCTAATATTTTCTACAGTTTGCTGACTTCCTCATTATAATTGAGCAAATAAAAGAACAAGTTTATTCAGAAAAAAATAGCAGGTGTTTTTATTAGCTACAATGGCCAAGTACCAGAGCATACTAGTGACATCCTTAGAGCACACTAGTTGTGCTGTTGCTTAGGGAGAACCAATGGAAATTGGTTCCAAAAGACCCAAACCCCTTAGTTTTTGAATGAAAATATGCTGTGCAAGGTGGTTCATTCGTGTGCTGTGAGCCACCAAACTGTGAAATGACTGCGATCTTCTTGACATCAAGATGGACACTACATGGGGTTGCAGCAGCACAGGCTGTGATAGTAAGTGATATTTTTCTTTGATTCCCACCCCTTTCTTCTTCATGCCCTTTCTTCCTGATCATGTTTTTTCTGAGATTGTTTTCTTCCTATCCTAAAAACAATTTCAGGGATACTATTTGTAAGAAGACACCTTGTACATTGCAAATTTCAGATGTCTCAGATGCCAGAGCATTTGAAAATGTCACTGCCCCACTTCTAAGCTTCCTCCTGCATAGCTTATAGCTAGTGTAAAGTGAGCCTGCTGGAAAAAAAAGGCAATATAAATTCAGCAAACCTTTCAATGAAGTTGTCCAAGAGAACTGATTGTCTCAAAATGGATTAACTGGAGAGCGCTTGTACAATGACTACACTCAGCCACTGTGCAAGCAGAATAGCAAAAAGAAACTAACAAGTAGCTGTCAGATGGGAACTTCCAGAGCCCTAAAACGCAATTTCCAAAGTAACCATGTCTCTAGATATTTATGATGATTTCTTATTTAAAGAACCCCAAAACCCAGAAATTCTGTAGCACAGCCATGTTCTACACATTCTTGAAGTATATTACATTTTTGTAAGATTCTGGGATTAGAAACGGATTGCAGCCAACTGATATTAGTGGGACTTTTTGTTTGGCTGCTTTTTAAGGAGTGGAAGGGTGCATCTACAGTATTTTAATATGAAGAATTGGTATGATCCTAAATATCCTAACTGGAAGCAAGCAAGAGCCACAATGGAATTTAATTAAAAAAAAAAAAAAAAAAAAGGAAAAAATTTGGAGAGTATACATGTAAAACCAAAACCATCTGTGACAACAGAACTATTGAGTGCCTAGCAGTGATGATACTAATTGTGGATTATTTCAAGAATAAGGCACTTATCTGGCCAACAACTAGATTTTCCCTAAGGGATGACTTGTGCTGGATCAATTCTATGACAATTCAAGTCAGAAATCAAAAATGTCCAGTGTGGGCTCAAATGTGATTTAATTTTATTTGTTTTTTACAAATAAAACCATTTTTGCTTTGAGACAAAAAAAATGTCCAATACAATTTGAAAATGTTGAATTGGTAATTTTTGTTAAAAACTCTCTTCTTTATATAGTTTTAAAAGATATTTCAAAGGTATAACTAATTTTGATTTCTAAAATATTGTAAGAAAGCATTTTTGGCAGATTTAAAAGTAAATTTTTGTTTAAAAAGTGGAAATTAATGATTTCAGCTTTTCAAAGTGAACTTCCTTCTTTTTTGGATGGAAACTTTTAAATTCAGTTCAATTCACAAGTAGTTTCACTTGTGCCCTGAATTATTTTTTCAGCAATTTTTCCTTTTTAATAATTTTTGGGGAGCTCAGTTTTAGAAGGGCAGATAGTAAAAATTCTTACATGTAATAAACAGACCCCATTTTTATAGCAAGCACTTCCAGCAATTTCAATTTATAGCTGTGAATCAATCTCACATCTAATTTCTGTCTGACTTAGGGTTTTTTTTTTAAACAGAAAAAACAGACAATTAGGTTTTGTTGGTTAACAAAACTAACTGATGTCAAACATATCAAACTGCGAGGAATTCAACAGCCTTCAATAAGAGGCAGATACAAATTAGATATTAGAAGGAAACTCTTTACTGTGAAGGTGATGAGAAACTGGAACAGGTTGCTCAGAGTTGTGGGTGGCCCATCCCTGGAAGTGTTCAAGACTGGGTTGGATGGGGCTCTGAGTAACCTGGCATGTCCATGGGCAGGGAGTTGGAACTAGGTGATCTTAAGGTTCCTCCCAACACAAGCCATTCTTTTCAATCTTTGACTCTCTGATAATACAGCAGTTCAAGGCCAGACTGGATTGTGTTTTGAGGAACCTGGTCTAGCAAAAAGTCTCTCTGCCCATGGCAAGGGCATTGGAACTAGACCTTTAAGGTCCCTTCCAACCCAAGCCACTCTATGATTCTGTCTCTAGATGATAATACAACAGTGCAGTCAAATGCCATTTTGGTTTTGCACTCTGATGGAAAATCTGCACTCCACTACATGTACTTATAACAGGATTTTGCTGTGGATTCTGGCTTAAATGATCATTCATCACACCGAATATGTCAAATCACCAATTATTGTTTTAAGAAAGATAGCTGAACAGATTAATAGTTTTTCTTGTCAGGTGTTGAATTAATACACTTAATTCTCTTTAAAACTATTTTCTCTCTAATGCATGCAGATAGCTAATAGTTAATAAATATTGAACAGTACTGTAGTAATAGCAGACATTTGATGACAGTGGTGGTAAAAAGCAAACAGGAATGTGGATGTGGCCCATTTTTTAGAATTTGAAGTTATCATGAATATGGCAAGGAAAGAGCAAGAATAAGATCTGTTCTCAAGCAGATTTCTTGCATGTCCTCTGCGTTCAAATTTCCAAACTTCCAGCTGTTCTTTTACCACAACACTAAGGAATAAGACATCCCGCAACCTTTCAATCCTGGTTGCACTTTCTACCACAGAGCTCAGCGCTTCTTTCCTTTACATGCATTTTATACCAACATGCCATTTTCTTCGTATTTACACAAAGTGCACAATACAAGTAGAATCTAAAATCAAGTCTTACACAGTTCCACTATTTCTATTCAGAAATCAAAGAGCTTTTTGAAGAGACATACTTGAATTAATTACAATTAGATTTCTTCTAATTCAACAAATGATTTGTTAAGGAATTAATAGCAATCAAAGTGGCAAGCTGAGATCCAATAACATCTACACTTTGACTAAACTTCCTTCTAAATTCTTGAGGGAAGTACATTCAATACTTGGAACACCCAGACAGGCAATCTCAAGACTCAAAGATCCAAAGATTTTAATCCTTGCATCTATTTATCTCTCTTAAAATTATCATATAAACAAAATCATGACTCAAGTATGTAACTCACATGGCAGACATAATGCTCATAGCTTGTAGCAATTCATCACTTGCTTTGATAGCAACAGATCACAATCATTAACAGTAGCTTTAAAACTATCCCTCTTAATATGAATATGACCATTTTTTTTTTTATTTTTATTTTTTTTTATTTAAAGGAGTTTGTCAATGCCATAGTGGTTGGCCCAACTATATCCTTCTGGTATCTCAACTGTACAGTCCTAGAGACTACAAGAGAAAACTTCCCAAAGAGAAGATTCTGTGATGCCTTCTTCAGTGAGCCAAAGCAAGCTACACCTTGCTACATGTCACTGAAGTGTTTTCATCCTCTCCCATCCAGGCTAGTAAAGGACAGACTCAAGATACTGAGTATCACAACTGTGAAATACTTTAGATTCTTTAGCTTATAAATCAAACACCAAATTCAACTTAAAGAAAGAGACAGTGAAAAGATTTTGGCTTATTTCCATTAAATGATCTATATATGATATTACCAAGCCTCGTGAATTAAGCATATGAGGATTTCAGCTACTTTTATCTGCAAATCTCTCTTTTCTCTCTTGCATTGATGTTTAAAAGTACAATAGAATTTATATATCCATATATGTATTTCCAAAGATTTGGCCAGATATCAGTGCTTGAATGAACTATATAGCTATTCAATAGAAATTATAAAACATTGATACAAATATAAAGACATACTCAATATAAAAAGCTTATATTTATAAAAAATACTTTTAGTTAAAAGTCTTCCCCTGAGGGCATACCACATAGTTGGATTCATAAATATTGCTCTGCACTGCAGCTTGGTTACCAAAGTTCCAAGTTTAACTCTTAAATGAAGTGCGGATCGCTCCAGTCACTTGACATGGCTGCAGTGGTTGCCTCAGGATATGTTCCCTAGCTTTTTGGAGTAATAAAGACACAGCATCAGTGGGGTCTCCAAAATATCAGGAGAAGATTCCTTCTTCCACATATGGAAGATATGAGAGCAGGACCTATAGGCTAGTGAGTGCGTGTCACATGACTGGGCTTTTGTTTTCAGGGGCAGTTTACTGATTTTTCTGGACCCAGTTCCAACTGTCTTCATTCTCCTTTCTGCTCTTTTCAGCCTCAATAATTTCTTTGTACCTCCGGCGGAAGAAGCCCATCTGCAAATCAGAAGAGATGACAGTCATAAGTTACTGAATCATTAAATTGAAACTTACTTTGTCAGTGTGACAACAGATAACATTATGCAGAAAGAACTAGCCCAGGAGTTAGCATCTCCTCCAAATGCCAATCCGAAATCATAGCTCCTTATTTACATCAGTATAAATCAGATCCCAAATATCCACAAGTACTCTGCTCCTTATAGATGAACTACTCTGAGGTAGGAGTCCTCTTATATGAAGCATGTTTTAAAAAACCAAAAAAAGCACATAAAGTATTTCTAATAAATACAGACCAGAAGAGGCAGATACAGGTTTATTGGTTTAAAATAGAGACTGATGCAAATTTGGAGCTGAACCTAAAGCCAGGCTAACTCTTGGGTCCTGAGTAAATGTTGACAAAGTCTTATGAGCGGTGCTCTCAGTGTCTACCACTGCACAGAACAAGAGGGATCAGAGGAAACAGTACAGTCAGCCACCTCCCAGCTTCTCCAACTACATCCACTGATAGTAACATTTGCGTATCTTCTTGTTTCCTAAACCCTTGTACTTAAAGAAATGTAAGTGGTTTTCATCTCAGTTTGGATAAAAATTTTCATATCTGTGTTCTTTTAAGTCTGTCAGATAAACAAAAATTATTTTAATAACAGACTTTGGTAAGCATTCAAGAATAACTTCTCAAACTTAGCAGTGCACTGTTGAGATCACTGAATAAATATTTTGTTCAACATAATTAAACATTTATGTAATTCCTACTACTCTAAAGCTGTTTTCTTACTCCTGCTGTGTACAACATGATGTTTTAATCTTCTTTTATCAACCAGTTATTGCCACCCTTTATTCCCAAATTACCTATGTATAGGAATATTTTGTGGTGTTTTGTCATTACTAAAATTCCATTAAATTGGACTTTTTAGTTTCAGTTTTCAGCAACTTTAATTTTCTTCAAGTGTATTTTAATTCACAGGGGTCTAAAAGGCAGTATATTCAATCTGTTAAGGAGGCTTCTCCAACATATATTCCTAAAGTTCAAGTCCTCGCCTGTGCCTCAAATTGCATCCCAAACTCACAGCAGCATAAGACTATGCACACAACATCCTCTCATCAATCCTTATCTCTGCCTCTTACCTTCTGTGCAAAGGACATAGAAGTTGCAGTGTAGCGTAACATGCCCCTTTCTTTTGGTAACTGGGACATGCTGTTAATCTAGAAATAAGCGTACCCTGCCAGGAGCATAGGTGTGTATTACTTACATACCTACTGTCCTAGTTCCAGCCAGACAGGGTTAATTTCTACAGTAGCCAGAGGGGACATGGCTAGAACCCAGAGATTATTCTACACCACCTCACGTCATTGCCAGGGGTGGGGGGAAGGCAGTCTCTTCCTTCTGGTCGAGAAAGTGTAGTGGAGGGAATGGTGGGGTAATGCTGGTTCTGAGTCAGAGGGACCAGTCCAGGTAATGCAGCTGCAGTCGGGTCGCCTTAGTAGCATTTTGCATGTGAATCATTCTGTTTTCTGCTCTTTTGTTATCAATATGTTGCTGTTACTGTTTGTTTTCTTATCTCATTGCTGTTTCCAGTAAATTGTTCTTATCACAACCCATGATCTTCATATTTTGTACCTCCAATTCTCTTCTCCATCCTGCCACAGGGGCGTTTGGAGTGTTTCAGTGGGAACATTAAACTGAAGAGTACAATTCCTAAACCATGACAGCCTAATTTGGTGCCCAAGTGAGACACAAAGGTTGTGGTAGCAACAGATCTGCCCAGAGCAGGCTGGAAAGGAACTTCACCTAAGCATTTGTTGTGTTAGGTACAGAGCCACTGGTTACAATGTTGCTTGATCTGTTCATGTGGTTGTGGTAGGTAGCCCTGTATGTATTCCTGTATGTGCTCCTTGCAGTGCCCTTTTTCAGAGCAGGAAGAAGGATCAGGATTACCTTGTTGATGTACCGTATGGTAACAGTTTAACCCATGATAGCATGTAATGAGGGTCATTTGGGACTTGTATACAGTGTTGTTCTCCTACCCTTGCCTCAGGTGCTGTATTTGGTAGTCCAGCAATAATCATACCCAGTCTGTGGGGGAAATAGGGGAGGATGACTTGCTCCAGCTTTTCTCCCCCTTTTCCTGCTTCAGGACAGTTACACCAGCTTTTGAGAATTGTGAATTCCCTTTGGAAGTTAAGGAAAGCATGTTCTTGTTGTTAAGTCTGCCAGGTTTCCTCAGTGCAGTCCACATTATGCTTAGAGTCAGGACAGAAATTTATAGGAAGGTCATTCAGAGATGTGCCCTGATGGTGGATAAGTGGATAAGGAGTGGCATGAAATGTGGGAGAAAAAAGCCCAGTTGTTGGAGAAATTATCTGTTCTGTTGATCAGAAATTATCTGAACTGGCTTGAAAGTTCATCCCTGAACAACTACAGGACCCTGAAAAGGTGACAATATTTGCAAGGAGAATGCTGTGGCAATTCCAGAGAGAAGCAATTAACTGCAATCTGCTGGGCCCTGGCTACTCTTTATTTGTATTTACTGCTCTGTACTAGACAAGCACCTTCAGGGGGAGGAGAAGGAAAACAGACCAGCAGGCACCATGGCCGCTCAAACTGCAGCTGAACCAGATGAACAACTCGTGCCAGTAGCAGGTGCCCCTATAAAGAAATTCAAGACAAATGCAGTTCTGTCACTGAGCAATGAAGAGGAATAGGGCGCTCACAACAGGAGCAATAGGCAGGGCCAGAGAAAATTACCTAATCCCTACCCTCATGTGAGCTGTGAAATATTGGAAAATATTTTAGCCACCAGCCAGGAGGGCCCCTTGTGACCTGCCTGCTCCGATGCTGGGATATCACAACCTGCAATACAAAAGTAGAAGGCAATGAGTCCAAGCAACTGAGATCTCTGTCCCAGGATGTAGGCACTGACAACGGGATTTAGAAGAGGACAGAAACTCTCAGCCTCTGAAGGCAACATCTGTCAAGTATGAGGGAAAGATATTCTCTCATGGATGACCTTATAGTGCACTGAGACAAGCAGAATGCCATGGAGAAAGGTATCCAAGACCTGAGAGAATTAGCAGTCCCCCGTAGATCCAGATCAAGTCCAGTGTACACAATGCATGTGGGAGAAGTTTGTATGGAGGCACATCAGACCCACGAGAGTACAAGGCTTTCGTTGACACTGGTACACAATGTACCCTGATGCCATCAAGATCTATAGGGGCAGAACCTGTCTCTGTTTCTGGTGTGACAGGGGCATCCCAACAGCTGACAGTACTGGAAGCTGAGGTGAGGCTGACTGGGAACAAAAGGCAAAAACACCCCATTCTGATTGGCCCAGAGGCCCTGTGCATTCTTGGCATAGATTAACTCAGGAGAGGGTATTTCACGGACTCAAAAGGGCATCTTTGGGCTTTTGGGATAGCTGCTGTGGAAACAAAGGAAATTAGAGTGCTGAACACCTTGCCTGGTCTCTCAGAGGACCCTTCTGCTGTGGGACTGCGTAGGGTTGAAAAACAACACAACAGTGCCTCATCAACAATACCGCACCAGCCAGGACTCCATGACCCCCATCCCTGAGATGACTTGTGAACTGGAGAGACAGGGAGTGGTCAGTAACAGTCGCTCACACTTTAATAGCCCCATATGGCCAGTGCATAAGTCCAATGGAGACTGCAGACTGACAGTGGACTATTGTGTCCGGAACAAACTCACACCACCACTGAGTGCTGCTGTGATGGACATGCTGGAATTTCGGTATGAACTGGAGTTCAAGTTCCCACTATTTACCATGGACTCATCCAGACTGAACTAGAAAAGGGTGAGGCTCCAGAGTAGTTGCAATATATTGATGCCATCATAGCATGCAGCAACACAACAGAGGAAGGTTTTGAGAAAGGGGAGATGCTAATCCAAATCCTCCTAAAGGCTGGTTCTGTCATAAAACAAAGTAAGGTCAAGGCACCTGTTGAGGAAATTCAGTTTTTAGGAGTAAAATGGCAAGATGGGTATCATCAGATTCCAATGGGTATGTGTATGGAATTCTACATGGTGAATCACAGAAGTTATTGAGGGAGAAACTGGACCAAGTCAGATTGCAGAGCTGAAAGTTGCCCAGTTGGGTTTAGATATCACTGAATGAGAAGAATGGCCAGCACCCTACTTGTACACTTACTCATGGATGGTGGCAAATGCTCTGTGGGGGTGGCTAGACTGATGGAAAAAGACTAATTGCCAGTACAGAGGTAAACCCATCCAGGCTGCTGAATTCTGGCAAGACATCACTACCCAGATAGAGAAGTTGGCTGTATGTCAGGTAGACATACATGTATGCCTTGTCATACCCAAGAGTCAGATTACTGAAGAACACCACAACAGATGGGTGGATTAAGCTGCCAAGATTAAAATGTTTTAGGTGGATCTGGACTGGCAACATAAGGGTGATTTTTCTTCTGGCTTGGTGGGCCCATGACGACTCAGGTCATCAGTGAAGATAGGCAATATACAGATGGGCTTGTGATCAAGGGATGCACTTAACCATGAACACGATCTCCCAGGTTATCCGTAACTGTGAAATGTGTGCTGCAGGCCGAGCAGGTAAAGCCCCTATGGTATGGGGGACAATGGTCAAAATATAGTTTTGGGGAGGTGTCAGAGATGTTATAATTTATGGCTTAAACATTTTCATGAAGGACTTTTGGTATTATAGCAAAACTGAACAAAAACTGCAGAGAAAGACCACCGCACCCTGAATGGGGGCCTGAACTACACTGCTCACTGCCAGTTGATGAAGATAAGTAACAACTCAGAGCTGGGAGAGAAGAATACATTCACAGAGGGAACAGGCTTAGCACTTTCAGGGTGGAGACCAGGGGATGGAGACAGCCCCAGGGGTCATCAGCTGCCAGGCAGCACAGACCCTCATGCCAGAGGGTGGGGGAGAAAAGTTTGGGTTTGTGCTGGAAAAGCCTCTGGTCAGAGGCAGTGAAACGCCCAACCTCCACTGTGCAGATCAATTCAGCTGAGGGGGCCCCTTCACACCATTAAAAGCTTATCCACGTGAAGGACAGCTGAGGGGGTGTCATGGCCCAACAAGGGCCCTCCCAAAGGGGTCCCCAGACTCTACACCAGAGATGATGCAACAGACCCATGGTGTTAGAAGGGACAGTGTCAAACCCAACCCCCTGCAGGGGAGGCATGTGGGCATTCCCACCTGGCCCATAACGTATATTAATCCACTGGATTCTATACTCTTCAGCGTGGCATGACATGGTGGCAATGGCAGGGGACCTTCACCACTCAGAAGACCAGATGGAGGGGAGCAATGAGATTTTGGGACCCCTGGAAGGGTGATTTGTTTCCATCTAACCCCGTCACTCTCTCCCTGTCCCACCAGCACCCCACGCACACTTCTTTTTCTATTTCTTTCTCCGCCCCCCCCCCTTCTTTCTTTCTTTCTCTTTTCCTCTTTTACTATTAAATAAAATATATGAATTTTCTGGCACCAACATCTAACCTCATTTGGTTTTAATCACTTTTTTTTGGTATATTTTGAACCTTTTTGGGTTCAGTCCACTTTCTTTGCAGAGACTTAGTTTCTTCTGCTCTTCTATGTTTAAACCAGATCATAACAGGAGGACTGGCAAATTGATTACATCACAGTCATGCAAACCCACCAAGGTAAGTGCTACACTCTTAAAATGGTGGAAGCAACTACTGGATGGCTAGAGATGTATCCTGTGCCTCACAGCACTGCCTAGACCACCATCTTGGGCCCTGAAAAGCAAGTGGCAACATGACACCCCAGAAAGACTCATTTAAAAAACAGTCTCACAGACATCTGGGCCAGAGCGCTTGGTATGGAGTGGGTGTATCACATTCCCTCACATCCACTAGCCTACGGGAAAATTAAATGATGCAATGGACTGTTCAAAAACCACATTCAAAGCAATGGGTAGTGGAACCTTGAAACACTGGGACCTACATTTAGCAAAGATCACCTGCTTAGTAAACTCTAGAGGCTCTACTAATTGAGCTGGTCCTGCCCCATCAAAGCCTCCACGTAGCAGAGAAGGGGATAAAATCCCCATGGTGCATATGAGGAATATGTGTTAGGGAACACAGTTTAGATTAGTCCTTCCACAAACAAAAGCAAAGCCATCTGTGGGATTGTTTTTGCTCAAGGACCTGGGTACACATGGTGGGTAATGCAGAGGGATGGGGAAACGCCATGCATACTTCAAGGGGATTTGATTTTTGGGTAAGAACAGTCTGTAATGTTGAATTGTATAATACTGTTTGCTGAATGACGCTACCACTGTGTGCCATAACCTCTATGGACTGTGGATATGGACTGCTCCAGATACAGCAGACGTGAGCTCCTGATGCAGCTTGCAACCACCCAATAGCACACCAGCCCTCCAGCCCTGGAAGAGACCTGGGATGAATAGATCCCCCAGAATCAGGGACTAAATGAACTCAACAGACATCCTGGAGGGATGGCCATTGACTACAGAAATGATACCAGTGCTTGTATATACAGACACACATACATACACACACACACTCTCATATGTATATATTGATGTATATAGTTGAAAGGTGTAGGATTTGGGCATGACATACATGGTACACAATAAGGGGTGGATAATGTCATGGTTTCAGCCTGGGCAGGGTTAATTTTTGTACTAGACAGAAGGGGCGTGGCTAGAACCCAGAGATTATACCACCCACCTCACATCACTGCTGGAGGGAACAGTCGGGGTAGTGTGGCCGTGGTTGGGCCGAGTTTGGCCAGGTTGGGCTCAGTGAGCTTTTTGCATGTGAATCACTCTCTCGCTTTTGTACGCTTTTGTTATTAGTATTGTTGCTGTTACTGTTTGTTTTCTTACCTCATTGCTGTTTCCAGTAAATTGTTGTTTTCTCAGCCTGTGATCTTTACCTTTTGTGCTTCCACTTCTCTCCAACCCACTGCAGAGGAGCAGGTAGAGGCAGGGGGGAGCAAAAGGCTTGTGGTTTTAGTGGGAGCACTAAATTGGAGAGTACCATTCCTAAACCACAATGCCTGCAACTACTTTATAAATGCACAGTAGGTAGACATACACATAAATGCCCATTATCTCAATGTTACAAAGGTCCCATGACTTGGAGGCCCCCCTGAATAACTGGAATTAGACCTTAAAAGTCATTTTTTCACTCATCCTTGTGCACAGACTGAGAATGTAGTATCTTTCCCATGTACCATAAGCAAAGCTGTTGCAATGTACATGCAAATGTGTGGATAACAGTGGTTCTGTTCTGAAAAATCAACTCACAGAAATGACTCCATTGAATTTTGAAGGGCCACATCTCCCTCACTTCCTAGACTCTTTCAGAACACTGTATGAAAGGATTCAGGAAGAGAGAATTAGAGGGGAGTTTCTCTAGTCCCCAGTTCTTCAAACTCACTCTAGAAGTCAGATCAGATTCTTTCTTTAACAGAAAAAATATCATTACTAGTAATTTTTGCACTTGCACCCACAAGCTATACCAGTGGAAAGGATTTGAGAAAACATCCTCAATATCACACCATCCTAAAATCCCAGTGAAAATTCACCAGTGATGCCAACAGAATTCAGCTCGGTCTACAAGCAAATAGCAGAAGTTTCTTTCGATTTTCAGTCTAAAATGGTACTAAATTATTACATTGATAATTAAAAAAAAAGTGTAAGAGCCTACTACTTCTCTGTTGTTCTGCCGCAGTAGGATTAATCATAGGTACTTATTTATTCACAGGAATCTGCTGCTACTACTTACATATGCTCTGGGAGCAGATGTTATGAAAAAGTGTGTGCCTTTTTTTGTATTAGCAGTTTTTGTAACAGAACCTACATGTTCTGTGCATTAGAAAAGAAAACTGCCACAGGACTTTGCTTCCCAAGATTAACAAGAGAAGTTCAATTTCTAGTTTTAAAAACAGGTTTTAAACCCTTAAGGTTTTCATCTTTCATGCAACCATATCCTTGGTACAATAAAACTTCCTCTTGAAGTTATAATCACAATTATAGAAAGGCTTTTTAATTTCCTTGAGGGCCAAACAAACAAACCCCAACTCCTTCCCCCTGTTATTTTAATAAAAAAAGTCTGTTTCTGAACATCTGCTTCAGGAATTGTCTTTAAAAATTGGTTATAAGGGTTTTGGTATTTTACTGCTTTTTCTGGTTAAAGAATGCTCTTGTATAACTTTCTGGGACAGATAAAAAATGAGCTGAAATATGTAATAAATATTAATGAAGCATGAAATCCTACATATAGAGGTGATTCCACTATGAAGAATTATGTTTATTTGCTGTAAATGATGTGAATACTCTAAAATTATGTAGAGGACTTAAGTGCAAGCAAAAGGAGAAACTGGACTTTAAGGGTTTTTTTTTCATGTTTTTAGAAATAGTGGTCAAGGATTAGATACATTTCCCATCCTTGAGAGTCAAGGGTGTGCTTTGTTATGTAATACTATTCCTTAGTGACACATATCTACATTTAAGACAATAAAATCCCCACCATCATCAGAAAAAGATTTTTTTGGTAATAGCCATGAAGAAATCACAACACAGTTATTGTGTCACGAGAGACCACACAACCCACATATCCATCGCCTTACAATTAAATGATTTCATTCAAAAAGGACAGCAGTATTAACCCATATGGTGAGGGCTGTAAGTACCGGCGGCAAGCTGGAGAGAGCAAGTGAATTTAACATAAAGTGATGGGTAATAAGGAGGCAGACATTTGGACCAAAGCAGGAGAGTTGATACAACATAGGGTTGAGTATATACAGGCTCTTTTATCACCAGGACTGAACTGACACCAGGTCCATTTTCCATGGCTAATGCAAAGCCATTAAGAGAACTGAGAAAACCCAGTGAGGACAGCACTTCTGGGACTCAGACTTGAGTTTCAAGCAATGAAGAAGAGAGATCCTCATCTTTAACAGGAGTACTGTTGTGATCTCATTTGTAGAATGGGTGTTTGGTGGGCCAATGGTTGCTAACATTTGTTTCATGGGCAGTGAGTCTCTAATACTGTTAATTTCTCCCAAATTTTGCTTTCCATATATAGACACACATGTGTGTGCACACATACAGGTATGTGTATATAGAGAAAAGAAAATACCCAACTCCAGAGCTGTGACACCATCAGGCAGTCTGTGAGTTCACACATCCCCATTAAAGTAAAGCTCTGATGAAAATACTTAGATCAGTAAACCTCTCTGCCTGGGGAAGGCACTCATGAGAAGAAGAGCAACACGAGAATGTGTTTACAGGAGGCAAAGAGAGACCACTGTGGGAAGCCAAAGGGTTATAAGGGAAGAGGAGGCACCATCCACTAAAGACAATGCAGGAAATGAGAAAAGGATAGATAGGCTAGTATAACTAAATTAAAACCTGGTTTCAGGTTTTGAATATAAGCCACCTACTTACAGCAGCTCTAATACTTCTTGAAGCACCTCCAGAAAGGACTGGTTAGTGTTTGTCACTTCAAAACCTGAAACCATCCATAGGTTTTTACATGTCTTTTAATTTAGTTATTCCAGCCCCTACACCCTTTTGTAGCATAACCTTACTGCCATCTACAGTAGATACTGAGCAGAAAGCATGTTTCTGGCAAAACTGAACAAAGCAACACAAAAACGGTGTTAGTCTGAGATGGGAAATCACACCTGTTATTGTGAAGTTCTTTCTTGCCATGTGACAGAGTTGTCAAGTCCTGTATTCAAACATGGGTATTTGAAGTCTTTAGCACACACAACTCGCTTTAATTGTCATACCAGACTTAAACCCCTTCAAAATTCCAGATCAGGCATATCTAACAACACTCACATAAAATAGCAGTCTTCAAGCACCCAAAAAACCTGAAAACTTTAGTCAAAAATTAGTTCAAACTGTTGAATTATCACAGTAAATTATCTTGGGGTTTCTGTTTCCGCTGCTATTTTCTGCATAGCCAAAGGCTGAATTACTAGATCTTATATTTTCCTAAACTCCAAAAGTATAAGTACTTACCCAGCACTTCCTGAAGTACAGGCCTGTGGCTATCTCTCTAGGGTGTGAATTATAAATATGTTTGAAGCGTAATGAGATTACAAAATAAAATTTAATTTGCAGCTGGAAAAAAACAAAGCTGATCAGAGGGCAAGTGATATCACTGCTTTTGTTTTAGTCACTGTTAGGTAAATTTCTAAAGTGTTTTTATCATGCCCAACAAGGTTTATTCTCCCAATCAAATAAAAAGAGAAATAGTTTGAAATGTGGATTGAAATGTTTGAAATGTAGAAGAATGATTATGTTTTGCATTTTTTGAAGTCTTTTTCCCATAAATATAAGTAGTTAAGAAACAAGGAAAAAACTGTAACAGTCACATACTGTTGTAAAAACAGCAATATGTCTTATTACAGCAGTGTTTCAAGATTATGACTGAGTTAGGAATAGAGGTTTGTGAACAACAATATTCAAACAGAATTCAAAACCGTATCAGAGAGGTTTGGCTCTTCTTGGTTTTTAATTTTCTCTAATGCATACTGAGTGTTAAGCCGCACACAAAAAGTACTGTTTTTTAACAATATTACTCTACTGACAAGGTTACTGACGACAGTACAAGCCACCAAGTAAAAGAAAAGAGAGCAAAGTAAGTACTGGCAAAGGAGTAAGAAAGAAAACATAAGAACCACTGAAGAAAGCTCCCATGGAACTCAGCTTTGACAACATACTTTGGGCTCAGTGCCTTAGTCACAAGCTGTCTTTCCTCTGATATACAGTTTCTTTATCTACTATAAGCACTGTCCAGTCATACCTGATGAACAGTCTATATTTACATAATTAATCTTTTACTGCCACATTGCTAATCTAGGCAGATGTCCCATGGCACATGTAAGTATTAACTTACATATCTCCTCACCTCACAAGAGTGTGTGCTACTTGGGCATTTCTCCGTGTGCTACTTGGGTATTTCTCCTTTCACATGAACAATACCACAGCTAGAAAAATACACACGGGTCAAAGCAGGGTCAGGAACCTCACCCCATTAAGATGCCACCAGTTGGCAGAGGACCAACACCCCCAATATCTGCAAAGCAGTGACGTTGAGATTAGAGGCATGGACTATTTCCCCAAGCAGAGATCAATCACTGGTTATTAAGTGCATCTCACTTTACTACCACCACAAAGGCAGGTAAAAACACTTTGCACTTGGGTTTGCATGGCCCTGGATAATTCTGGCAAGCTATCAGTTTCAACAGGATACAGTGTGTCCTTTCTCCCGATTAAAGGATGCTTGCCACAGTACATAGGGGTCATGAACAGATATTTGTATCAGCTTTTCCACCAAGAACTGGCAAATTGACAATCCTGGGTCACTGTGTGAGGAAAAGGCATGTTTAGAGAGGAGCCATGTGCCTTGTCTATAGTTAAAGGAGAAAATGTGCATTTAGGAGGAAGGATGATAGTGACTAAAGTAAACTCATGAGGACTGTGGAGGTCTGGCTTTGATTATTCAGTCTTTCATTGATTTTTTGAGAGGTAAATCCCTTAACTTTCTTGTAATATAGGTCCTCATTTACTCAATGAAACAAGTACAAGAAAATAAATACATATGATCCAAACATCACCACTCCATAAGTGGCTGTAGACACATTTAATATATACTTTGTACATATACACAATGTTATATATGTGTATATACAGCTGGGGAGCTAAGGCAAAGAGAACTTGAGCAGCTTGCTCAAATAGATGTTCTCCTCTACAAACACTTTATTTAGCTACTATGGAAAAATTTGATATCTACCATCTGTATCTGATCCCAATGTATTGCAAATGATAGCCATTGCTATTGCAGAAAAGAATTTGCAAAGTACACAAAATTACGCTAACTTTTAACTTACTTTTATCTAGCCTGGCTAAGCTTTCTTGAGATATTACTGTTGGTATGAAGGGAGATCTGTAGTCCTTGGATTTTAGAAGTAAATTTATTTCACATGCTGTAGTACTACAACAAGCATAGTTTTTAAACACACGTTTTATTAGGCAGTTACTTTGTAATGTTGAAATAATAAGAAAAAAATTCCTTTTTTGATAAGAGCATTCACAATTCATAAACTTACCTAAAGGGATCATTAAATAAACTATTATTTTAATCAAATGCTCTATGAAAGGCCAAATATCAAAAAACAGTCACTAAGGCTAGGTACCTCAAAGTAGATGCACAATTCAGACTAGCAGCATGCATGGAAAAGATGCATTTAGGTGTGTGAAACAGTTAACTGCACACAGAGAGGGACACCAGTACAGAAAATCTAATTTAATACATTGGGGTTTTTTAATACAATATGCCTTGCCATTGTCATTCATGCTAGAACATCATTCCACTCATCAATAATTTGTTCCTCTAACCAATTCTTGTGCAACTTTTCTCCCAGGAGCTGTTCAGTTGGCTTCAATGGAGCTACTTATTAATGTGGTGAATAGAGCTGTTAGTTCTGGTAGTTATCCTTGGAATATCTTTACCATATAGGTACCATCTAGATTGCATCAGATAAGACTCATTCATCTAGGCTTTGATTCATTTGTGCATACATAATATCTTTTGTTAAGGATTTAGGATTTACAGTACTTCAAAAATGAAGAGAATTCCAGTGACTGGAATTATAAAGATCTTTCAGTGCTGAGTTAGGGTAACCTGAGTTTAATGAAAGCACAAATTTCTTGCAGGATGGCAACTGTGTAATGTATCTTGCAAGACAGATGTCACCAGTATACTTGTAAGTGTAATTTAAAAAGAATTGGCTAACATTTAAACTTACAAACAATCCTAAATAGTTTTAAAATTTTTACCTATCGCAAAATTTTACTATGTAGTTTATTTTTTAAAAAGTTGTAGAATGAACACAGCCATCAAGAAAAGTTCATCTCTGATTATCACTCTTTAAACTGAGAAAGAACACAATGTCTACCACAGAGACGTCTAGATAAAACCATCTTCTAAAGTCTCAACAGGGAATAGGACAGTAACTAGAGATACCATTGCTGTAAACACAATTAATGTAAGACATATCTCAATCCATATTTTCCATTTCCTCTCCAAAGAAAAGAAAGAAACAATACTGAAATACTTTTGGCTTTGTTTGAAAACCAGAGAACAAATATTAAAGACTATTTCTGGAATCAATACAAAATAGCTTTACAACCATATTTTGATTTATTTGATCTGCCAAAAATATTTGAATGAAAATTATACCATGTTCATAATTATCAGAGTAAGTGACTTTCATGGGTTAGCCAAACCAGAAGGAAATGGCTATGGCTGGCCTAAGTTATAATACAGCATTTCCCACTGTGACACCAAGCCTAAAGACAGAATTCAGACTAGGCAAATCACATTTGCTGTTATTGGCATTTGGGTCTGAGAGATGCTAATGACTTCCAATAAATACACATATTGTGTTCCAATAGTGGGGAACCTTGGAACCTTAGGTATGTATTTGCAATTTTTCAGTCTACACATGCATTCTTTTTCTGGTTTAGACTCCTGAAAATGATGGCTATTTTCCTTTTTTCTGAAAACCTTGTGAACCACAACCCGACCTCTCTCTTACCAATGGATTACATTTATTTGCATGGTGTCAGGATAAGAGCAACACAGCTGCAATGGTCTCAAAGTACTCTGGCATTGCACTGCTCTCATTTGGAGGACACCGAGACCACAGAGAACAGTCACAACATTATTGTTGCACATTTACATAGCTCATTTTATCAAGAAAGATAACAAAGGCATTTTACAAGTACTGGACACATACCACCACTGAAATGCTGCCAATTTTTCTCTTGAGGGTAGTGAACAAATATTACATGGCAGCCAGCAAGCTCACTGGTGAAGGCAGTGTTTTGGCTATAACAGCGGCATTAACCATTTAATTGTGACCAAATGATGACCAAACTCAATCTTCCTGCAACATCTAGTCAGAATTCAAAAGGCACAACAAATTACCAGAGTAATCTACTGCAGAAAACCCAACATTTGAGTCACTGTTGCAGGAATAAAAACCGTTTTGGTCTCAGGAAGCCAAGGGTCTACAAACATTTTGTGGTGTTTGCTTTGGTTCAGGAAAAGAAAACCATAAAACAGGCAACCACTTCCATTGTCCCATTCCCTCCTCAAGGTTTCCTAGATATTATACAAAATGAAGATCCATCTATGTTTGAGAGATAATATGGGCTTGGTCTTGAATCACAGAAGTTAACTATCACCTGACTGCATCTTTATTACTTGTAACAGGGTAATGTTGAAAAAAACTTATTCTAGGTCTACAGAACCTAGAGTCTACATCAAAAAAGTAGCAACCTGGAAGCCTACATGTGAGATAGCAAGTAACAATTTACTTAAAGCAACTAGATAGATGGGTATCAAAAGCAATAAAATCAAAAAGTTTATCAGAAAAACAGTAGAGAATGCAAAGATTCGAGGACTACAGAAAGAGGAATTTCAGAGAACCCAAACAAAGTCACAGTTTTTGCATTTTTTATGGATGGCGCATCCATCTACATCACTTAGTGAAGACCTTTGTGAGCTGTCAAATACACCTTTCCCATCAGTAGTCCCTAGTACGTGCTCTCACAGCAAGTTGAGCTGACTGCCTTGTTTATCTGAACAATTATGGTTCTTCATTTTTCACTTCACCTTAGTACATAATGGTTTATTCTTGGAATTATATGTACGGAAAGGAAGACGCATGTGAACTCTGAATAGAAACAACTTTCACCAAGGATATGAAATGCCACTCAGTTTCAATAAGTTTATCTGTTCCCACCTCTAAAAACAACATTCAAAGTTATACAGCTATTAAACCAGCTGGAGGACTTTTTTATAATTGAAATGTACTCTTCCTGGGAAGATTATATATATAAATGGGGGGGGAGAGATAGGAATGTATGTATATGTATATATAGGTATGTGTGTGTGCATACATATGTGTATACGTACATATAAATGTGTGTATGCACAATAACCTCATGCATCACTACAAAATGGGGGCAGAGTTACCGGGAAGTTGCCCACTGCAAAAGGACCTGGGGCTTCTGGTCAACAGCAGCTGAACATGAGCCAGCAGTGTGCCCATGTGACCAAGAAGGCCAATGGCATCCTGGCCTCTATCAGCAAGAGTGTGGCCAGCAAGACTAGGGCAGTGATTGTCACTCTGTACTCGGCACAGGTGAGGCTTGAGTAAGTACTGTGTCCAGTTTTGAGCCATTTACTTCAAGAAAGACATTGAGATGCTGGAACAAGTCATGAGAAGGGACAATGAAACTGGTGAAGGGTCTACAGAATAAATCATATAACAAGTAGTTGATGCAGCTAGGGTTGTTCAGCCTGGAAGAAAGTAGGGGTCAGGGGAAACCTTACTGATCTCTTCTATTACCTGGAAGTAGTCTGTAGCAAGGTGGGAGTCAGCTACTTCTCTCAGGCAACTAGTGACAGGACAAGAGGAAAGGGCCTAGACCTGTGCCTAGGGAGATGCCTAGATTCCAGATGGACATCAGGAATAATTTCTTCACTGAAAGGGTGGTTAAGCATTGGAATGGGCTGCTCAGGGATGTGGTAGAGTCACTGTCTCTGGTAGTGTTCAAGAAATGACTGGATGTGGCACTTAGTGCTATGGTGCAGTTGACAAGGTGATGACTGGTGAAAGGTTGGACTCAATGATCTGTTTCAGGAGGTCTTTTTCAACCTTGACTATACATATATATATGCGCATATATATATATATATATATGCATATGTGCGTGTACATACGTATGTATAAAAGCCACACTTCTCCCCTACACTGAAATCCAAAGAGGTTTTGTGCCATAACCATATTTCCCTAAGCACTTTGGGGGGAAAATGTGGTGTTGTTTTTGTGGGGTTTTTTGTTTTTTTTTAAATCAGTTTTATTTCGTTGCAGAGCTACCACTCTAAAACCTGGCCACCAGGAAAGGGGGTTGGTATGATTACTGCTCAGGAAACAGTAGTTAGACACTGCCACCTGAGCTGTAAATGAAAGGGAGAGAAAACGATTTGGGGCTTGGAACACAGAATACAGAGCAACCACTGCCAAAGATTAAGTGCAGAGTTTAGGGGTATTTTTTTTTCTTTCATTGGAACATGATGAGCTGTATGTTTTGGTCTATTTCAAAAAGACTTCATGTTTGAGGCCCTAAGTAAGAGAAAGCATCTCATTCCAAAAAGGGGAAAACTTTTTTGGTTTTGCTACACAGATGAATTTCAAGTTAGCTTTAGCCTTGGTTCGCTTGACCTATCTTCTGAATGCTGAAATAACATGAGGCAATGGCAACTACTCTGTGTTGGAGAATAAAAGCGTTCTTTCAAAGACACTTGTGCAGTCCACGTAATTTCTCCTAAAAACTAAAAAAATACTCTTCAAACTCTCATTTTAAGACAAAAGGCGAAACTGTACTGTGTAGCACACTCTGAAGAGCAGGAACTTTCTGACTAGTAAAAAAACAACATATGTGAGTGTTATTCTCCTTGTCCTCCTCTCTACAATCCTATCAAAAATCCACAAAGAGGTTCTAATTACAAAAGAGACACCTAGAGATCAATTCTTTGACCCAGGAATCCAGAAAGCAATGCTAGAAACCTCATTTTAGACAAATCAGAGCAGGGTCAGGCTCAGCTCAGAAAGATGCTTAATGTCAAGATAAATAAGTTTTGATGTAAGTCTATTTCCTGTGTTAAACGTACCACAGAGACAAAATAATGTTGCTGCAACTAATATAAATTAATATAAAATCTTTGTTTTAATAATCACTTCCACAACTGGCTCCACGGATCACTCAGCTGCCCAAATGTCCAGCCTTGGTACTCCCTTACACATTCCCTCTTTGGTAACACTTTTTTTTCTGTGCCCTTAATCTAAAATGATATGGATTAAATAATTCCCTTCACAACTCAAGCCAGTCCAATGTAGAAATTTCAATCCAAAACATTGTAAATAACTACTATCATTAGTAGAATATTTATTGTGTTATAATACACCATGCTTCAGTTTTGTATTTGCATGGTGTATACCTGGTCTACATGTGCATAAATACACTCCGAAAGAGACTTTGTCCTCAGACACTGCTGCAGTTCTGACACCTGAGGGAAGTGTGTTTGGGACAGCACTTGCCAAAATAAACCAGCCATCACTGCGTTTTCACCCTAAATTCTTGCCATTGCTTATGAAATCACAGGCTTGTCTAGCACGTGGGTAGCTGGTCTGAAGAAAAGCAACATCCTCCCCTGCTCCACTTTCCACAAGCATCTGGGGCCACCAAATGCATGTAGGCCAATCTCCACATAAAAAAGCAAAAGGTATTGCTATGGGCAACAGCACGAGAGCTCCTCCTGCTCCTCCTGCAAGGACGGGCCACAGGTGAGGCATGAGTGTGGAGAGCGAGCTACACTGCAGAGAAACTGGCAAGTATGAGAGCATGTCCCCACGGACACCTGCGCAAAGGTATCCAGAGTGGATGAACAAGATACGAAAAGCCACACGCTGGGCTGTCCAACAAAATAGGCAAAAATGGGGCAATCCTTGCCAGTCTGCCTTATGCACGGTGTCTTGTGGAAGTCAGGGAAAAGCTGCTCACCCCCTCTGAATCTGTATGTACCTAAACCACAGGAAGCACAATATCTATATGAAATATAAAAATAAACAGAGAAGCAAAGCCACTCAAAAAGTGATCAAGCTCATGCTAAAAAGCTTTTCATGTATGTATAAACATGGCTGTGATCTTGCACATGAATAAATAATCTTTTATTTGAAGTGAAATAACCAAACATTTAACTTCACTTCCATTGACATGAACCCCCTAAACTCTGCAATTTTAGATCTACAAATAATGAAATAATACTATCCTCATCTTAGTATGATGCATAGAAAATTTATTCTGATTCAAAACAGAATTTTGTGCTGGAATGTCCCTGAGATTTCACGCCTGCTAATGCTATTAATTCTAGCAGTGTGTAATGTGAAATATTTACATATATTCTAACATTCTACTGCAACTTTAAGGAGCTGTTTACTCCATTTGAAAAATATCAGCATGTGTGAAGATTTGTCCATTATTGTGCCACTTGTGGTACAGTTATGCACACAGCGAGAGTGTACATTCCACATAAGGCTGAGACATGGGTGCTGCCAGTGCTCAGTTCTGTTACGAGTTTGCTCCAGCTCCTGCTCTTTTTTGTGTAAACAGTTGCCTTCCAGCACCACAGTTTAGCTCTAATTTTATTTCTTAATAAAAATATAATTTATTTTATACTCTAGTCCTAACGTTTGGATAAATTCTTATTCTCACTGGAGGTTCTAAGGTATCCAAATCTCCATCTAATTAAAATCTGTTCCTTCATTCCACATTTAAAAATTAAATTCTAATATAATATTGGGATTTTTTTTGTACTTCTTCACATACAAAATTTAGGAATGACTGTAGGATATACTTGGCCAATTTTTGTCTAAAAATATGTACAATCAGACAATTACGATTCCTCTGTAGGACTGCAAGTTTCCCATGTCAGTTTTATCTCAAACAACTTTAATATTGCCATAATTTTAATAAATATAGTAGCTAGTGAGTGCGAAGTATTACTTATACATATTTATGTTTCAAACTAAGATAAATTAAAATACTGGCTGACACTAGCAACTACACAATTTTAATCACTTTTCTTTAAAACAAAACCTTAAATTATTGGATTCTTTAGTAATCATGCAAATCTGTGGATAAAGCACTGGAGCTCAGCTGGCAAAGCCTGACTGTCACCTCTGACATCTCACCTTCCTTTGCCTCAGCACATATGCATGCAAAAACAGCTATGTAACTCTAGTTATAACTATTTGTTGTTGTTACTTGCAATTTCTCTCAAAGCTTTCATGCAACAAAGTAGCAGTTTCGTCACATGTACTAAATGATCCCTATAAAATTTAAAAGAGTTCAAAGGATCAAGATTAACTCAGGAAGCGAAGGACTGTATTAATTCTAGTGGAGACCAAGAACTGAACTTGTGCAAGTTTTACCTGAAGACTCACAGTGGTATTTCTCTTATCTTGCACATTTTCAAACAGTGCATCTCATGCCTTTTTATGACAGGAAATGAGCCATATGAAATCAGTCATATGGTTATCAGCAGCAATAGCTCCTTTATCAAAACTCTGTGTCATTGGGACATAAAGCCTGGACCTCTTCCAATCTCATATTTTTCCATTCTCATGGTTATTCTTCCATCTTAATTGCACAGGGGTTTTTAAGGTTTTTTTTGCTTATACTATTTCTGACACAGAAAGCAAAAGTATTTCCCACATGCCAAAAAACCAGAAGTTATGAGATATTCTAGACTGTTGTCAGACATTGTTTTCCAAATGAACCTGGCCAGTAAGTGCTTAAAAATCTTCAAAAGTGATTGTAAAAGTACTTTAAATCTATAACCCATATAAAATTTATATTATATGAAGTAGTGTATAATCTATAACACAACTATACACACATCTATATAATTTAAAATAAGAACTGAATGGCCAGTTTTACGTTTCTAAATCCATTTTATAGCCTCATAACTTGCAGCAATACATCCTTTTGCAGCATACTGGGTCTGTGACCTCCAGTTCCAGCCCAGCCAGCTAGCAGAGTCTGCAGCACACATGCTGCTAAAGAGTGCAAGTCAGGCTGCTGGATGTCTGCCATGGGAAGCAAAATAATGCTGGACTTGTTCCCATGTGTGCATTTGAGATTTACTTCTCTCAAAGACAGTGCCTAACCTTGACTGTGGTCTTTTAAATTTATGTATTTATTTGGGAACTGAAGAATGAAAACACTTGAAGTTCCTTACCCTTCATATTTACCACACCAGATGGCTGTTGGCAAGTGTTAGCATTAGGCCAGTTTTACCCTGTAACAGTACCTGGGTAAAAGAATTGCGCCTTATCAGCGACGGTGTGAAGGCCGTCTTTTAACAGGTCCAGATGCTTCTTCCTCTGGTAAGGCATTTTACTGATTTGAAACTCCTTGTCTGAGGGATCTGAAGAATTTATTGCTGGATACTCCTCTCCCAAGGGCATCTACCTCTTGGAAGCTGTGGCTACCAACTAGTTTTTGCTAGACATTCATCTAATCTCTTTGCTGGTCAAGCAAAAATTGACCTGATTTTCAGGAAGCTCTGCTGAAATCAGTGAAGCTCAGTCATCATAAAACCACAGAAATGCAAAGTATGTAAGTGTAATACAACAGATTTCTAAGAGAGACCTTCCATTGTCCTGAAATGGTATCAGAGGTTTCAACTTTTAATAACAAGGCTCTAAAAATCCCCACTTTTTCACTTCTTCTCTACATCATGAGTCCCTCCATGTCCCTCACAAACGCTTGTACATGAAATTGGTTTTGCTGACTAATGACTTCTGTAATGGAGCAGAGTTATTCAGTTCCTGAAGAAAATGGATGTTAAATACAAGGATAAATTTAAGCTTTTTTTCCTGGGACTAGCTTTGATGTTTATGTTGCATCTGTTACCTTACCTTCCATAAGAGCACAGCCAGCAATAGGAAGATGAGAATTCCCACCAACAAACTGATGGCAATGATCCATCCGACAACATACCCACGAGGCTCCAGATTGTGCAAAGCCTCAAAGACCACCTACAAAGCAAATAGAGAAAGATCTTTTTATAATTGGAAGTTGTATAGTTTTCTCTTGCACTTATCTTATTAAACACATTGTATGGTGGCCACACTGATCATATTTCATCTGTCAAACAAATATGGAATGCAGCCTTAATTTAGTGCTTTCCATCAATTTTTCCCAAGGGATTTAAAGCTTTTAAGTGGATTTTGAGTAGCCATGTGTTGGATCCAAAAAATATAAGCTTCCACTCCAGCATAACACTTACCCTGCCAACCCTCTGCTGAGCTTGTTCAGGTCCTGGGCCACCAAAGGTGCACAAAGTTTTGCATGAAAAACTCCATCCCTTGGATTAGCAGGGATTGGCATGACATCTTGCATGGTTTGTCTTACTCATCATGTTCTGGCCCTGCCAAACCCCCTGATGCCTCACATGAAACACTCATGATGAGCTTGTGCTGGGGGTTAGGTTTTCTCAAGTAAGTTTCTTCCCATTTGTTCTTGGGGAGATGCTGGGGGCAGCTTTGTAGGTAAATAGACAGCGATTAAGAAAAGGAGTAGCCAAGTACCCTGGCATACCGCTGAAATGGGGCAGGGTTGGGAGCAGAGGAAGGGAACAGGGATTTGGAGTTTCTTAGCTGGGTGGGAGGAGTATTTTCCCAGCTGAGACAGTCATGTGGGGCTTTTTTCCCTAGAACCTCCTGTGCAGCGGTGTTAACACTGCCATGGAGCTCTGCCTGCCACCTGCTTGTAAGCCCGTTGCTTGCGAGAGAGAGAGAGTCCCTGCTACCCCATTGACTGAGACTTTGCCGGCTGCCAACACAGAGAGACCAGCACAATCCACATGGGTGCCAGGGGGAGTTGTCCCTTCCCCCTTCCCCGGAGCCGCTGCATGGCGAGCCGCCTGAAGCCGGAGCAGCCCCCGCCGGACCTCCGGACCCCTTCTCTGTACAGTGGTGTGGGCATCACGATAAAGCCCTGCCTTCCTTCCCAGCATGTACCAGCAGCCATCAGCGGTGCCAAAGAGCGACCACTGCGTGGATGCCTGGGGGATGCCAAGTCCCTTTTTCCTCTCCCTCATCTGAGCTGCCCTCACCACCAGCGAGGTCCCATTCTTCCATCACAGCGCCCTCTGAAGTTGCGAGGGAGGTGCTGCACCTTCTCTGCCTCGCCTGCACCCCCTGCCAATTGGGGTCATAACTACACCAAAGGGGAAATGGCTTTTAATGGATGGGAAAAGTCTGTTATTGGGGTTTTTTTATCATCATTGTTGTTATTGTTTGTTCTGTCTTGTTACATATATATATTCTAGTAAAGAACTCTTATTCCTTTTCCCATATTTTTGCCTGGAAGTGTCAAAATTTTTGAAGTCACAATAATTTGGAGGGAGAGGTCGTCTTTCCATTCTAGGAAGGTTTCTACCTTCCTTGGTAGATATTTGTCTTTTAAACCAAGACAGCTTGTTAACTATTTTTTCCCCCCAAAAAACTGGACTCATACATCCACCATACCTATTGTTCCTGCTGTGTTTACAAGATACATTGCGTGAAAAAGGCAAGGACACATGCAGTCATGGATTCTTCTGGAAATGTGGGAGCTGTTCTCTCTTTTCTACAGCATGCATCACAGGAAAATACAGACAATAAAGAGCCTTCCCACTGCCTGTCTCAAAAAGACAATGGGAGCAAATTATACTATTCATATACACCGTGTGAATTTTCAGTCTCTTATTTCAATCAAAACTAGCTCCTCAGTGGAAAACTCAAAACCAGCTCTCCTCAGTGAGGGCTATTTCTATGTTAAATTTTGCAATTTAATATATCCAGCAAACGTAGAAAGGCAGGAGGGACTTTTTTTTAAAAGATAATACATTTTCTTTGTCAGGCTTTGTTTTGCGCGACAAAGTAGCTAGTTTTCCTCCCTCCTTCACAAACCACTTTCACTATCTGTGCTTAAAAATTGCCAAAATCATTTTGTAGATAAGAATTTTTAAATCAGTTTTTAAAATAAATAAACTGCTAAAAGTAGGTGAAAATCCAGGAGTTATAGTCACATACAATTATGCAATCCCAAGATAAGAGGTCAATGAAAGTCCCATGAAATACATTCAATCACTGCTAACCCTGTTCAAACAGCTTCATTTATGAGACAGCAGAGGCAGTGCAGTACCATGCAACTTCTATGGATGTTGAAAGTGGGTATTCAATAAAAGCATGCAAAAGGAAGGAGATGGCAGCACTGGTACAGGTGGCACAAATGTGCTCGGTTCTCCAACCATGCAGATATCCAAGCCTCAGAGAAAGACACAGGGATACTGAGTGAGTGCAGGCAACAGCAATAGCCCTTTTTTGAGTGAGAGATGGGACAAGGACAACCTCTCAAGATCCCACTAACAAATATTTCTCTGTTTCCATAAGCACATGCAGCCTTAGTAAACAGCCACTAGAATTACAGCTACAGATGAGAGAAAGGGGGAAGCTATATTTTATCACAGTGTTCCAATAAAGACGTACTCAGACATCCTTCATCTCAGTTTCACAGGTTAATTTAATGCTGATTAAAATCATGTTTTTTCTGGAGGAAGAATTGAATGTAGTTGATTTAAACATACTGCTTTTTTTCTATCGATTAGATGTTATCAGGCATTTCACACAATCACAGAATAGGTAAGGTTGAAAGGGGCCTCCAGTGCAGTCATCTGGTCAACCTCCCTGCTCAAGCAGGGTCATTGTAGAGCACATTTCACAGAATTGCATCCAGATGGTTCTAGTATATCGCTAGTGAGGGAGACTCCACAATCTTTCTGGTCACTCAATTCCATCGCTCGGTCACCTGCACAGTGAAGAACTTCTTCCTCATATTCAGTTGGAACTTCCAGTGTATCAGTCTCTTCCTGTTGCCTCCTGCCCTGTTGCTTAGCAGCACCAAGAAGAGCGTGGTTCCATCTTCTTGATGCCCTCCCTTCAGATATTTATATACATTGATGAGGCCCCTTCAGTTTTCTCTTCTTGAGACTGAACAGGCCCAACTCCCTTGGCCTTCCCTTGTAAGAAAGATGTTCCATACCCTTAATCACCTCTGTTGCCCTCTACTGGACCTGCTCCAGGAGCTCCATGTCACTCTTGTTCTGAGGAACCCAGAACCAGACACAGCACTCCAGATGTGGTCTCACCAGTGCTGAGTAGAGGGGCAGGATCACCTCCCTCAACCTGCTGGCAATGCTCTTCCTAATGCACCTGATGATACCATTGGCCTTCTTGGCCACAAGGGCTCACTGCTGCCTCATGGACAGCTTGTTGTCCCCCAGGACCCACAGGTCCTTCTCTGCAGAGCTGCTTTCCAGCAGTTTGGCCCCCAGCCTGTACTGGTGCAGGGGGTTATTCTTCCCCAGGTGCAGGACCCTGCACCCTTCCTTTTCCATTTGTCTTACTTCTCCATTTATCTTCTTTACAGGACCCTGCAATTGTCTCTGTTGAACTACAGACCTTTATTTCCTGCTCATCTCTTGAAATTCTTGAGGTCTTTTCAAAGGGCTTCACAGACCTCTGAGGTATCAGCCACTCCTCCTAACTTTGTGTTGTCAGTGAACGAACTGCCCCTTCCCCCAAGTCATTGATGAGCAAGGTAAACAATACTGAGCCCAGTATTGAACCTTGGCGGACACCACTGGGGACAGGACTCTAACTAGACATTGTGCCACTATAGCCCTCTAAGATCTGTTGTTCAACCAGCTCTCAATCCACCTCACTGGCCATTAATTCAGTCTACAATTCCTGAGTTTACCTATGAGGATATTGTGAGAGGCAGTGTCCAAAGCCTTGTTGAAGCTGAAGTAGCCAATGCTCACTGCTCCCCCCTCATCCATCCAGGTAGCTGTCTCATCATAGAAGGGCATCAGGTTGGTTAAGAATTATTTGCCTTTAGTGAATCCATGCTGACTACTCCTGATCCCCTTCTTGTCATCCATGTGGATAGAGATGGCCTCCAGAATGAGGTGCTCCATCATCTTTCCAGGGATTGTTGTGAGGCTGACTGACTGGTAGTTTCCTGGGTCCTCCTTGCTCTTTTAAAGACCACAGTGATATTTGCTTAGGCACCTTTCCTGATCACCATGACCTTTCGAAGATGACCATGACTCCTTGCTTTAGTGTCATGATAATGAGACTTGCAAACATAGCAAATAGACATGAACAAAGTTCTACATATATAGCATTATCCAAACACATTCCCATAACTAGTATCACAATATTCAAAATAGCTCTCAAATATGGACCAGTTCTTCAACCAAGAAAAATAATGATTTTAGCATTTCAGATGCTAGCACAAAGCCTTTGTCAGACTTTTAAAGACATTTTGCTGAACAGAGAATTTCCTTAGCAGCAGAGTGTTCTGTTTGCCAGTGTAAGGGAATTACCAAACAGAGAGATCAAACACAGGTCTTCTGTCTTCCTTGTGTTTCTGAGCCAGCTTGGAAAGACGATCTGATGTGGCAGTCCAGTCTTCACAGATGCAAAGGTTAGCATCCATCTTACAGACACAAATCTGATGACTATTTTCTTAGATAACACAACATTAATGTTATTTTCCTTTCTGACTCTAAAAACCCCAAACTCCTTACATTTTAAGTATTGCTGACTTTTTTAAAGAGACCTTTCTGGATGAAAAAGGAGGTGGTGCCTTCTCTCCACTACTCAGAGAGCAAATGTTAACATATCACAACCTCCAGCACAATAGACCTGTATGCGCTTCATCCTGCCAAAAGACAGAGCCAGAAATAGCTGTAGAGATGAAATCATACATAATCTCTATAGCAAGATCTTCACATTTCAGGTTTGAAGCACACTGGCTAGGAGATTCTGGCTGTACTTTCTGCAGTCACAGCTTGAGCTAGCAGGGTAGAGCAACAGCTTCTTATCTTCTAGCTCTCTGGAATCAACATACATTCATAAAAAAGCCCATTCATGGCTTTGTGGTTTGCAGAGGAGCACGGATATTGTGCACATTAATGTACCTAGCCATCTTAAGTCCTTAAAATCTGCCTGCATTAATACACAGTAACAAGTTTTGGTGAAGAAGGTACCAGCAATAAAAAACTCAAGCCAAACCCAAATCAAATCAGACTGAGCAGACAGTCAGTGTATATTGCATCTCTGGAGTATCAGAAAGAAGGCAATACAGTCAGTGGCAGGAGGCCAGGAAAGTAAGCCATCCCTGGGAGGAAGGTTGGAGGCAGAGGGTGATTGCTACTGAAGAGAAGCATATACCATCTGCCACCTACTGCTTGACCCACTGGCAATTGTACAGTCTCTGAAAGCCAATCTTGAATTCCTCATCCTTTCCACCCTAGCAGCACAGCCTCTACAGGGTGGCCAACAGGTTGCGGAGCACAAGGCAGCCCCCAGCTCAGCACACTTCCCACAGCCCCAACCTATAGAGAAGACAGGAGTGATAAGAGTAACTGATGAAGAAGATAAGACGTGTGGGGTTGGCAAAATATCCCAGAGAGGGCAGTAGGGGCAGCAGTTGGTTCACAGAAAGCACATGCAACAGTTACAAAATACAGAGTGGATCAGATGTTCGTTTTCAGAGTCTGATAAAATGCCAGGGGAAAACCATGAAAAACACCATTGTCTTGACAACATATAAGGATTTTTAGTTTCGTATTTATCTTTTGAGTTTTGCACTATGCATGCAGGATTTGAAAGTGGGGAAGCCCAGGAGGCAGTGCAGCTTGCCATTTAGCTTTATGTAGCTCACACTTCAATCTGGTTTTACATAGCGTAACTGCCCTTCTGGAAAATAACTGAGATTTCCACCCAACCACTGATTTTTGCAATGTCGAACCCAGATGTACAAGGGCATCTACCAGTTCATCCTCTACCTGTGCCAAACACTTGCTATATCCTGATGGCTATGTCTTTGTTAACAAATTAAGAAGAATCAGAACTTCTTTTTTTAAGTAGTTTTAAAACACTTTATTTCAATAAAGCATGAAGCCAGAAAGCTAAGAAGTTGAGTAGGAATTTTTGAAAGTAATTAAAGTTCATACTCTATCAAAGCCCTTTGTAGAAGAGGTACACGCTGCAACGGTATTCAGAAAGAAAAGAAACATACTTCAGCAAAATCTGATTTAAAATACAAAGTGAAAAATTTTCTTCTCTTTTTGCTTATATACATTAAATGAATTTTATGCACTTGCATCATGAGCCACAGCACCATGGAAGGCATGCACTTATAAATAACGGTATATTACTTCTGTATTATTACCTAGAATATTTCTGGTCTTTCAAATCACACTACACTGCTGGTTGACTTTTCCATTCAAGTACTGTTATGCTTCGGGGGACTTCAGCAGTAAAGACACCATTCTATACATCTGTACATATATGCATATATATCCCTTTTATATATTTATTTATTTACATATACTAAGAAAAGCAGTGTTTTCTTAAAAAATGCAAACTTGAGGTTTCCTGGAAACCTGCTTGTTTTTATCCCTGGGAAACTAACTGTATTTTATTGTTATTGTGTATTGTGTTCCTTTACCCATGTGTATGTTTCTACCTGATAGACTGCACTGTAAAGACAAGAAAATCTATAAAAGGAATGTTATAGCAGCAAATGGAAAGGTAAAACAACAAAATTAATAACTTAACATGATGAAGACAATAAGGTAGCAAATAATTCACTGGCAAAGAGGCTGCAAAGCTACTGGAGAAAGCTCCAGCCAGGCATCAAAAAGGTAAGCTGGAGAGAACTGGTGCCTTAAAATGCTGAGTGTTTCTAAAAAATGAGAAGTTGGTGGTGGATTGCTGAGTGGAAGAGGTATTCTTACATGCAGTAAAAAAACAGCTGGGACATCATGAACACTGTCCAGTACCACAGGCTGCTCCTTCCAACACAAATATGGAGAACAAGCCAAAGACAGGAGTCCTCCATGCTGCAGGCAGACAGCTAAAGCTTAGGCTCATGAATATACATTTAAATTTATCTGCATATAAATATGCTTATAAAGACACCTTCCAAGTCTTCACAACCATAAACTTACTTTTTATAAGGCTTTTTTTGCTATTGTTTTTCCCTAAAATATATTGTTTTATCATTGCAAACATAAACATACCTAAATTCTGGGCAGACAAAATCCATGGAGGACAACCACTTGGCTATGTTGCATTGTCTTGGTTTAAGACAATTTAAGGGGAGCACTCTACAGTGAGTTGTCCCCCTTTGTTTTAACCAATCCCTTTCCACCAACAAGGAGAAACCAAATACTAGTAGATGTAAGTGAAAAGTATCAGTTTACTAGCAAATGAAACAGCAAAAGGTAAAATAACAGTAAATCATCCCCAGATACAAAATTGCTAAAACTCACAGACCCCCCCACCAGAGACAAAAAGAAACTTGAAATGGCGAAGTGACCCATCCTAAGATGGCGGCTGCCCCAGCTGAGTGCATGTATGTTAATACTGCAGTCATCACAGAGCCAAATCCAAACTCTGCTTACCTTCTTCATATGTTTTGTCTAATAGAAGAGATCAAACAGCCTATTGTAACCAGAGCCGAAAATATGAAATTACAAATCACATAAAATCATTCAAAATCCAGAGAAATTATTTCTGATAATTGCACAAATGCATCTTTTTTAAAGAATGGGTTAATTTCAAAGACAGCCTGCTACCCAAATTAGAGATACTCACATACACTTTTGCATCTCCCTTACAAACTGTTTATTGAAGTTTCTGCAAGTTGGTGTTTATATGGGTGGTCCACTGGCATTTCTTATACTGTCATTACAAATACCACCCTTCCTTTTCAATTTGTCTTACTTCTCCACTGATCTTTACAGAGAGTTTGCAGTCTGATACTGTATAAGTGCCCACTGAAGTAATGGTACCTGGTTTTAAAGAACCATTTTCATGTGATAATAAGCCTAGATTTAGCCATAGAAAGCAAAAATGCCTTTTTAACAGTAGCATGATAAAGTGTCTAAGAAATATTAAGGAACATAGTCATTAACAGATTCATAGGAAGTCCATGTACAACTGTTCAGAAGGAGATGCTATCCAAATGGATATGGTACAGGAGTCCATGGTCAATGAAGAATAAAGGATGAGTTTTAAAAGGGAAGGAAGGAATATGAATCAAGAAATTTTCTTTCTTCAGTCTCTATTTCCAGCTGAATAGTTGTGGCTTGCAACAACTACTCTTCCTTTCTGCATTCCACAAGAAGAGAACACATAAAAATTAATACCTTGAGCTAAGCCATGTCTTAAATTTTTGCCTGACCCCGTGCAAACCATACAGCAATGCTGAAGCTGGCATATGGAAATACCATAAAGCAGAGATCAAATAGCACTCACATGAGAAAAGACTTGAAACTACAGATTGATGTAGCTACAACATGTCAAGCATGCTCTTTTACAGCTAGGGCTTCCCAGACACTAGAAGCAAGCTCTTGTTTGAAGATTAAGATAGCTTCCCAACACACACAGTGCTCTTCAGAATGCAACTCAAGGTTTGATGAAAGGCTTTCTGAGAACAGGAAAAGGACAATTTCTGGTTTTGCTTAATTTTTTTTCTCTAAGCATTAGATAACAATGAAATACAGCAGAGCTTGCATTCCTAGATAAAAACATTCCTAAATTTTGAACATTAAATAATAGCAATTCAACACATTTTACAGTGTGCCTATCATTCTTAGAGATTCTAAAACCCTTTACAGATGAAAATATTTGTCATAGAGATACTGGCTTCTTCCATTTCAGTTGGGGCATGGGTATCACAGTCAGGTGTTACTGCAGTCATTAACAAAATTTTGCCATTCAATTGGAAGATGTGTTCTGTGCAAGCTGCAGAACTACGGACAGGCTAAGCAATGTATTAACAGTCAGGACTGCAAGCCACTTATAAGGCACATTTCCAGCAATGGCTAACTATGTTTTTCATTTTAGCTTCCAAGCCTGTTGTATAGAATGGTATAGAAACCTGACAAAGAAAATAAAACAGAAGGGAGAAAAGAAGTTCCAGTCATATAAAAGAATTCCTTTCTCTGACAGGTCTAATAAAATAGAAATTTAAGACTAGAGTTACAGACATGATTGTTGAGGGACACATTTGGTGCAAGTAGCTGAGTTTGCAAGCTGCAGATTGAGATGACAATTTAAATGGAAATTGAGCTCTGGGTAGGAGCCTGAGACAAGAGGCTGTGAACTGGGTGGTGCCAGCCAGGTGAATGGACACTGAGAGACACAGCAGGCAGGATAAGAAAAGGCACAAAGACCAGTGGCACCAAAAAGGTGGGAGACACAGCAAGAGCAGAGAACTCAGGAGGAAGAGGGAAGTCAACACAAAATGTGGTATCAGCTCATACTTGATTTTTACCAGCTCAGCACAATAAAACAGTCAAATGAATTTTTGAAACTTTAGACACCCTTGTTCAGTTTCACAGCTCCCAAAATATCATTAATGCTTCTAAATATTTCATTCTGGCACACGTGAAAAGACATTGCTGAGGTTTCAAGTCTCTGCTAGGTTTTCAAGGGAAATTTGAATTAGATTAAAGCAAACGTTAACCTTTAATCAGGAAGCTAAACCTAATTTTTGCATTAATACATCAAAGGTATATTAGCTAGTACAACACAGATCGCTCTAGTTTGATGTAACATCACTCACTCTGTTGACACAGTTATCACAGAGAGCAAGCCCACAAAAACACAGTTCACAGTAGTCTAGCCAGACAAAGTCTGGGCACTCTTGTGGGCTAGCCCAGGCACAAATTCCGGTTTGTATAGAGCTCTCAGCAATCTCCAGCCATCTAGGATAAGGAAACATTTATTTTCAGGTTTATATACTTACTGTTTTTTCTTCTGGGCTCCCACTGGGCACCTCCACAACTCTGAGGTCATGGTCCACCCGCAGCCTTGCTCTTGTGACAAACTGGATGACTGATGAACTGTCCTGAGAAATAAAAGGAGGAAGAACTGGACTTCACAATGCAAAACAACAACAACAAAAGCACAGATCCCCCCTGCCAAAAAAAACCCAACAAACATTTGCCAGTGTAAAAAATACACCCAGACAACACTTAGGGAAGGCTAGATTGACAGTTTAGTACTAGCCTGGTTACTAGTCTGCTTTGAAAATATATATTTTATGCTCATAACAGACAGATATAACTGAGCACATTATTTCAGATTATAACAAAATCAGGTATGTTGGACTCTAAACACATATTTTGTATTTGATTTGTTAATGTTTCCCACATTTACCATGAAAGCAAGGCAGAACATTGCCAATGACACAGGCAGGCTCAATATAAACCATGAAAAAAGGTTCCGATTTGTTTTTCAAGTGAACAGAAACATGATATAGAGGAAGTGGAATAAACTACAATACAAGCCAGGGGGAGAACTTGTTTGAATCTGTGCATGGCAAATATCTTAATTATTCACTGTAACCTCCTCTCATTACTATGCATTTCTCCAATAAAATGCCTGGTGCATTTTAACAGGTATATTTCAATAAGATGTCACTTCAACTTACAGATTAGTCATTTGTATGCAGTTCACCTTGGAAAGGGTAGGTGAGAAGTAGAAAATGGCATGCACTGGTGGTACTCACTCAAACATGTGTAAATACTCTATGTCTTTTCAAGCAGTGTTGCTAAAACTAATCTTACAAGGGATGCAGCAGATGGGATGAATCCTGGGTATTCCCAAGTCTGAATTTCCCAGGAGCACATTTTGCATGCACTCAGTTACTTGTTTACATATTTCAGCATTTCTATAAGCATGTAACAAATACCTGAAACTTCTGGCCTTGCCTATACTTCCTGTTTTCAAATATGAACAAACATTAACAGACTCAATGGTTTCAACTGCAAAAGCTCAGGGCTATTTACTAATGACTTTAGCAACTGTTTTTTAATAAGGGCTCACTCAGATCCTTTAATCTAACAGCTATCAAAGACTGTGTTTTTTTCAGTAGGCTCATGCTATCAGCTTTCTCCTCCAATTATCTTATACCCTCATAAACTTATAGCATCTTGCCACAATTACAGAGTCAGCATTTTTGTAACTAAAGGAAAATAGGTCAAAATAAAACAAATCCCTAAAAATTTAAAAGATTTGCTGTCTCATTCAGCAGCTTCAGAGAAGACAGAAATTAACTTGCAACCATTTGTTTCTTGTCAAATGTTAAACTCAGCATTAATATGGCCATGATGCATCTTCTTTGAATAATAATAATTTGACATAAAAATGACAAAAAACTGCATGTCTCTGTTTACACAAAAAGATAATAGATAGCTGGTCACAGTTTATTCACTTACATTTTTAAGAATAAAAGCTTTCAGAAGTCAATTCAACTTTCAGAAATCACTAGCTTTAACACCATGTATACAATTAGGGGTCTCATTTTTTGTTTTTCAATATATAAATTTCTGAACTAAATTTATTTCTATCTTAATGGGTAATGGGTAACAACTAGGATTAACACCTCCATATACACTGTTAAGAAACAGATCCATTTTCTTTGATGACATGATTATTTTTCACACACTAGTAAAGAGAGGAAGAAATGCAAGTTTTGAGTTCCTTGGTGCTGGAGGTTAGGATTCTGCTTTTTTTTCTTTCTCTTAGGGAATCTTCTCCCATCTATTTATAAGAGACAGTAATGACTGGTGCTTAAGAGAGACAAAAGAAGTGGCCAAGGTTCGGGGGAAGGGTGCGGCTGGCTACTCTCCTACCTGAGGGGCTTTCTCTTGGGAAGGGCAGAGATACCACGAGATTTTGGGCCAGGGGGAAGGGGCTGTGCGCATCTCCTAGCTCTCTCTCACTCTCGCACTGGAGGACAGTTGAGCTGTTGCTTACCACGGGGAGAATCCACTGCTACCGCAAAGCTCAGCCCTGTACTGCTCATTCCTTACTGTGTGTGGGTGAGCCTTTGCTCATAAGAGCACCCATTGAACTGGGACCTTATTAACAACTGATCGACTGGAAAGGACCTTCAGCATTCACTCGGGTGCCTCAGGGGAAAAACCCAGGACCCTGACCCCACCTCCCTGTTCCCAGAGGGTGTGTATCCACAGCTGCATGCGGCAGCTGATTGCAGGAGCCCAGTTGCCACTGCCTAGCGCCGCTTTTTTCTGCCGCTGCCTTGGGCTTTTTTGCTACACTCTAAGGCAGCACTCTGTGTCCATCCAACATCCCACAGCTTTGGGCATGGCCCTAGAGTTTCTGCTACCTTTTGTTTGCCACTCTCAGCCACCATTCCGAGGTTCCTGCTGCAGTCCATTTCACCATCCAGCCCGCCCACCATTACCGTGTGAGGCAGACTCGGCTGAGCTTGCACCACAGCGCCCCCTGCAGGCACAGGGGCATCATCGCCCCTGCCCTGCCCAGCTGGGAGCCCAGCAGCGCCCCCTGCTGGCTGTGACTGTAACTGCACCAAAGGGGAGGGTGCCTGGCAGGTCAGAGAAGGCTGATCCTGGGTTTCTGATTTTTGTTGTTGTTGCTGCTGTTATTGTTGTTTGTTTGCCCTTTTATACATGTACACACTAGTAAAGAACTGTTATTCCATATCTTTGCCTGAAAGCCCCTTAATTACAAAGTTGTAATAATTTGGAGAGAAGGGGGTCATATTTTCCATTCCAAGGGAGGTTCCTGCCTTCCTTGGCAGACACCTGTCTTTCAAACCAAGACAATTGGTTCACATAAGCATATTTAAATTGGGATTGAAGACAACCTACAAGGGGAGCACGTACCTTCTTGAGTATCTCCGTATTCAGCAGCATGTAGATATTTATATCACAGGACTCTGCTTTAGGTAGTGAGCTTAAGTTGCAGTGTACAATTAAACATGACCTGCCTGGTCTTTCACAGTCCTGGAGGAAATATGAAGAAGTTGTTAGGCAAAGGAGGTAAAAATTCAATGATAAATTGTGTGACAGCAAACACACCAGAAAAGTAAGTTATATAGTAAACCGCTATAATACAGCACTCCTGCATTGAAATAGCAACTTTCAAGACCTGAAGACAGCTGAATACAGAGGTCTTCATGAAAGCAAGATGGGTAAAATTCAGCCCTATACCGAGCTGCTGTGCCAGGCAAGCATTCAGGACTGGAAAGAACATCAGTTGCACATCAGCCCTCTGTGTGGGTCAGGCACCAAGTACAGTGAAGCAACCCACTGCCCCCCTATGCCTTTGACAGAACATGGGAGCAAAGGTTCTGGTAACCAAGTGTGTGCTGCCATGTCAGCTAAATTCCTTTCCACTGCACTTCCTGAGACTTCCTATTTTTAAAAATCAGACAATTACAATCACTAAATGTCACCCCAGCACATCATCAGTATTATTATATATGCTCTATAATGAACCACCTGATTCAGATCTTCATGCCAAACCATGCAAAATGCATTGTAAGATATGCTGTATGTTCAAGTGGTGCCGAAGTGGTGCCATTTCTTACCAACACTTTTCTGCCAGACTTCGTGAAAAAAGCAAATATGGTGTGGAAAATATTTTCATTCTCTTGAGGAACAACGCATGGACTGTAGTTTCTGTGGAAAGAACAGCTTCCTTTGTCCTGACCAACCTGGATGCACAATTATAAATCACAATTATTATTCTGAATTAAACTAAATTATACAAGAAGGTTAAATTAGCCTGTCTGTAAAAATACACCTAAATCTGAGCTAAGTATCTAGACTTCCATTAATAGTCATAAGCGAAAATTAACCACCTTAGGAGTCAAATAACCGTTAAAAAAGTATCTGAAGTAAGCCAGATGAATCATGCATGGCAAATGCTTTGACTGGTTAGGACATGAACATGTCTAACTTAGCTCACATGTGGGTGTCTGTGTTCTACATGTCTGGAGATAGAGACAGGAGAAAAACCTCAGCAAAATATATGTTGTGACATAGCATTCTAAGTTAATAGTTGTCCTAGTTACATGGATAGTAGGTAGAGTTTAGCATTAAGGCTGACCCAAAATAGTTCTCTACATCAACCCGTGCAAGTTTGTTTCTGGTGTCTTTTAGACTTGGAGTCAGAAGCAGAACCTCTGTGTTTTCCCCCAATTCACAAAACAGGAAGGGGTGCTTGGTGCCTTTATAAACAGGGGACAGAGATACAGAGCCCTCCCTTCAGTTATTTCTGGGTTCTCAAGCATTTCACAATCACTTCAGCCACTGCTGATTGCCATTTGCTGGTGAGGGACAAGTCTGCCTGCGGCTGCCTGCAGTCACCATGCCAGCAGTCAGAGCCACTCCATGAGTTCCAGCCACTGCCAGCAGCCACACCAGGCCAGGGAAAGCTCCTGTTGGGTGGCATGGAGTGGGCAGCAGGGCAGCATTGACTCCTTTTGGACAAAAAATGTTTTTCCAGGTTTTGTTTTGTCCCTGTTCCCTGTTGGTTACTTGTTTGGTGGGGCAGGGGGGCTAGTTTTGTGTAAATGCACAAGCCTAGGCACTAAATCTCTTCTTTTACCTTCAGCAGAAATGGTACAAACCCCCCTTTTTGTGTCGTTAGCTTATTCACTTGTCCAAGAAAGTAGATGACTGAGGCAAGTAAGATTTGAACAGTATCAAGCTCTGGTAAAATGAATTTTAGTTAAGATGTTAGGGAAGATGTATGCTAATATCTTTACAAACAATTCTATGGATGAGGGTATGGGTGTTAGCGTCTTTGAAGTGGGTCTTAATGTCTCCACTAATTGCAAGTAGCAAGGTTGTTACAGAGCCCAGACAGCCTGACTCCTGAAACAGACAAGTGGGTCTGCACAAGCCTGACTTTCTGAACTTTGGGGTAAAATGACACGTTCAAGGGGAGTATGTTGTAGGCAGTTTGGGAAAGCTGTACCTTCATAGTACCTCAGCCAATGAGGAGAAGAAGAGGGCAACATATGTGGCCAAGAGTTTAGGATAAAAGGAGCTGTGCCCTCTGAAACCTTGAGAGAGAGAGAGAGAGAAAAGCCCGTGGGCGTGTGCCGCAGTGGACTCTCTCCCTTTATTCAAATAAAGTTGCAGGACTCCTCTGTCTCCTTTGTGGACACTAGCTTTTCATAGCATGATTTTCCATACAAAGATAACCTTGCTCAAGAAAAGCCTTCTCACTTTTTGCAGCTTATGAATATTTACTGAAGAAAATCTGAAATTTAATAAAAACTACGACAACAAAGTATCAGCAAATTCTTCCTGCTACCATCCTTAAAACCTGTAAGAGTGAGCGAGGGAGATTTTCCCACAAACCACCAATTGACATTCTTACACATTCTGCTGTTGACCTCCTCACATCCTCTGACAGGATGAAAAACTGAAAACTTGTACCATATTCAAATCATAAATCCTTGAAAGAGGGATAAAAATAGTTGTTACAGATACAAAATTACTGCATGTTCTGAGTCTGACTCAACATTAAACAGTTTGTGTTAAGTATTGTGAAAAAAGAAGCAAAACCCAATGGTTTGTCTAGATTTTAAATGCTGTTTTCCAGACAAGTGATATCCATGTCTCTTTGAAAGATGTACTTTTTCTGCTTCACTGGCCCACAAATTCTTCACAATCTGTTCTTTGAAGTATGCATTCATAACCTGACTTCACATAATCTGTCCTTACATTCCCAACAGATATACCCAAAGTTTACAGTCTCCTTGGGCTCAGCTGAAGATTAAGACTATGATTTGTCCAGATCACCTGAAATGCGTTTTTATTATTTATTTTAGGTAAGAGATCCATAAAGCCCATAGACACTTATTTCTTTGATCTTTCACATGGAAATCAGATCCACATCAACTACAAGGCTTATGTTAAATTAAAAGCATCAAAAAGTCAGGATCTATTCAATACTTGCTCTTTATTCCTCAAAGTTTAAATTACAGATGCCATTAGATTTATGCAAGAGATACAGAAGGACAGTACAAGTTCCTGTGCTTTACAAGCTTTTGGCATACTCCCCAAACAGTCCTGATTTACATCCTGTAAAAGTAAAGTGTAAGATCAAGCCAAAGCAGAAATATCTCACAAGACTAAAAGGAATTGTCTATTATGAAGAAACATAAATCTGGTCCTTTCTACTTTAAATGATCATCTTTTCTTAAACTGAAGGTTGGCATTGTTTTCAAAACACTTTAGCTGAAACAGAGAAAGGCACCTTCAGAGGACCAGCTCTGAACTTGGAAATACCTTTTCCTCTCTGCCAACTATACAGCAATCTTATATAAGGTGGCTACTAAATTCAGTGTTTCAGTCCATATTAGGAGGGAAACATGCAAGAACTAAGCATCTCCTCTTACCTGCATTGCTCTGGAACAGACCATCAGGTTACCTACATCCTGTTTTAGCAGCCAGAGGCAGAGAGGCTACTTCCTAGAAGGCAGACATTACTATCTGTCCTGCAGAATTTGCGGGAATTAAACCAGGCAGAAATTAGATTACACTCATCTGTGTATCTGTGATCAATCAGCGTGAGCTGACAGCCAGCAGGAAGGAAAGGAGTAAGGCAGGTGAGCAGCAATCCATTTCTTTTAGCACTCTTGGAAGCCACAGAGCCACTAAATTAGGAAAAAATTAACAAAGAAATTCTAAATGGATGGACCATGCTAAGGTAGATGCAAATCCATCCTTTTCAAAGGACTGGCCACAGCTGGTTTGGTGGGATATTTTTTTGGGGTTTTTTTTTGGTTTTTTGGGTTTTTTTGTTTGTTTGTTTTGTTAGGATGACTGTTAGACACTTATATTTCACATCATTTGTTATTCTCAATTTTTACATGCATAAAGATTTGGTCAACCAGCCAGAAAAAATGTATGGCAACTTTTCAATAAACTTTGTTTTGAATGAAATATTCAGCTATAGAAAGACAACCAGTTAAATAAAATCTTAGCACAAAACTCCTGTTTGCATTATGTTGAGACTGAACTGCATCTCTGAAATACAAATCATAATTTGTATTGTGAGCCTCTTGTTGTTTAAATATGATGCTATCCCAGCCATCTTGTGGTACACAGACAATGAAATTTCTCGCCAAGTTTAGGGGCTTTGCATGTTCTTGCACAGATGCAAGAAATGTGTAAGTCTTTGAAATGCGGTAAGAAGTCAGGCTCTTCCTCAGACTTGGAGTTTCAGGGTATGTGGCATACCAGAGCTTTTTGAGAACTTCCATTTCTCAACAGCCTATAAACAGAAAAGGGTTACCCCCAAAGTGGTCTTCCCAGGACCTGGCATCCAACATCTTACAGAAACAGCAGAAGGGACTTTTCTTTGAGCAGTGTATAGGATGTGGAAAGAGATGTGTACTGCCTTTTCAGTCACTGCAAGGACTGACTACAGAAGCCACAGAGAAATATAGACATCAAACTTCTAACACAAACAAACAACTGGGGCAGGGAACAAGAGGTACAAAAGAGAGGCTTTCTTAAATTCTACGTTAAGACTACAGACTTGGAAATAAAAACCTTTCCCAAGATAAATACCAAGCAGGAGTAGCCCTGCAGTCTCCCAAGAACAGACTTCCAAGGAGCTTTTTTGGAGCTGTCGCTGCTGAATGTTGTTTTCCAGAAGCTACTTATTCATTTTAAGTCCTGAATAAAATAATTTGTGGTCTGGTGCACACAGATAAATCTCCTGTACTGGAAGTGTACCTAAAATCTGTGCCCAGACAGAGGTAGACAAAGTCCATGTTAGCACATAACGTAGGCCAAAGAAAAAGGTAAACCAGGCTAACTACATGGCAGCTTCAGCATCTATGTCCATATTACACACTTTTCTAACTTGCTCTGAAACTAGTCCTGAGGCCTGAATGTGCTGCAGCCACAAATGAATGGCTGACCTAGTAGATATCACTGAACAGCTTTATATTGCAGAAAAAAGAGAGCATAATTTCAAAGATCTTAAATTATTTTTTACTTTTTCTTCTTCTCTATATACAATGGTCTATGTCTATGTCATCACATACAGTTGAGACTACCACACATATCATGAGTTTTTTCAGGGTAACAGTGTAAAATTTTTGTAACACAGAAGTAAGTATTACTAGCTACTGATCCTACCCTTCAACTCCTGGAAAACTTTTCTAATTAAAAATATATATTTTTTGCAAAGAAATTACATTTTCAGAATTTCAATTTTAAACTGAAAAATTTGTAAAGGGGTGGTTTTCTGATGGAAATCCAAATATTTTGTAAAATCTCTTCACACAGATTTTATAACGATGTATTTATTATTTGTCATTTTCTAGCAATGTCTTGTCATGGGCTGCAAAACACTTAACATCAATACACGCATTGTGTTTTTCTTAGTTTGTGCCTCAATTTCAAAGGCACTTTTGTCAAACTGCTCAGCCCCAATGTAAAGAAAGGTAAAAAAAATAATTCTGATATTCTCACTGTGGAATATCAGAGTGATTAAAGCAGTAGCACAGCCTGCACTCAGCTCTCATGTGCATTCTTGAGCATCACTGGGTGTCAGAATAGCCATCAACATTTCTCAGTAACAGCACATTATTGTCAGGTGCCTCACTTAGACACCTGAGCCACTTGAAAATACCACCTTCCAGGACAGTTTTAAGTGGACATCCAAAATATAAGGGACTGAAAATCATTACTCACTCCTCAACATATATATGTGTGTGTGTGTGTATATATATATACAGTCTTTTATTGTATCCAACATGTCTGCATATACATGTAACATGCATAAACAGAAAGAGATACAAACCAGAACATTTGTACTGCACAGACTGTAAATGTCATCGTGCATTACATGTCACCATAACTCTGCAAAGGCTAACAATATTACTAATCTCTCATCATGAAGAGTAGCAGAAAATCTCTCATACTGCCTACACTACCCATTCCCATCCACAGCAGTCCCTGATTTTATGATTCTATAAATGGCCACACACTCATTCAGAGAAAAGTTAGTCTCTAGATTTATTAATTTTTGGTTTTAAGTTCTTTCCCCTTGAAAAGCCTGTGAACATGCTTGTGAGATGTTTAAATAGGACTGCCGGTACAATGGGTTACTCTGCCAACTTTTTGTTGTCAGCACAAACCACTAAATTTCTCAGAGACAAGATATAAGCACTGGAGAAAGCATGCACATTACTTCATGCTTTAAAAATGCTCTATCTGCAACAAGGAAGCAATTACTGTAGGATAACTTTAATGGATTCTGAGTATTTGAATCTGACTGACTTTTTCTTACAGAATAGGGAAAACACATAAAGCAGCAATGGGTTTTAATTATATAAGATTACACCACTCTTGAGAAAAAGTGATAGGAGAACATTTCAGAGTGAAACAGTTGTATGTAAAACATATCATGTACATTCCACAAACATCACTTCCTAAAAAACCTGCATGATATTTAAAAGGGCTGTACAAGAATATTATTACATACACAGGGATCATCATCTCTGACCTTCCCATGTGTATGGATTTATGAGAGTACTTGGGCTTGGTTTGTAACTCCAAGAAGGAAGTACCAGTGCAAGGGGGAAAATCACCACACATTTTCCAGAAAACACAGAGGACAATCAAGGGCTGTCAATGAAGCCAGGTCAGCTGAGAGTGGTTGGAGTTTCTAGGAGAAATAATATATCTGCTGCCTCAGCACATTCCCAGCCTGCTATCAGCTCTGTTTCCAATCGTCAGAGTACTTGCAACATAATTTCTGCTCCTCTATAGCTACTCTCAGAACATGGCAATTTCTAGCAAGCCTTTGGGGCCTTTCAGAAATTGTTGGGGTTTAGCTAACTGTTAGCAAACAGTTTAAGGGTTTAGGCCACACTGTAACAGATAACATAACATAACGCAAATGTCACAGGTGGACCAAAAGCCAGTGGCCCCTTCTAGATTTAATCTCAACCCATGAACATGCATCAAAGGCAAGACCTCCCATTTTTTCAGGGTGCCGTTTCCTGCACAAGATGTCAACCTGGGAGAGGGAAATTATATACAATTTCAAAATGGGCTGGACAGGACAGTTGAAGACCAAGCACAAGAAGTGGATATTAGCAGCTGAAATGGCCTTAAGTATGTGCAAGTGATAGGAATCTCTTGGAAGAATGAGACAGAAAAAGAGGAGTAAAACTGGCTTTTGCTTCCACAAAGCATTAAGTACAATCTCCCTGTTGCATTGCTGTATATAAGAAGCCAAGGACTATTCCTGTATTTAATGACTGACATTTTACAAGATAAATAGGCAAGTAAATGTGTATCTTCAGCTCTTTACTTATACTAGCAAAATTAGATTTCCACTAATGCAAAAGAATTAATTATGGTATTAAAACTTCACGTTTCCAGGCTCTTTCAGTAAGTCTGGGATTCCCCTCTTGAGCTAAATCATGACTAGTTATGGATGAAGGCCTGGAAGCCAGCAGAGCTAAGCTGATAACAAAGCAAGTATGAATCCAGACATGAGTGCATGTGATAGAACCAAACCCACATCCGACCTCAGAAAAAGTGCGTGGGCAAGTTCAGGGAAAACATAATGCGACACAAGGTATTTGGAACACCAATTTTACTTGCAGGAAACATGCTCAAGATCTGAACACAGGCCAGCCATTTCACAAAATTTTTAACATTGTTCAGCCCTGGAATGGATGCCTCTCTCATCATCCCTGGGCTATGCTGACTCCAAAGGACAAGGAGTTTGGCCGTGGTATTGAAATTGCTGGCAGAGAGAGTTTTTACATATTTTCCCCTGTATGTTTTTTTTAAACTGTTTTATTTATGTATGAATAACTAATCAGTGGTTCAAGTTTTCAAACCTGAAAAATAAATAACAGATGTGTTTGTATGTCTTTATTGCTAACCATAGCACATTCATCCTAGTATTAGGGAAAAAATGCATACATGTATTCTGATTCAAAGATACTGATTCACCCTTTATTAGGTGAACAAAAAATTGATAGGCAGGGTTAATCTAACATGTCACACTGAGAAAAAAAAGGGTACTGACAAGAAATTCCAGACAAGGTCAGACTTTCAATGGTAGAAAAATAAGTTATGTAAATATGTTATCTGACTACTTGTGCCATATGCCAAGAATGTTTAATATTCACAGATAATGAAATATGTTTGAATCAGAGCAGTCTTGTTGATTCTGGTAATAAATTTAAGACCCACTGAAACAACAGAAAATAATTTTAAAAATTAACCCATTTTGCACAACCCTTGAAAGATTTCAACTAAAAATAGCAATGATTGCAAGAAAATCCAATAAGTAACATTACAAGGGCATGAGGAGATGGAAGTGGAAGCAAAGAGAAGGTGCTAAAGCACTAAAACAACTTGGAGAAGGAGTACACCCTAGCTCTGGCTTCTGCTCCTCTAGACAAGAGGAGAATGCAACAGGAGATGCATGTTTGACATAAATCATGCTAACCTGATTGCAATGCCTTTGGGTGTTTTTCTGATGCACTTAATGTACAGCTTAGTTAAATAATCAGGTTTGATAAGCACAGTTCTTGCAACATTGGCCTGGTCTTGACCTTGCAGCCAATTTGCACATACTTAGCAGCCATCCCCAGAAGTACTGGTCTCAAGAGCTAGTGATTCTTACCCAGTTTCGTGACAAAAGCAATGATCTTCTCATACAAAGTTCCTGACTTACAAGACAGTGGATTCTTTCCTAGACAGAACTGAACATGCCACGTGTACACAGCAAGAAGAAAGACTGACCACTTGTATGATTTAACTGTGAGGTCCACACAAGGTTCAGGCCTAGGAATGAATGACCACCGCCTTACACAAAAATCAGCTTACCACTAACATTCATTCACTTCCTCCTTGTATATCGGCCTCTAGCAGATGAAACCGAAGAAAGGGTCACTGAGACAGGTATTTTCCTCTCTCAATGATGAACTGTGAAATACTTAACCAACATATGAGGCAACAAATAATTCTCAGGGTATATATTTTTTTAAAAAGCCCCTGAGATCACTTGGCATTTGATGCTCCGTCAGCTAGATTCTGTCTATAGCACATCCTCTTCTGCAGCCTTACCGATAATGTACTAAACACAGATAAGCCCATGTTTGTTCTTCAGCTAATTGCTGGAAACACAGATAAGCCCATGTTTATTCTTTAACTAATTGCTGGACTTTCCCTATGGGCTGTATTGATGTCAGGATGAGGAGCTCTGAAGACTGTGCAGATTAGTACATTCCCTGTAGGGCTCAAACAACTCCAGTCGAATGTTTCACCAAAGCAGATGTTTGAATGTATCAGAAAGGTATCTAACATCTAAAATCTCTTTAGAGGCAGTGGAGAGGAGGTAGGACTTCCAAGAGGATGATTTTGCTTATCTACTGTAGATAACTGAAGATTAAATGGATCATCCTCATTAAAAAAAACCCTCTTGGAGGGCGGAGGAGATGTGTTAAGTTAAGCAGAAGATGGCCTTTGTTTCCAAGACATCCTCAGAGTTTCCTCCAATAAATGGTTAATTGATTATTTAGATACTGTCTGGTACCTTGCAAAAGACTGGAATGATGCACTTTCAAAGCCAGGAGAGAAATCCAATAAAAGATCCTTATTTTCACTCTGATACATAAACAGGGAGGAAAACCCGTCTTTCACCAGATGGTAATTTATATGCACTGATACCATTGTTTTTACCTCTCCCTCTTCCTTGTTTTTTGCATACTTCATTTAGATCACAAATCTTGTACATTAGTTATAGAAGAGAAAGGCTGGTTTATGGGTCAGGATTTAAAACAGGCCTTTGTGTTAAAAGAATTAACCAATCAGTTCTTTTCTGAATTTCCTTCCTCATTGTTTTTGGCTAGAAAAGCTTCACCAATGGAAAAATGGCAAATTCTTACACTTACTCCTTCAGAAAGAAGGAAAACAAAAAAGTAAAAAAACCATTTAGAGACCTTTTTTTAATTCAGTGTCCTTCAACAGGAGGAGCTTCCTTCTCTGGCTGAGAAGCTTACAAAAAAAAAAACCTATATATATTTTTTCCATACCACAGCAAAGCTCCAGATTACTACATGATTACTCCTGACTTGGTATCTGCCAAACCTCCTGCTTCCTTCATCATTCTGATAACGAGTTATTTATATATACATTATATTTCATGCCTTTCTTTATATGAAATTTCCTTTTATCAAAAGGCAAATCAGCCATCTTTTTCGAAATTGGAATTCACATATTCAGCCAAAAAATAGGAGCTATAGGCCTTTCACAAAGTAGCAACACTTTCACTTGACCCAAAATATTAATCAAATTGCCACTCACTTGAAAGGCCATGATTTTTTGGGGGGCAATGTTGTAAAATTTCAGTAACTAAGTAATTTGACAAATTTCACTTTAGTTTAGAAACTAGTCATGAGCAGGCCTCAATTGGACAAGAACATTGTTTTGCCATGGCCTGCTTTAACATATGGATCACAGTATTTTTTTCCCCATGTTTTGATGGCCTTGATTTTTCTACTATTAGTTTCTTGAAAGACAATTTTTTTTTTACATTCCAAATGCATTTTTCAAGAACATCCTCTTTAGAATTTTTTAAGAAGTTCATTGCTTATACAAATACCATAGCACTTTCCTTTCTAGAAGATTTGGTCAAAACAACTGGAAAATGTCAGAAAACTTTTTCAAGTCTGCTTTCACCTAAAGATCCCAACAAGGAAGTCACAGAAAACTTTCTTTCATGTTAAGTAGTTTTGGTCCATCTTCAAGGATGCACTTAGCAATGCATGAAAAGATTATTTTGAAACACTGGAAATGCCATGAGCTCAGACCAAGGCACAGCTTTTTGTATAGTGATTCAGATGGCAAAAATGCTGTGGTTATTTTTAGATTTATTTTAAGGTCTTAACTCAGGAAAAAGCTTAATTTTATGGCTGGGCAGCCTTTCCCGTATAACAATGGAAACGTAAAACACAGCAAAGTTCCTCTTTGCTTAAAGAGTTTCAGTTCATCATGCTGACATGAGGAACTCTTCCTGAGCTGCTCTGCGGTCCTGCTCCCCACTCCTGTGTAAAGGCAACTGTGCCAAGCTGGACCACAGTGTATGCTTCTGCCTCTCCTCACAGCCATCCTGCACCTGGCAGATGCACTAGTTCCTCCTGCAAGGTACAGGGCCCCTAGGCAAAGGTAGATTCAGCTGATATCATGGAGGTGCTCTACACTGGGGGTGGGGCAGGGAACACCTCCAACTGCCTGAGCAAAAATGTTTTGGAGCAGTCATTTAAAAAGCAATTAAAGTGAAAGAGGCAGGAAGGTCAGAAAGTATCCGTCCAATTTTCTGTACAAATTTCTGTACAATATGTTCCCTGGAATGAATAATTTCCTCCAGTAATCTAGCTATACCTTTAAATACAGTGCCAAAATATGTGTATGCCAGTGTGTGTGTAACAACCATTGAAATGAAGAGACTACAAGTGGGACGACTAATAAAAAGGGCTAAAATAATTCTTGCTGTAAGTGCAGAATATTCCTGTACAATCTTCCTGTCAAAGGTGGCAACCAGCAGCATGAACTGCTGCTGGAAAAAAAATTGCTGTATGAAATACTACCAGCAAATATTTCTGTCTTCACATGCTGGGACTGCATATTTATGTTTTCAGACACAAGACCTGAAAAATCAAATTACACAAATAACTTTAAACCATCTACCAACAAACAAGAGGTTTTCTACATACTGATACCACTATACAGGCTTGCCTCTGTATGTGGAACATGTAGTTGTGAGCTTGACAATCTCAACATATGCCTCAAGGAACACTCATGCCCAGCCACATTTTGGAGACCTTTGATAGTCCTTCTTAGCTTAGTTTTAGGTTTTAAACACCAGCAGTGCATCAGACAAAGCATCTTATTCCTACGGTGGAAAATAAAACCTACGGATAATAAGGAGAAATAAGGTTTTAAAATTGACAATATTTCTTTTTCATTCTGTAACTGAAGAAAAACCTCAATTAGTTTGGGACCTTTCATGGAATCAGACAGAAAGCTTTAATTCTTCTCCCTAACTTCTTTCTGCTTCTTACAGACATTACTGTGCAAATGCAGGGAGAAAAATTACATGACTGCTATACAAAACTGGCCTTAAAAATGTAACCTGTCATCAGCCAGTACTTGTGGCTCTGGGACGGAGTCCACTTTACTTTTTCTCTTTCAACATTCACAGGAAGAGATTAATGTTGAGTTTAGACAGTTTTCCCTGAGGAACATGACAAGCGTTTCTAAAGTCAAGCTTAGGCAGCCGTCAGCTTAAAAGGCAACCTGTAAAAGGAATTACCTTCAATTTCTCCATTAATTCATTCAGTTTTTCTTTACTTTTAAAAATCTTACTGATACCCATCTATCATAAAGGCACAATCTAGGTCTCACCCGCATAGAAAGAAGAAAGAAGTGTGACGTGAATATGCCAACCATAATAGGACAACTGGAGAATTTCTGTTTGTCCTTCCAAGAGAAGGACTTTTTATTTTGCTCCTTAATCAAAAAGTGATGGGAAGGGTTGGACCAGGAACTAGTGGCCTGGGCTAACTGGCCCACTCAAGGTTGATGGGGACAAGAGTCACAAGACTGAGGTTTAACCCATGCTTCTCTGAGAGTAAATATAATTATGAGGGATTAACAGCTGGAAAGCAAATTCTCTAGCTGTATATACAAAAAGAAAATTACTGATCTTTCAGTTCAAAACCAAAACCACACATAAATATAATGAGCACTGTTTTCCTTCCTGGAAGAATAGATAATCAATGGCTTGAAGAGTGGAAAATATATTTTTGTGTTAAGACTAACTTCTCTGTTTGTGTGAAGCTCTACATCATCACGTATACTGTTCCATCACAACACTTCTACTAACAAGCTGAGGTATTTAATTTATTGTGTTCTTAACCTGGTTGGAAACCTTTGCAAGAAAGCAAATACAAAAATACATAAAAATAAACAGCTACTAATTTGACTTATGTGCTTCAAAATATCATTTATCATTTCAGAATCTGAGTATTTATTATGTAAAACCAATGTCAGCGGTGAAATTCCCTAGCTAAAATTTTTTTAAAATTTCTAGCATCTCCTTCTCATTAAAAACTTTTAATAGGAAGGAAGTTCACTTGTTTAGGGGTTTTTTTTCTAGTTTTCTTACAATTATCCAATTTTTTGTTTACTTCTTGCTTTCATTATTGATTCTTTCTCTTTACATATTGGGGGCTTTGTTGGGGGAAGTGCTGAAGAAACTGCAGTGCTGCTCCCAAAAGCCCTTGAATTGTGTCTGAACATCTCCAAGGCAGAACTCCAAATGTCAAAACATCTCCATGATCTGAATTTGTCTTGAAGAAAATGTTAAAACAGTTTCTGCAATAAAGCCAAAAGCTCAGAACAGCAGGAACAGAGGAAGCATGAGGGCTGTCATTTCCTCTAAGACAAGCAGATAATACTTTCTATTAACACCTCCCAGAGATACAGACCGTTCCAGTGAGCCATATGTGACTGTCTTCCTGCTATTAATTTTTGTGCCTTAGAGACTAGATCACTCAACACAATATGAAGGAGTTTGCTCCTGAAACTATTTTGTGTGGTTTATGTGTATTTGAGACAAACTCTAGTGCTTTAACTACGCATTTTGACTCATAAATTTCACTACCTTACTGTATCAGAGGAGTGGCAATAGAATTACTACCTTTAAAATAAAAACCATTATGTAATCAAATCCCAAGTGCTGTATCAACAGTGTATTTTACAGATAAATGACAATTCCTAATCCTCTGTATTAATTACAGCTATTCTCAAATTTCTGCCAACACTGACAGCTCAAATGGCTGGATTACAGGCATAAAGATATAATTACAGAAACACCTGCACTGTCTGAAAGGATTCTATTACCTTACTATCTTTATTGCAGTCTAGATTCTGGGAAGTTCAAAATAAGCAAAAGCTTGAAATATTTAATGACTATGCTTACAAAAATTCTCCTGGAAAAACAGCTGTTCTAAACAATTTTCTAAAGTTAATTTCCTTTTAGGTTTCTTTGTTTAATTATGTTTGTTCTACAGAAAGCTGAAGAGCTCCATGATTTTAGTTCACTTTTCAGTCAATAAAAACTCACTGGGAGTGAGACAGTAGGAAAGGGACTGGGATGCTCTCTCTGTTACAACGGTAAGACTTGGGATACATTGATTCTAGTAAGATTTGTGATACATTGTTTCACTGTCTGGCTCCGACACAAATTTCCTGTGTGAGGTCCAGCAAACCATTTGGTGTTTCGATTATGTATCTGTAAAGCAGGGATAATCACTAATCCAGACAGGATTTTCTTGGCTAACATTTATTAATCGGCTAGAGGTGTTTAGAAAGTCATGTAGAAGACTTTTACTGACCATACACCCAAAATCAGTAGTCAAAATTACTGGAATGCCAGTGTATCCTGCAGACAACTCTCATGAAATCATACTTGCCTACTACCTGCAATGCAAAGAGGTCTCACAACAGCAGTTTAACATTTCGACAAAGACAAACTTCAAAGTACAATTCAGCCAAATAATGTTCAAGGAAATGCACCCCATTGTTGCGGAAAAGCAATACAAAACCTGCCAGCATTTATTACCACAATGCTCAAGACTATACCACCCAGCTGGACCTCATTTTAGTAAATCATCAGATGAACAACAGCAATGAGAAACAACTTCAGCACAAGGTTTAGGAGTTTCGTCTTGTTTTTCTAACAGCCATTCAAAACCATATAGTCCATTCCATCCTTTTCAGACAACTTATGCAGAAATAATGACATCTACGCCTAGGAACTAACCCTTGTCCACTTGGTGGGTAATATACACCTCACCTAACTGAAGCGTAGAAAGTACGTGTCTTGACTAAGACAATTTGCCAAGACTTCTGGAATAGTCCACACAGAGAAAGGAATTTATCACACCCCGAGCAAAATGGGCTGTTCTCTATTCCTCTCTCTTGGCTGTATAGGATGACTGACTTTAGAGGAGATTTTAACATTTGGGGCGACAAATGCCATTAAGAAGATGCCCACCTCTCTGTAGCTGCTATGAACATATCCTCTCCTACAGCACACAGAGACCAGGAAAGGAACAAGGAAATGAATGATGATACTTTGACAGGCAATGTGTCAAAGGAAAGGTCATCTTCTGCTAATAAAGCTGGACTAAATAAACATTAGAAAGCAATGCCACAGAAAATGAGACATATGCTGGAGATCTAATTAAGTCTGGTTGGAAAATTGACTCAGTGTCTACACTACTGTTGCTTCATACAATATCCCAACATGTTTCTCAGTCACTCTGTCTTTAGTGCCCATCTGTAAGCCATATCTACATTTATCTCATACCTTCCAATGGCAAAAATCTTGGAAACTTGCTTAGAAAGATCTTTCAGATCTATATTTACACATATTCAGTGACACTGTAACCTACATATTAGGTAATACTTTTTAGCCAAAAGGCTAGAAAAGTAGCCAACAACATGAAAGTACAGTACTTCTTTTCAGTTAAACCAAAGAGCTGGTTTCATTTCACAAAGGCAGACTACTCTGAATTTCAGCAATAAATTTACCTCAGTAGTAAGGTTTCCCTCTCTTGGCCACCACAGTATAAATGATGGTATTTTAGTGGTGTAACAAAGGCTTTGAAAGTAATAAATTAATAAATATTAGAAATTAAATCTAAGAATTTGTCTACTTTACCACAGTTTATGTTGAATTTCTTTGAAATTGACACAAAATCATTTTTTGAAAAGCATGATATTGAAAGAATAACTTTCTCTATTATTTACATTTGTCAAAAGAACACTCAAAAAGAGTAAATTATAACATGGACTATAGAAAAATAGATATTGATAATATATTCAGACCTAGCTGATAACCACAGAAAAAAACCCAGGGAATCTTAGACAACCTGGTAAAGCATCCCACTGATACTACATACACCATTTTAATCCTCCCTCAGTCATGGAGAATTGATAAGAGACAGTCCTCTTGCAGGTGTGACTTGCAGAAGTGTTCTCTGTACTTCCTTCAGCATTAGCCTGACCTAGTTTTACATGGCATTGTAGGAAACCAGGAGCATACAACCAGTTGTCTTTGCCCTGCGTGACGGAGAGCAGTCAACAGCTGGAGGGGTTTGGCTACTCACAATCTGGCCACAGATACAAAGAACATTTGATTGTCTTAAAAAGCAACTGATTCACTGAGTTTTGGTGGACTTCTTTTGTTTCAGTCAGCAATAGCTCCCAGTGCTACTCTGGGCTCAGAGTACATCATAACATACTCACCATCATCTGCTGAATATGAAATATTTCGGCTCCAGTGGCAGAGAGGCGGTTTGGAATTGCAATGTCAAGAAAAGCTCCAGGAAGAGTGCTTGGTCCAGCATTGTAAACCTGCAAGAGAACAAATTAATACAAATAAAATTACATACATGACTTCTCATAAATGGGAAACTACTGTAGATTCAGGGCTAGGAGTACAGGTAAATTTGAAGAAATACAAGTACTTTGCAGGTTTTTCAATGTCTTCAGACTAAGATTTCTTTTTCAAGTGTCAGAATGAAGTCAAAGGATTAGCTTACCTAACAGTCTTCAGGCACAGCTCATACATCAAAGAAGAAGCAGTTTTGCAGGATAATTGCCAGTCATCAATACAAACAGCATAAGACTTCTATTTTTTATACAGAGACACTGCTAGTACTCTGAGTGTTTTGATAATAAAATCTTGAAGGTTGTAAAAAATATTACTGTCTGAGTTAACATTCTCTTTTCCATCTGGTAACCACTGCATAATATTCTGCATATATTTTCTTTATGGAGCAGAAGCCAAACAATTACTGTGAGTACTGGACTGCAGGTTTTCTGTGTGAGTTGTCAGGAAATGCATGTGAAAAACTTCCATTCAAGTTCTGGCATTTTCAATTAAATTAAACTCTTAGTGGAAAATACTAGCTTTTTATCATCCTCCAACCCCCAAAATTTCAACAAAAACCCAAAGTATTTCCCATCCACCACTGAAATGTATCCATTGAAAATTTCAAAATTTATGGGTTTTTGCTGAAGAGAAATAATCCTTGGAAAAATTTCAATTAAAATAAGTTTTCATTTGTATCTGCATTTTTTCATTAGGAAAAATATTTTCTGGTTCTTTCTAATAATATAAATATAAATGCATTAAAAAACATTAAAGTAAAAATATTAAGCCCATTAGAATAGTTATCCACACTGAGATCTTACTGTCAAAAGATGTAACATGCAGTTGTTAATTGTGTCAAGTACAAATACTAAAACCAATTGGTTTTCATTCTTCAAACACCGTTTATATTTGAAGAAATGCCTGGCTGATAAACAGAACTGGTTTGCAATGCCAAATCCTCACAAAAACCCTAAAGCTCCAGGCAGGGGGAGATATCCCACTAGGATGGAGTTTGATAAATGCTGCATGAAATATAAACAAAATGTTTCATGTTAGACATTTTAAAAAACTTGATTATCTCACTAAGATCAGATATGAGTTCTTGAAGAAAAGACATTTTCATTGCACAACTTACTACTAAAAAAAAAACCATACAGATCTGGTTCGTTGTTGACATTGGACCTAGTATAGATTTTCACATACAAAAACTTCTATAAAGCCCCGTATTTTTGTAACTAATCTCTTTTTTTTGGTTAAGAAACTAGTACTTTTCTCCATCTGGAGAAGTTAAATATATGGCAGGCAAATAATTTGAACTAATTAAGCAAAGAGTGATAAAAACAATGCTTTGCCCATTATGAAACTCTACCTTTACTTTCTCATACACACACTTATAAGGCTTACCCCATTACAGGAGCACAGGTCTGCAACTTGTTATGGTATAATTTTCTACTTCCATATGGAAAAGAAAAAGTAATATTGCAACTGCTAAGTGTGTGCATGAGAGACTAGAGCATGGGTAGGACAAATGGCGGCTCTCCCAATACCTTGATTCTCTCTGCCTTCCCTGTTACCACTTTGCTTTACTGAAAATATTAATCTAGCTAAAGCATCAGTGCATCTGTTCTTTATCTGGTTTAACCAATCACTGGGCATGAATGAGAGGAAGGGGAGAAGACCTATAAACCCCCAAGAAGGAAACCAGAGTCACAAGAATTAATAGCCTGGTTCACAAAAGCTTTTATGTCCTGAAATCTGCTTTCAGTCCTTCTCAGTAAATAGCTAAGGTCACTGTATGACAGTGGGGGCTTAATTGCTCTGGATCGCAATCTGCCCATGGAGGCAGACATGTTATTCATTATGAGCTGAGTGGCATTCATGCCTAGGAAAACAGAAAGAAAAAAGACAAACCACTATTTTTCACAATAAATGAACCTACCTCTGCATGACTTATCATTCCCTAGTTCCATCTAGTGGTCAAAAACGATTTGTAGGGCTTGTAATAGATGCAGTTACAGCAGCTAAACACAGTGCCAGTTAATTTTGGCCACATCACAACAGTTTGTTATAATAAACCATCCATATATTTTGCCACATCAGGAACCCATCTAACTGCCATGTGAAGTGTAGTATATAGGTAATACTTGAATAATGCTGAGATGCTATGAAGTATTCATTGAAAGCTTCTCACACCTGTCTTTTTAGTGTCCTCATTTCTTCCCTGTACTGTACTCTTATCAGTAGTGTTAGAAATATTTTCATACTGGGGCATTTAGCAAGTCTGAATCCCTAGCACAGATACATGTTTGTTCTCAGGGATAATGGCTGCCCACTACTCTGCTCAATGGCCATGCCACTAAAAAGAATTACTCCTCCACTTTTAACCTGTGACTTCATCCAAGATATGGCACTTGAGTAACTAGGGGTCTTTACTCAGCATGTGTAAGAAAGGTAAAAGAGAAACAAATGGTAGTGGCTTTATTCCTATGGAAGTGAGATGTCCTGTTTGTAGTTCTTGTCATAATCTATTCAGATAAAGGACATATTCTTGTCATAATCTATTCAGATAAAGGACATATGCCATCCCTGCACACTGAAAATACAGTATCCAATCAAGAATGCATTGTACAGCCTTGTAACAGGATGCTCTGTCTGAGTGGGGGTAAAACAGCTCAGACTAAACCCTATTTGTGAAAGTTACCCATGATGGGTAGAGGAGGGTGCTCACACTACTTTTGGTTTTAAAGACTGCTGAGACCAGGCTGCCTCATCAATCCCAAAGTTAAACATTCAGACAGCATTTCCTGATAGAAATTGGTACCAGTGAGGATGTGACAGGCAAAGTTCCTGCTAAAGGAATCAACAAGTGACAGCACTGATAGCTTGTCTGATAAGCTGCTGACCTGGCAAAGCTAGCCTAGAAACACATGACAGTTGATCACTTTATACTGTAAAAGCTCAGTCCTACTTTTTACCAGCATGTGCTTTTAACATACCACTTCCAGAAGAGTGTGAAGATTTCCTCCCTTGAGTGGAGATGCCCCTCAAGGTTTTCCCTTGAGGCTGAGCAAAAGAGATTTGCTCATGGTTGTTGGTACAAGTGAGTAATATCAATCTCTACTTAATAATTAAGTTTTTAAATATCTGATTTAATAAATAGGACAAAATATTATTAGTAAAACTATCTATATTGTGTCATAAATAATTCTGATTAAAATATTTTAGTCTAGTCATTATCATCATCAATTTAAATAACTAATATACCTTATTCATGTAAATATATTGCTTTGTCATCCTTAATCTTCCAGGAAAAAGTCACATACAGGCTCTACTACACCTATTAGATCCAGTTGTACCTAGACTCCTCTCTGAGAAGGAGTTGAGAAAGCAAGGGAGTCCTTTCTGAACCTCATGACTCAACAGAGGGTCTTCTTTATAAATCTTATCTGAAGCTTCCAATCTGTCCATGCCTGTGATTCAAAATCATGCACAAAAGCCCATACCACACTCAGAATAAAATAGATACAAAACAAGAACGTGCTGTCAAGCAGGAAAGCAGTCAAAGTAAGTGTGAGTTTTACCTGCAGTGTGAAGTTGAGAGACTGGAAAAGGCATTCATGGTTTTCCAGTTGAACAAAGTTGGATGCTTCCACAGAATCACCATAGAAAAATGAAGTAGGGAAGACTTCTCTGTAAGACCAAGACATAGATACAGTAAGCTGAGTTTATGACCAAATGTAAATATATTTGTGTCTCTCTGAATTGCACCACTTGCTTTCTAGTCATGTGAAATTCTACGGGACCATTTTACGGTAATCTATTTTTCATTATTCGATTTCCTCTTGGCAACATTGGACTACACAAGCAGCATCTTGGCTTACTTGGGTTAACATCCCATCAATGAAGCAGACTTTTGATTACTTATCCCTTTCTTTCCTTTCCTATCACAAAACTTCCTCTCTGGGGTCCCCTGCCATGGTTGATTTGTGCAAGTCCCCAGCTTGTATTAACAAATCATTGCACTACCAAGTTAATCTGAAGAAACACTATCTAAGAGGAATACTTTAAGATACATATTCACTAAAGTAACATTTGAATTTTATTTAACATTTCCATAGCATTTCAGGAATAAACACTTCATTAACTATCTAAGTTTTACTACCTTCATGATTAGCAGATGGTTAAAGGAGGCAGTAAAGGGGAATAACCTGCTTTCAACTAGAGCGGAGCAGTCCAAGTTTCCTTAACGACTCTTGTCATCTAATCACACAGTAAAATACAGTAGGATTTTATGAGAAATTACTTGAAAGCACAACACAACCCCTGAAAATCCTGCAGAGGAGGACAAGGAGTGCTTGAAGCATCCTTTTATGCCTCCTTCTAATCTCAGGCTGCTCCACTGTCTGGAAAGGGTCCTGGTGCAATTTCAGACAAACCCTGGTCCTCACTACTGCCTAAAACTCTGCTTCCTTCCCAGGTTGTCTTTTGCAGTCAGAGAATTTTGAGACAGGATTTTAAGCCTGTTTAGGTACAGTTCCTTTTTTCCTGCCTGCATCCTATGCCAGGGATTGCTAGGGGAAACAGTGAAAGATAGATTTTCTCCTCCCATTTACAGTGTTATGCCAGAAGGCTTCTCCCAAATATGGTACAAGCCGTTCTGGGCTATTTATAACCAGGAATGAAGTTTGCTCCTCTAGATTCAAACGTAGGGTAATTAACCTAATAAAACAAGCTTCAAAAAGATATTGTCCAAAAAAAGGAGTATTACTTAATATTACCATGCCTGGGAATGTGCCCTCCAATAAACCCAACTTTTCTCTGGCTGTTGGACTTTCTGTGTACTTCAATTAACTAAGCCTTGTCTATGAGAAAGAAAAAATAATCCACACAGGGTGGGGCTTTTAAATTCAGAGCCCTTGTGCTTTAAAAAATTATATTCTGAAGAGAGAGAAGAGAAATCAATTTTTACTATGTTTTGGTATGCAGTATTCTGTAGGTAACAAACAGAGCTAAAGACACAGATAAAAGCATTCTTATCTTATCTCTAAAGCTGAACAAAAATCCATCTGTATCAAAGCATCAAGAAACAAGACTTCAACTTCTAAAGAATTTGTAACAATGGAAACATTCAAAAACTTCCAGAACATGCTGCTGAGACTGTACTCTCAATATAGAGGAGACTTTTGTCCTTGTTAGTCATCTTGTGAGGTCTGACAGCATACCTTTATCTGAGCAGGCTCAAACGTACCTTTTATTCAATCTGACTATCATGGCAGTAATTAAGGATTTTATTTCTATCCAACAAGATGGAAATCAGCTTTATAAGGCAAAACCCAGTCTAGGCCATGAATCTGAGTTTATTCAGTTTTTCAATCGAATCACATGTCAGTGCAGGTTAACTTTTTTCTACACATGTAGCATAGTGGTCAAGGGAATACTTGACTTCTACTGATGCCAAACTGCACTGGTCATTTAGACAATACCTGTAGTCTGGAAATTGCCATAGATGGTGGCTAAAACAGACATTGACCTTCTGGGGACACTATTGATGAGTTTTTGCTTCCCCAGTTTAGGAATTAATGTCAGCTTTCCCAGTCTACATGAATGCTAATTTAACTTCAGTGACCAAGTCCCCCAATTCCAACTCAAGCACTGTTTATGCTGGAGAATGGTCTTACTGTTGAGCTTGACCACAAATCTTTTATTTTAGGCTTAAGATTGTGATGCTAAGTGGAAGTGCCCCAAGTACAAAGGCAGGAACACACACACATGCAGCCTTAGGGAGAGGACACAATGGCTGTATGTTACACAAGTATTTCAGTCAAAGGGTAAGTGATGTCCCACAATTGGTAGTCAGATGCCTCACAGACTAGGGAACAGAGGAAATGGGAAAATAAACAGAAGCAGAAGCAAAATCTGTTTGTGAAATTAAACAGAAACGCAAACAGCTAGACTTCACCAAGCTTCTTAAAATTCCAGAACATTTGACTGTAACCTTTGGCCTGGTGACTCTCAGACATTTCCTTAAAGACATGTCCTAGGGAACAAGATGTGGTTTACTTGTTCTTTTTTAATTTAAGGTCCATCAGATCAACAGCAACACTTGAATTCAAACATGATCACTAAAATATCTACTATAAATGTGACGGTAACTAATCAGCATTAATTAGAAAGTAGTGAGAATGAGGCACAGCGTTGGAATGAATACAATTTCCAGATATCGAATGAGATTGTCTGAATTCCCAGAGTCTGGGAAACAAGGAAAAGGCAACTGTCTGGCTACATGTGAACAAAGAGAATAATTAATTTTTTCACTGGAAGACACTCAGATTTTATTCTTAGGATGATGATTATTATTTTTGTTGTCGGTTTTTTTGTTCGGTAACTAGTACTTACCCATTGATGGATGAGTCCACTTCATGCATCAGGGGCACTGACAGGATTAGAGTATTGTCATGCAGATATTCAGTGCGTTCTAGGTTTCCACTATGCCAGAAAGGAAAAATAAACATACTGCAGATCAGCAGCCTTTGCAATATATCACAGTTTCACAGCTACCATCTCTCTGCCTTGTACTCTGAGCGTCTCTTTTTGAGTGATAGCAGCTCCTCAAGAATGTTCACCCAGCCTTGGAGAGGGCACACACAAAAAGCATGTGTCTTGTGTGTGCCCACTCTTCTGTGGCTGTGACATGATCAGGCTCATAACAAAAAAATGAATATTTGTCCTAGGTTGCAATATAGATGTATTCTATTACCACCACCACAAGCTGTTATAGCAGGTGGGACACTGTTTGTTATCTATGACTCACCCCTGATAACTCCCTCCAAGGGCTGTCTTTGTTAATGGGCTACCAAGAACCCACTGCATGACTCATGGAATTATCTCATCCCATTGTAAAATGCTCCACCTAGGGGGGAGGAGCCAAGCATTCCCACCTGGATATAACATGGATATAACATGGGTTCTGGAACCACTGGGGGCCCTGCCTACTGGATTCCCAGAGGACAAGAGCTACCACTGGATCTTCAGGTAGAGACCAGATTTTTACAGGATCACTGCTTCAACAGAAGCATTTCACTAGGACTGCTACCACCACCCTGACTAACAGGGTGTCAGGAGAGGATTTGTTTCTTTTCACTGCTGCCACAGGGACCCAGCTTGGGACTACTTTGTTTTCTCCCCTGCCAGCCGTGACAGTAACAGCACCAAAGGCGGGGGGGTGGTGTCTGGCAGCCCAGAGAAAGCCGCCATGGGATGTTTGTGTGTTTGTTATTATCACTGTTGTTGTTGCTTGTTTTCCTTGTTATAGCTACTAGTAAAGAACTGTTCCTTGTTTCCCATTATCTTTGCCTGAGATCCCTTGATTTCAAAGTTATAACAATTTGGAGGGAAGGGGGATTATATCCTCTATTCTAAGGTGGGTTTCCACCTTCCTTAGTAGACACCTTGGTCCTTCAAACCAAGACAATACTGCAATAAGGTGTGAATTCAAATGCCTGTGGGAAACTACAGCAGCCATCATACACAATGGAGAGAAACAAGAACATTTAGACTTCTATACAAGGGTTCATTTTCTCCCAGGCTGACCGTACATCAGTTTGTGAGAGATATACACACCTCTCAGAGGGTCTTGACTCACTAGAAGAAACAATGCTTTCAATGCACTTGCATTATACTATAGCACCAATTTGCTGCCACTGCAAGCAGCTTTTTGGGCAAGACCCTCATACGGAACCTCTCAACAATTCCACCCTCTCTTTTTTCCCTCTTCCTATACTTAGCTGCCAAGAAAGCTCTCCTACTTTACATTGTCAAAGGCAGTTGCCTCAGCTGGTCAAAACCAAAAAGAAGGAAGAGAAAAGTGAGCAATTATCTCTCATTTGAGTCAGCTTGTTTCAGTGAACACATTATGTATGAAGTCTGGGAAAGGCTCCTGAAATGCATGGCTAACATGCAAACTTATAACTATTCTAATTCTGATGATGAGTTTTCTTGTTAGGTGACAACTAGAACAATCTTTAAATATATGTTTCATATATTTCTAATCTCTTCAGCAGAGATTCTGGAATTATGTTTGCCTTGCAGTTCATTGGATTTAATCACAAATCAAACTGGCAAAACAAAAGAAATTATCATATTTATTTTATCATATTTATTTGAGGACAGTATCACTGAGGCAACAGCAGGCAGTAACATCCCAAGTGATACCATGCAGATCATGAGTTGCTCAGGTTACAAAAACAGAGCCTGCTGGCTACATACATGCCTAGATACAGCCCAGCTCTCCGCAACTGACACACTGCCTATTTCTGCTTATAAAACTATGGCCCAGATAGAAAACCCCACAGACTGTCACTCTTGGGAAAATGCCCCACTTAATAAAAGCTTTTCCTCCGAACAGGCTGACAGAAGAGTCCAAAATGGAGATACTTCTCATCCAACATAAATACCAAGATACCATGGTGGCAAACAATAAGCAATTCTATACAGGGTTCATGGATATGTTCTTATCTGTTTCAAATGGAGTAAAGGTACTGTCAAAACAGGAGAAGGCAACTCAGTGAATCTAGCTCTAGAAAAACAGTTCACACCTGGAAGCAAAGAAGAGGGTTTGTTGATTATTTAAAAAAACCCTAACAAATAGTGTAAGAGCAATATAATGTAATGTTTAGTTCTTTCTCCAATTGTCCCAATACTGACCAGTCTCGTCACAGATTCTACTGCCAAATTTGCAGCTACGCAGGACCAGCTCAAGTGGACACTTGAAGGGCAAGATTTGCTTTCCCTTGACAGCATGACATAGGTTCTCTGTTCAGCTATTTCTGCCAGACTAGCTCCAGTTTTGCATGGAAACAATGTCCTTGCCTACTGCAGTCTGACCGCAGCACAGCACTTCATTTCCTTATCGCCGACTTTACCTCAGGGCTCCCGCAACTCTTGTGGTAGAAAGATTTTGTTACACTTATTTGACAGTGAAGGAATTGAGCAATTTGCTTAAAGTCACAGAGAAAATGAGGATAATCAGCATTGAGATCTGCACTACTCTCTTTGGAGGTTCAGCTGAAACCTTCAAAACATAACTGTCCTCTCTCAACCTTCTACAATGAGAAACTTTCTCGTAACACCTCCGAACATTCATTCTATGTGTAAAAATTACTGTTTATTTCTTTGCTCCTCTAAACGCACAGACTAACCCTTCTCACTGGTAGGGCACAGAAATATGAGAAGTGAGGTTACAGAGGGAAGTCCTGTGCTATCCAAGGCAGGTAAATGAGTTGAAAAACACTGGCTGAGCAAATTTAAAGCACTGATGACCCATCTTTGCACCAGCTGGCAGTCACCTAGCAGATACTGATGTCTCTGACTGAGAAGCATTGCAGGGTCATTTGAATACATGATGAACTGATGGAGAATAAAACTTTGCTAACATGCAAGACATGGTGACACATCTCACTTTTAGCGTTTCATACCAGTCCCACGTGCTGCAGGAACTTGTTCCCACCTACAGCTGTTAGTGCAGGGGAGGACTATGCCTTATGAAAGCAGTCACTCAGCAGCTGCTACATCTCATCTCCAGCTGTTTGTAGAAGTGTCATCCCATTGGGAAGGAGAATTCAGGCTGAAGATCCTGATTGGGATACGTAGGGATATGAAGTTGGCTCACTCACACAGTAGTAAATGGGAGCAGGAACTAGTCAAACACCCAACACATCAAAGCAGCAGGTCATGAACAATGCTGATGCAGATGTGCATTGGTTCCCATACAAACCTCAACAGTGCTTGTGACTGAAGCACCTATGGAGGCTGCTTCTTTGTGGTACATCACCTTAAGAGGCACAGAGCATGTGTCACGCCTTTTATTCTGCCCCAGATAAAATGCCTATGCATGCATACTTGGCATCACCCTACTTCAATGCCTACTTCAGGTGTCCTTTGGGAAGTACCCTATTCAGATGTTTTCCATGTCTCTCTGAAGATCCAGAGGGGGAAAAAATAGATACACAACTTTAGAACCTCTCAGTGGGATCCTTGGCCATCTGATTAAAGCATTTATCTTTTTTGGTTTGCATCCTAGCGTGCTTATTTCATTCAAATGCCGGAACAAATGGGTCCATCTGGTATTGATCATCGGCCATAGCTGAGCTGAGCTTGACACAGGGTCCAAAGAAATGGCCACTGAAACACAAGAGCCTTTCAAGTGAGAGAATACAGAATGATCCTTCAGAATTGCAACTGCCTGGCAAAGAAAACCTGTGTATGAGCCTTCCTCTTTTTTCAGGAAGCTTCAACACATAGTTCCTCAGCATCACCAAAACACATGCATTTAGCCCCAGTAATTTAACCTAATTTACTACACATATACATAGCTACAGCTAATACCATGCAATTGTCAAGCACATGTACTGCACACTTCATGTAATACAGAATATCCAAGTCATCCAGACCTATAAAGGTCCCCTTACCTTTGGGCAGTGACAAGGAAGGTAAGTGTTTCTTCCTGCCCAGTCAAGTGGCTTGTGTCAAAGATCACACTGAATTCATACTGTGCAAAGAAAAAGCAGTATTTAGAGACACTGTGTATTGTTTCAAAACGTATTTATTCTGAAACTTCATTTATATTTTACTAGCCTAATTGTACAAAAGTGGCACATCTTGATACATGTCAGAGAGCTTCCTCTACTGCAGATTAGCTTTTAAGTCTTAGTGATTGTGTTTCTTTTCAAATACAATGGAGTTTGGGTTTTCCTTTCTTAAGAGAAGGTCTTTACTAGAATTGCCATTCAAAGGTATTTCTTGAGGAGATGATCTGCCTGGGAATGAGTCTCCAGTACAAGGGGGTTACGATCTGAAACAATCTCAGCACCAATCTATGTACTATTTACTGGTGAAGAGATCTTTTGGGGGAATAAAGATCATGCCAGAGGCCTGCACAGAGACTTGGAGCAAGCGGCACAAGCTAAAGCAGCACTCAGGACACCCATCATAATGGGTATAAACAAGTGCTAATTTTGAAATAAGAATTTTACTTTGATGAATAACCTCTCCATGTAACTTTTCTGCCTAACTCCAAAACAGATTTTGGCCAAGAGAAACAGTATCCAAATTCACTGTAATATCAATAGCTTACATTCTTACATTCTAGATAATATTTTGCTACTGCATTTATTTTTTCAATTCCATTTAAAATATTTTTAAATGTTTCAAAATACCATGAAGTTGTCAACTAAAAAAACAGAAAACAAAAACTTTTACGTTGGGTCAAAGGATACATCAAATGGAAAGGACTAGCTTCTGTAATTAAAACTTTATGAAAAATTTCAGACTCATTTTTTTCAGGTCATCCTGAAGTTATTCCTCATTTTCTCACCTTTCTGGGTTGTCCATTTATATAGATCAGTTTAGTGACAGAAAGAACCCAACTGCATTTTTACGTTATGAGAGAGTGTATCTTCTATTACAGAACAAAACCCTCTTTAAAAAATCTACTGGAAGACCGTAATATGAAAAAGCCATTAGAACATTTTCATTGTAATTTGTGTAAATGCAGCTGCACTTTAATTTGGAAGAAGACAAAAAACCTCACAGAATAAGGCAACATAAGTAAGACAGAGAGTCCTTTTCTAATTTTCTGCAGAAGAATTTGGAAATTTTTCACAGCTGCAGCTCCTGCAGCATTTTTCAAAGGCATTTTATTGCAGTGCCCAGGGCACTGTCATTGGCTCTGTTTGGTGGGAAAGAGGATTGCTAGTCTCTGTAACTGTGAAAGGCTTGGCTATCTGGGTTAGAAAGATTGAGAAAGTATCAGTCACAGACATTTAACAGAGCAGTTGACTTTCCAGCCACTTCCTGGAGACAGAGGTGAATGAACCACTACTCTGCAAATGCAAATGTCACAACCTTACCTTAGATTTGGATCTCATGAAAGGAAATCCCACACTGCACTTGAGGAAATCTGACTCCAGTAACTCACAAGCAATGCCCAGCTCCTCCTGCAAGAAAATAAAAGAGACCATGAGATGACAGACCTGGGGAGAAAAAGAAGATTGGTAAGAAACACCAACATGATGAAGTATTGTAGAAAATTAAGTATTTCCCATCATAGTACTGTTTTGTACTTTCTTATTCCACATCAGTCAGACCAGCATTGGGAAGAAGACAGCCATCAGAACCTTGCTCTGAGAGACAGATCATGAGGAAATACTGCATGACTAAACACACTGGAGTCAGGGTATCAGCCCAAATACTCGGATAACTCATTTCTCCCCTCTGTTTATTAAAAGAAAGCTTTTGAATGATCCAGAATATAGGTTTTCTAAGGTAGTTTTTCCAGGTACCTGTACCATAAAGAGAGAGTGTATTGGGAGACAGTGACCAAACCATGCCATACAGAGATGCAAAAGAAAAACTTAGTCTGGGCCTGGCAACATTCAATGCCCTGATCTCTTGCTCTGGTCCACAAGATGGGTCATGCTGGTATGGATACTAACCTTCTTCAGTGAGACACTGGTGGCATAGATAAAGCAGAAGGATGAGCATGCTAAGCACTGACTACTGACAAATGCAAAAGATTAGAGCAGCCCTATCCTGTTTGACTGGTGACACTGCTACAACAGAAATACTTCTGTTGAATGGAGAGTGTTTCATTGCTCCACAGAATAAGTGCCTAGCTCCAGATGTTCACATTCTCATCTCCATATTATCAGGGAACAGTTTAATACTCTGCCACTGTGGGCAAGTTCATCTCACTAAACTTTAGGAGTAAGATTCAGCTCTGGAATCTGGTATACATTTTTAAGGGCCTACACAGCAAGTGATTGTTACGTGATTTACATGTCACTTCTCCCATTGTAGTCCAAATGCTGTAGGAAACAGTTCAGCATATCAAATGCAGGTTTAGTTCAGACTGGGTTGGATACCTCTCTAGGCCCTCCTGTTGACTAGATCATCACTGGAACTACAGTACTTACAGTATGCGCTATAATACAAATGCCTAAATTTTAGGTATCTCAATCTATAAATTAACTTTACTCTAGACATGCAGCTGAGAATCTCCTTGCTACAGAATGTATGACTTATTTGACCAATTTTCAGTATTTACAGCAGTTTGCAAAGCTCATGCTCTGTTTCCTTACGTACATTTCCTGAGTTACTTCAAATATGCTCTTAAAAGTTACATTCTCAGCTGGAACAAGCACAAGTGGAAGGAGCTTCCTGAACCATGGACTTGGGTTACACGCATCTCTAGGAAACGCCTCTCTGCCTTTCACATTCTGACCTGAGCACAACATTAGTGCTCTACAGACATTTAGCTTCAAAATCATGGTTTAAATCAAGGCACATATTTCTAGAAAATGATAGATCAAACAAAATCTTTCTTATCTGACTCAGTATTTCACTGGTTTCATGAGAAGTAATAATAATGTAAGGAGAAAATCAAAGCACACCTATAGGGCATACAATGCCTAATGGAGTGACATTACTGCAGTATTACTAAAATGTCAGAGGTCTTGCCTCCCCATTCAATTTCTCTATAAATTTGCTTCCTTGTAATCTCTAGTAGTATTCTATTTCTGGAAATACAAAAGATGGCACTACTTAGCAAATCAAATATCTAGCTTCAGTAGTACGGAGCTGCCATCCACATATGATGTGTTAGATTTTCTCCTCTAAACGAACACAAAACAGAAAAGTAAGTGCTTCATGGATGAAGCATCTCTTTCACTCGCCTTTGCCTCTCAAGAATCTGGAAGGTTCTCCAGTTTTATGAAAGTGATCGAGGGAACACAAAGTCTGAGCAGCTGCATAACCAAATGAAAAATTTCACAGCTGTTTCCTCTGGGAACATTCTTGGTTCTGGGTTGTTCAAATGTCCCTCGCTAACTGGGGCAAGCTATGAACTCTCTTGCATCAACGCCTAGCCTGCGTTCTTTCAAGAGGGGTTTCTAATTACACTGCTGTCCAGTATGGTGACAGCGACCAGACAGACCCAAGAGACTGTCTCCTCTCCTCAAGGCCATATCCCTTCAGAGATGTCAAAGAACAGGATAACTGCAAGAACTCTCATGTTGATAATAGAAGAAGAGCACTCCTTCATTTTACACACTGATGCCTTTGCAGCCCAGACAGCTGGCAGGCAGATGCCGGTGGTTTTATTGCCTGTAAAAGGAAATGACAAGATAACATTGCATTGGCTGTTTTGCTGTTACTGCTTGAAAAAGTTTAATGGATGCAGGAAGATGGACTTGAATGACCTTTGGCTTAATTAGCATACCATCCACTTTAATGATTAATATTAATACAACATTACTAATGTTCACAGTGGAGCGTTAATCCCTAAGAGTGTGGTCAGTCACAGCAACAGGTTTTTCAGGGAAGTGGTCAGGGCACCAAACTTGTCAGAGTCTGGACAGTGCTCTTGGTCATATAGTTTAACTAGGGAGTCCTGTAAGGAGCAGGGAGTTGGATTTAGTGATCCTTATGGGTCCCTGCCAACTTGAGTGATTCTGGTAATGGTGCACAATAAATAAATAATTTTCAATGCTAGGAAAGAGCAGAAATAAGTTTGGCTGCACCATACTGGTTCAGCCTTCCACGAATTTATAAATTAAAGGCTACCCAGAAAACCTTTAACATTAACTCCTTGGCTTGCTCTGTGATTAGGACGGAGAAGTTCTGCTAATGAGTAAACATTTTGGTTTTCATTCACTGCTCACTGTTTGGCTTCAGGTTTACTTTCAGTGTGCTGTTTTGGAAGGAGAGAAAATTGTTTCTTCATGTGGTTTCCTATGGTGGTCAGCTCTCTAAACTCAATTTTCATACTGTTCCAGGAGGCTGAAGGGTTAGTGCTGTCTTTATCTTACGAAGAGGGAACAGCAGTGCAACTCATGGCTTACAGAAATTGCAGATACCACTTCTTGCTGATGTTAGGTCACACTTTTAGTGAGCAATGTCTCTCTATGACTGTACAACCCATTTGAGAACTCTGCTTACTGCATAAGCTTTCATAGCAGTTTCTAGTTTGCATAGAAAACACAGCCAAAAAGGTTGGCTGTTTCCCTTCCATCACTTCCAACAAGACAGTGTGAAGCTTTATCTGGAAAAATTTCTGAAACATTTCAGAGTGTTACATACTCTTAGTCAACCAGATAAATAGATAATTAGTCAAATAACTGTGTTATTACTGCATAGCAAATGCTGACCTGGTTGTGAGAAATATGAAGCTCAGGCTGGCTCACAGTCTATTTCCCAAAGTTCTTTATTGCAGAAAAAAAAAGGTTGCTGATCATTATAACATGAGCAATGAAACATTCAGGTTCAAGATAATGAAACTTCCTCAGCTTAATCTCGACTAACGATTTTCTAATCAGACCCCATATGGTTTTTTTCCCAACTGAGTCTTGCCTAGCTTGTATGGGATGACTTATTGACTAGCCAATACAACCTGACCATTCTCTTCCTCACTTATGTCCAACGAGAACCCTCCAGTCTTCCTGAGCCTGATCTGGCAGTTCATGTAACTACATTCTGGTTTTATTTTTCCCACCCTTAGCGTCATTCATTTTTTTCCCAAAGCTAGAACAACTCCTCTGAACTGATGTTGGCCTTGGCCCCAGTCCAGAGTCATCACTCCACTTCCTCAACTTTCTCTCCCCTCATCCCCACCCATGACTGGTTGCAAGTTCCTTGCCTAAAACCTCTCCTCAAATAATCTTCCCCAGCCCATTAACTCCCCTTCAACACTGGTACTCCAATACCAAGTTTTTATCTATCTGACAACTCTTCTACCATATTATGACTATGAGCAAAAGCAAACATACATAATAGTACAAGTTATTTGTGTTATTTTGCACTCATCAGTGTTCTCACAGACAAGGTGTGAATTCAGTGATTTATGACCTGTTAGCTCTTTTCTTTTCTAAGCACACAAGCTACAAGCACATACTGCATCTGCAATGTCAACATGGAGATGCCACAGAACAATATCAAACATGCAAAAAGATACACCAGATATGGCTCTCAATAGAAAGTTATATTAGTTTCTGAACTTAAAGTAATTTCTGTCCTGCTCTGAATACTGTTGACTATCTGTGTCAGAGTTCACCTCACACTTGTAGAAACTCTTCTGATTACCTGTTATTTTTTAAGGAACTTTTGATTAAAACTACCAATGAAAGGCACTGAAACTTCATTGAGGAGTTATTAAAATAATCTGCATATTTTTGAAAGGGAAAAACTTCCAAGTTGTTAGAAAATACATTTGCCAGCAGTTTATATTTCTCTTTCCTTAGCTATACTCAAATTAAAGGGCTTTTTTGTTGTTGTCTATATTGAAAAAAGTCCTCCTTGCAAATCTTGGCTACTAGCGCATATATTCTGGAACTGATGAGAAAATGTCCTGGAAGCTTTGATAATACGTTGGCAGAACACTCCTGTTTTGAAGATCTTGAGAATTCACTTGTTAAAATTTTTTCTTGTGATGCTGCTTGTTTTCCAAAGGATACAAAAGCAGAATGACAAAAGTGAGTATTGAGGAACCCTACATTTGTTGTCAAAGCACACACTCTTGTTACTGCTTTCCTTGTTGTTACTAGTTTTCTTGTTCTATGACACCTGTCTGTGAACTGATGTGCTTGACACCACAACGAATCATGAATGAATCTCCTCATCCAGAAGTCTTAAAACAAATATCCTAAGAAAATATCACAAGGGAAGGTTATATGCGCAGTCCACCTCATGCTATGCTAAGTCTCAAAAGTTAGGTACTTTGCATCTGCCTACTATATCCTCGCCGGCATATAGACTTTATAACTAACTATCCCCAGTAGCTACTTGGAAATTTTCTGACCTGCACCAAAGGTAGAGGCTTACACTGGGCACTGGGAAAATTTGCTAAATTTGTACAGTTTTTTATTCTCATCACCCTGACTAAAAGCCATACTTATACCTCAGTAACTTCAATGTGAACTTTTTGTGAGAAGGAACGCTTTCCCAAATGAGAGTTTAGATGAACATCTGGAAGTTTTGGTCCACACAACAGGACAATTATATAGACTTGACCTGCATTTTAAGAGCTTCTTACTTTTGGGAGATATCACAAAACATATGTCTGTTCACAGCTGGTAATCTGTTTCCTGCACACATGGCTTGCAAAGCTGGGTAGAACAAACATGTCAGGAACCTAAAATAAAGGCTCATCTCTTTGATGATGTTTGAAAAGGCTTCTTCAAAAGACTCTTCATGATCGTGGTCTGAGCCCTTCAGTTGTGCTATCAATAGCTTGTGGGTTTCCGTAGGGTTTAGGAAGCAGAATTTTTATTTTGTTCCTACTTTTCTCTCCCTGCCTCACAATTCTCTATATGCCTTCACTGAGGCTTCAAGGACATAAAGATGTACCAATTAATTTAACAGCCACCTTCTGAACATATTAATGTACTTTCTTTCCATAACAACTGAGGTACAAAAGAACGTGGGTCACAGTTACCCACACGTGCAATGCAATTAGGGATGCCTGAGGTTATGAAAGGTTAGGGACTTTTCTCAAATAGAAAGTCTGGCTCTGACTGAGTTTCCTTATGACTGACTGCAAGTATAGCTCAGAGTAATTTAATCTTGGAGGCCACCTCATGTGCATACAGCTTGGTTGTTCTAACATAAAATTCCACACGTACCACACTTTCCTCTAAAATAGTGCTTCATAGGATATTTTAAAACTGCAAGAATACAAAGAGGATTAGTGGTATTACTGACTGGGAACTGACTGGCACTATGCAATAATTCAAGTTAAGATCATCTGAAATTACTGAAATAGTGCATCTGATCTACCTTAGATACTTCTTAAAAGTTGCTCTGATAATCATCCTCAAAAGCCCTTTAAGCCTCTCATTTCTTCAGATAACTAGCAGTCTGATGTCTGCTTTGGGTCTTTGTCAGCAGTACTCTCTGGTAACTGAGCAGACAGTATTTCCTCCGTATTTCTGGCCTGGACCTTGCCAGGGACACACATTCTCCAACTCCATCAGTCCACAGTCAATGCCAAAGGCACCAGCAACTCACACTTGGAATCTCAGTATCTCACAAATTGAGCCTGCAGTTTTGGGGTTTAGTTTTTCGTTTGCTCATCTGTTTCAGGAGTTCCAAATGCACAAAGCCTTCAAACACCCACTGCCATCAGTACCCAACTTTCTCAATACTGCACAAGCCAGGGATTGGACAGTGGAAGCACAAGGAGAGCTGTGCACCGTGTCTGGATGCACTGCTTCTCTGAGGCCAGCTTCCTAGGCACATAGTGGTGGCACCAGGCCACTTGGGAAGGCCATAGGGCCTCTCATGAGCTGTGAGTGTACGTTGCAAGCTGGGGAAAAAATTAACCCTGTTACTGATAGTAACTGAAGATAGACTGCAGTAGTCAGCACAGATGGCCATAGCTTAAAAAGCAATCATGGGTCCAGGAAATATTTTCATGTGCATTTCAAGGAGTTTCTCCTCTCAGAGTGAAAATCCCATGAGTTTTGTTCCATTTTTTGGAAACATAGTTTATTTGGCAACTTCAAGGAAGTGCCTTGTGGTCAGAAACTCTTCTGTGTACAGTTCTCCACTTGCCAAAGCAAAGTGGGTGACGGAATCACTCGTAAGAAGGAAAAATATGTTCATGGTGGCAAGAAATTAAGATGGCTTTACTTTTTTAACATAACAGCTTTGGATCTCAAGCTTCACACATTTATTCTCTTGGAAGTAATTTCTCTTGTAAGTAATAACACAAATGGAATGCAAGTAACAATGTGAATAATGTGAAGGCCGAGTCAATGATAAATCAGCATCAATATCAGCTACAATGTCAAAATTATTGTTAATCATTACTTGAAAGAAAAAATATTAAAGACAGGGAGTTATAGACTCTATATAGACTTGCTCATCTAGACTTTGTCCTGAAACTAGCAGTTATCTAAGCTCTTGAGCACAATGATTAAAGAATATGGGATATCAAGTCAAATTATACAATGGAATAAAAGGATTTTGTGTGTGTACCACAAAGGTCTGTTTTGAAGATGTCACAGGGACTGAAAGTTTTCCTTTACTTTCAACACAGAGATATTCCCCTAACAAACTACCTCGAGAAATGTCAATGTCACACATCATAAATTCTGCGAATTGCTATTTCACCCATTGACCTTTGCCATCCCAGTCCTTAACATGCAAGCAAAACTGCATACCTGAGTATGCTGACATGCACACAGCCAAATGCGCATATGAAGATGTGGGGCGGTGGGGCATCTGGACCTGTACTCTGATAGTAACTTGATCCTTTGATTTGTTATCAGAAAACAAACTTGAAAGGGGGTTGGGGAACCTCAACGGTTGTTTCATAAATAGAACTGGAGGGGAAAAAGAAGTTTCCTTTGGCATTAGGGAGAAATTTCCTGTCCTATTCCATGATCTCACTAGTAAATGTTGTAGGCATACCCCACCCTGAAACCCAGCAAGCCTGGCTTCAAACATCTTGCATTTGCTTCTCATTTTGTGGAAACAACTATTTCTGTATGATTAATTAAAGCCTCTCACCTCTTCCGTCTCCTCCCTGGATGGAACCTATTTTACAGATAGCTTACTGATCCCAGCCAACACAGCAAAAAGGAAAGACACAGCAAAAGGGGAAAGACAAAAACTTTTCTATTTACTGGATATTCCGTACTCTCTCTCCCTCATAAACTTTTATCTTAACTGGTGAAAAGCTAGTGCAGCAAATTTTTAAAGCACAGCACCTCAGAAGGTGAAAAGGCAGTAGAAATTGTTCATTCAGCTCAAGTGATTAAGCCTCAAAACAAGTTTCAGAATCAGACAACAAAATCAATCATGTTTTTGCTTTTCCCATCTTTTAAGGGATGTGAAGGGCAGGTGGTGAAACTATAAGGAGAAAGGGGGATCTGGTGCCACCCTGAGAAGTTCTATCTTCTTTGCTGACACACTCTCATTTTAACAGACCAATTAGACTTACACTGACTTTCACTGTACTATGCTAGCTAAATATTTCTTTTCCCTGCTTCTGAGAACTGAACTTAATTTTTTCAACATATAGGAAACAATCCAGGGAACATCACCAAGATACACTGTCCCCATAGAGCTGTTAGGTTAGCTGACCTTCATTCACTGTGAGGATGGCCACAGTTCAACTACGTTGTTTGGCCAGGCCTGATTCTATAACGCTTTTCCATATGTGTTAATGTACAGCTACATATTTCTCCACTATGGAAAGTACTTAGAATCTTAGAATCATTAAGGTTGGAAAAGACCTCTGATATCATTCAACCTGGTATCATCCAAAGTCCAACCTTTGACCAAAAAACACCTGGCTGACTAGACCATGGAACTAAGTGCCACATCCAGTTGTTTCTTGAACATCTCCAGGGATGGTTATTCCACCACCTCCCTAGTCCATTCTAATGTTCAACAACTGTGAAGAAATTCTTCCTGATGTCCAACCCGAACCTCCCCTGGCACAGCTTGAGGTAATTTCCTCCTGTCCTGTCCCTGGTTGCCAGGCAGAAGAGGCCAATCCCCACCTTAGTACAGCCTCCTTTCAGGTAATTGTAGAGAATGATAGGGTCACCCCTGCGACTACTTTTCTCCAGGCTAAACAACCCAAGCTCCATCACCCCTCATAAGACTTGTGCTCCAGACCCTTCAACAGCTTTGTTGCCCTTCTCTGGACACGCTCCAGCACAGAGCACACTCTGGACGTGCTCTTTCTTGTAATGATGGGCCCAGAAATCAACACACAATCTGAAACTGACTCACACTGGTGCTGAGTACAGGGTGACAATCACTTTCCTGGTCCTGCTGTCCACACTATTCCTGATAGTCAGGATACCATTGACCTTCTTGGCCACCTGAGCATACACTAACTCGTTCAGCTGCTGTCAAGCAGCATCCCCAACTCATTTCCTGCTGGGCAGTATTCAGACACTGTTCCCCCAGCCAGTACTGATGCATGGAGTTGTTCTGACCCAGATGCAAGATTTGGATCTTGGCCTTGTTGAACCTCATAGCACTGGTCTCAGCCTATTGATCCATCCTGTCCAGAACCCTATGCAGAGACTTCCAACTCTCCAGTAGATCAACACTCCCACCAAACTTGGTGTCATCCACAAACTTACTGAGGGTGCACTCGATCCCCTTGTCCAGGTCATCAATAACTATACTCAACAGGATTGTTCTCAGTGTTGAGATCTGGGGAACACCAGTAGTGACTGGTCACCAACTAGATGTGCCACCATTCACTGCCAAAAAATGGATACTTAGGGACAGAATGGGAAAAATCCACAACCCACATAAACCAAAGCATGACAAAAAGGTGCCTACTAAGTAATGCACTATCAGTTTGCCAATCAAGACAAAACCTTTGCACATGAAAATCTGAGGACATGCCTTTTGAAAACATTGCACTGGCTAGCAAATAGACCAATATACTACCAAGCATAAGGGAACTTCTATGTACTCAACCATGTCCTTCAAGTTCTACATACAAAAGCATAGTAAAATCACAAGGAAAGTGAAAACTAAGGGAAAAATCAAGTTTCTGACTCCATAGTGATATATTTATAAAGCAATCATAAGAACTATTACACAAAGTATCTCTGACACACATTCAGCTAAATTTAGCAGTAATTTAGATTGTGCTATTCCCACAAAAAGGCTTTTCTCTATAAAACTGCAGAAACTTTATTTGATTAAATGCCTGTCCAGACATAATGCAATTATCTAGAAAACAAAATTCAGTCTTAAGACTCAAGAAAAAGCATGTGCAGAATTATACACTTCGTACATTCTTCATACCCTGACATGTATGCCCAAAATACATATGCTGTTGTAATCTGTCAGTGCATTGCATTTGATTACACCTTTATTTAAAAGAGATTGTGGGTGAACGTGTTTTTTTTAATCTTTATTATTCCCTCATTATCTGTGCATAGGAATATTATTATAAGCTTAATAACAACAGTGCATTCTTCTGTGTATGAGTCCATGCTCTCCAAAAACCCAGGGAAAAATCAGAGACAAGGAAATCACTGGGAGAAGAAAGGGCTCAGGGGTAAGCTTTCCTTCATCTCACTTCACATGTAGATATATGAATACATGTGCTCTCACACATATGTATTTCACACTACTAAATTGTGGCTTCATGCACTATTAACACAGATATTGTTTTTTAATTATTACAGAGAAATACTCTGGTGATTTGATTTTGGCAGGATGCCAGGTGCTCACTAAAGCCACTCTATCACTACCCTCCTCAACTGGACAAGGGAGAGAAAATACAACATAAAGTTCTTGAGTTTAACAAGAACTGGGATAGATCACTCATCAATTACTATCATTGGCAAAACAGTCTCAACTTGGGGAAATGAACTGAATTTATTACCAATCAAAATCAGAGCAGGATCATGAGAAGTAAAACAAATCTTAAAATAAACCTTCCCTCTACCCCTGCCTTTATCTCAGGCTCTACCTCCTCCTCTCCCAGTGGCACAGGGAGATGGGGAATGGAGGTTATGGTCAGTTCACCACATGCTGTTTCTGCTGTTGTGTCCTGCTCAGGTAGAGGAGTCCTTCCACTGCTGCAGCATGGGGTCCCTCCCACAGGAGACAGTTCTCCATGAACTTCTCCAACATGAATCCTTCTCACAGGCTACAGTTCTTCAGGAATTGCTCCACCATGGGTCCCTTCCACTATGCACAGTCCTTTAAACTGGCTGCTACAATTGTGGGTCCCCCAAAGGGTCACAAGTCCTACAAGGAATCCTGCCCTAGTGTGGGCTCCTTTCTCCATGGGTCTGCAGATCCCTGCCAGGAGACTGCCCCAGCATGGGCTTCCCATGGGGTAACAGCCTTTTGGGCATCCACCTGCTCTGGCATGGGTCTCCTCCATGGGCTGCAAGTGGATTTTTACATCCCCGTGGACCTCCATGGGCTGCTGGAGAACAGCTGCTTCACCATGGTCTGCACCACAGACTGCAGGGGAATCTCCGCTCTGGCACCTGGAGCACTTCTTGCGCCCTTCCTTCTCCACTCACCTTGGTGTCTGCAGAGCTGTTCCTCTCACATATTCTCCCTCTTCTCTGGCCACAATTACTTTTGCACAGTAACTTTTTTCCTTCTTAAATATGTTATCACGGAGGAGTTACCTCTGCCTCGGCCTTGACCAGCAGCTGGTCCGTCTTGGAGCTGACTGACATTGGCTCTGTTGGACATGGGGGAAGCTTCCAGTGGCTTCTCTGAGAAGCCACTCCTATAGTCCTCCCTGTTACCATGCAAACCCAATAGTTATGCACATTTTTAGTTGATAACTAAAACGTATCTTTAAAACATGCTTCTCCAAAAATCAAAAGCAGGGGAAAAAAGGCAGAAATCAAACAAATTAGCCAATATTCATTTTCTAGCGGTACTTCTGAAAGCATGGATAATATATGCCCAGATATACTGTAAGACAACCTTCCATGTGTAAGGCTTCATTTATAAGGAATACTGGTGAATTCAACTGCAACATATTTATTCACTCTTAGTGTTACAATGAAATGCTTAAACTCATAATGAGTTCAGAAAATAAATTCAAGTGTCATCAACTACACAGAGTTGGATGAAAAAATAAACTAAAACCCTCACAAATAATTTAACCACTCCCAAATCACAGTTAAAACTAAATACATAATGAGGAAATACAATCAATAAAATCAAGCCCAACCCTACCCTTCTGTCCTTCCCATCCTTCACTGGTAGCAACTTTCAAGCATAAAGAATAACATGAAGGCAATAGCAGTAGTAATGAGCTTGGCACTGGACATTTTCCTGGAATTAATAAATCTTAGCTCAACATACAATCCCCCAATAACCAAAGGCGAATTGAAATCCCAGGAAATGCCTTCTGGAAACATACACAGGCTGGGGGGGGGTTTGGTCTTCCTCTTTCAGAAACTCAAACACAATGTGCATTAGGATATTTTCCCCAAAAAACCTTTTAACATCATAAATACTTCGTAAGCTAGGGACAATGCCAAAATGCAAAGGTATAACCCATTCCCTACTGCACTGGGATATTGAAACAGGCTTATTTAATATATATATTTTCCTTCCTTTAAAAGAAAAGCTTAGCAGATCACTTGTAAGGCTTTAAGAGGTACCACACTACTTTATAGAACAGTTTTTAAGTGAAGTTCTCCTTTTCCCTTGCTAAGTGGAATTCACTGTGTCTGCAGATTGTTATGGCCAGAAGTCAAGTGCAGGTTTTCTGGCCTCCTCCCAAAGGCACGCTGCAAAAGCGCTGCCATCTGGGAATGTGCCTGGCTCGGCATCCCCTGCAGCCTGCCTGGGTGGGGGGTCCACAGCAAAGAGGAGGTCCCCTGCTCACCCCCAGAGCCTGCAACAAAGCCAGCTGAAATGCTTCTCACTCTTCGTCCCTGCTGTGCTCAATGCCTCTGGTTTTGATGAAACACCACAGGAAGCTCCCTCTCAAAAAAAAAAAATCCCCAAAAACCACAAACCAAAACTAGATTTGGGGCCTCCTTCAGACGGGGTTTAACATGCCTGCTTCTGCTAATAGGAAGACAGACTGATATAAAACTCAAAGAAAGGAAAGTTTGTGATTTCTTAAGCAGCACTGGCCCCTCTGATTTTCAGCTAAAAACTTTTCACAACCTTACTCAAGTTTTCGAACTGTGCAGCTGGTTTTTTCTAGTCTTTCTACAACAAAAGTGTCGATTTCAGAGAGGCTACACCTGAAGTATGCCACATGATCATGTCTTGTGCTTAATAAGATTAAAGAGGGTTTGAGTTTTATCCTATCAGCTTCACAGGAGAAAACTACACGGCTAGGTGAAAGAGAACAATTGGCACTACTTCCAGCCACAGAAGACCAAGACTACAACATCCTAAAGGACTAAGCAATGCAAATATGTATATATACATGCATATTACACATATAATATATGTTTACTTATACTTTTAAAATAGATATATTTGTTTACAATTCTATTGGATTTTACACCAGGGGTGTCATCTCTCTTCCGACAGCATCTTGAGGTGCCTATTTGAAAAGACACCAACAGAAACTCCTGCAAAAGCAGAACTGACCTTTCGTACCAGAAACTCAATAAACTTCAGGCTTCAAGTAACAATAAAAATAATCCCCCATTTCTTGCTGTAATGAAAGCCACTGAAAGCTGTGCAAATTAATTCTTTTTTAGGTCTTTTGCAGAGGATGTCAAAGTTCAGACAATTTTAAGCCTCATCCTAAAAACACAGGAGATTAACTCTGTCCAATAGATTTCACACCTCAAACATTGGCACATCTTTGTCCACTGAGTTTAAGAGCAAAACATGATAATGAAGAGAGACACTGGGACACAGGAAAGTCACTGTTAATCTTTGGGATCCAAAATGCCAGCATAACCTTTAAATAAGCATATCCAAGATAAGTATACTGAGTTCACTGTATATTGGGCTTTACCCTCTGTGAAGGATTTGTACCTTTCTCCTAATAAGGCAGTTTATCGAAATAATAGTCTAGATTGGGGTGGCTGGATCTCAGCAACAGAAGCAGCTACATCCCTTTGCCAAAGCCCTCCCCCATGACTTGGCACTGCTGGCTCCCAGCTCTCTGCAGCTCCTGAAAATGTGCAGGGAGAAGCAACACGGCTGATGAGCTATGGGCCACTCAGAGACTGAAACTGCCTATGGCTCATGGAGCCCTTCTCCACCCCCTTGAAGAAGTCTCATAACTTAAGTGCTTTGGATCTCCTTTTCCCACCCTCACCTGAATGAAACCAGGACTTCTGCTGATGCCCAGCCATGGAGAAAGGCCACCTTGGGTGGTACATCAACAGGTGGTCAGGATTCATGGTAAATGGGCTTTGCTATAGCACAGGCTGCCTTCTAAACCCCTACAAAAAGTACATCTCTAATGACTGTATTCATTCACAGAGCTGTTCTTCCTTTAGAAAATCATTCCCCTGGCAGATCTGTGAGAAGTGCAAAACTAGGCAGTCAAATAAAAGCTCCCTTAATAATCCAAGCCACACAAAGCATCCCAGGATCTTCCTCCAAAAAATTATTTATAATTTTATTTATATTTTTATATTTATATATATATTTATATAGGATCATAGAATCATCAAAGTTGGAAAAGACATTCAATATAAACAGTCAAATTTAAAATCATTATGAGCTAGTTCCAGGACAAACACTTTACACACTGTGTAACCTGAAGCACCGCCCCACACGATCAGCATAAAACTTCTCAATGTATATAACAATCAAACTCACATAGGTTCTTCCTACAATGAGCAGAACAAGATCTAAAGTCCTGCAAAATCACAGCTTCTAAACTACTTCCAATTGGGATTATCCCAAAAGACTTGAAGATTTTTCATTCTATTCATTCAGTTAATTTGTTGGGGAAAAGAACTTAATAGTAATAGAAATTAATCTATATAAACCCCAAATATCAGTATCTTTCAGATCCACATGATAAATCAGAGTATAGGAGAAAAGTTTAAAAGGCTCAAATTGCTACTAACTCCACAAATAAACGACATCTACAATGCCCATTCCCTGATGATAGGAAAAATACATGAAGCCCAAGTGGAAAGTTTGGATCAACCGCCTAGCGTTCAATTCCTACCTGCTGTGAGCAGGAGGATATTATGTAACTCTTAGAGCCCCTGACCTGAAAAAGCACTGCTGCTTACTTGTCCCTAGGGAAGCAGAAAAGTTGTGGGTTTCATTGAGCATTCACAGAGAAAGAAAATTAAAATAAACAACGAAGTCTGATAGCTCGAGCTGCACGTCTTCTCTGCTTCCCAGTTAAGAAAGTGGACCATTTTACCCCAGGGATACAAAACATTTTGGTGTATTCTGGAGCAATAGTTAACCTTAGATTTGCAAAAGCAGAGAAGCAACACATGGCATGGCTACTGCCACAGTACTCATATTCCAAGCCCTGGCAATAAAAGCTTTTGCTTTCCTGGCGAAAAGGCTTAAATACCTTCATGTAAGTGATACATGGCTTGGGCAATCTTCCAGATGCACTTGTGCAAGGGGTCACAGCTTCCACACTACTTGGCAACACTCTCCTCTGACCCTTTGTCAAGTGCTAGTCCAACACACTACATGCAAAATCAGATTGATTAAATCAAAACACTAATTTAAAAGATTTCTGCTAACAAGCTTTAAAAGGTTTCTGCTAACAAGATGGATGTGAATTGAGATTGATCATGTTAAATTGCTTGCCAGGGGACCCAAAAGGGCAGAAACTGCTAGAAAAAGAGAGGTAATGAATACCCAGGACCTAAAATTTCTTCCAATGGCCCAAAAGGGAGCATGTGTTTAGTTTTTGTGTCCTATTCTCTCCCTACCAGACTTAAGACTCTGAGAAAGTTTGATCAGTGCGGGAATCTGGAGCAAGAGAATTCCAGTTTGGAAAAAGTTAAACTCTGCCTACATCTGCAGCCCTCCTGGGCAATCCTAGTCAAGAGACGCTAGCAAGAGCTCTAGGAGTGAGGAAATAAAAATGAGTTCATATCCAAATTGCATGACCTCCCTGCTAACCCAGAGAGTATCACATTACTTATCAGAAGTAAAACCCCAGAGCCCTTAAGCAGCATGACTTTGGTTATCAGCAATATTCATACTCCACACCAGTGTTACAGGTACACACTCACAATGGAATCACACGCAACTACTGCATCCAAAGAAACCATAACCTCACTGTTAACCCTGCCCTGGTCTGGCCCTGCTAACTTCACTCACCTGTTGCTTGGCAAAAGCTGTTGCGAGAAGCAGTAGGAATGTTATACACAGCTGGCTTTGGATACTGGAAGCCTGTCTGAAATCTAGGAACAATCCACAGCTGGAAATGATGTTCAGCAATGGAATCTCTTGACCTACTCTCTCCAAATCCAGTGCTGAAATTGGGTTAGCTAAGAGATTTCTATCAGTCCTTGCAGAACAGGGGGAGGTTAATGCTATACATTATCACTCTTTTACTGTTATAATGGTAAATATGCTGGGTTTATACTAATGCTATAAAATCTCATGCCATAGCTGAGCTCATTTAATAGATATGGTTCTGCCCTACACCACATTTACTGCCACGGCCAGCAAGCTTCAGGTGCTATTTCTGCAACTGTACTGAAAGTACCCCTCTGCACTGAGCAGCAGCAAACAATGGTTAGCAAATGCCTGTCGCTGACATGCTCCTTCAGCAAAACAACACAAGCCAGGAGGTAATTCCAACAGAAGTAAAATGGTGTAGAAATTAGTAGCAATAGCTTTTTACTCTTTTCCCAGACTAGGTGCACTGCAACATTCTGCATTCTTTGCTAGGAAAGCGGTATCAGCTCTGTTAAGTGGATTTTTCCGAATCTGAAATAGAATGCTTTCCTGAAGCTGAATTAAAATTGAGGAAAAATAAACTTTCAGATTAAAAAAAAAAATTTAAAAATCTACTCTACACAGAAGAGGGGACCAAGATTTCTTTTCCAACATAGTAAAGAAAAAAATATAAGCACACAGGCGAAGTGTCTTTCTCCCTCTCTTTCTTTTATTTTTTAAAGAACATGTATTTCAAAAGTAATACTTTTCTCAGTGGACACATTTTGAAATTCACTGCAGCGCAGTACTCCGTGCACCTGTAAAACAACCCTATCTCACAGAGTGAGATCTTGAAACTTTGCACTGGAGTTGTAGGACCACATACTGTGCCTCTTCAGAGCAGAACTGTCTGTCAGGAGTGATGTAAAGAAAAGGCTGGGCTTCATCCATGAAATGGAGAGGACTGGCTGCAGCATAACAGGAAAATCAGACAGTGGAATAGGTGGAGTCTCCTACATATCAATTAGCAAATGCTTTTTCACCTTGCAGACATGCAGCAAAGCCTGGAATACCCTGGTCGGAAGGGACCTCAAGGACCATCTGGTCCAACCTTTCTTGGCAAAAGCACAGTCTAGACAAGATGGCCCAGCACCCCATCTAGCTGAATCTTAAAAGTGTCCAGCACTGGGGAATCCACCACTTCCCTGGCAAATTATTTCAATGGCTGATTGATCTCTAGGTGGTGTCTCTATCTACAAAGTTTCATGAAATCTCCATCTCCAGGAAGGAAAGAGGGGCTAGCTTCACTCAGACCCTTCACAGAACACTGCTGTCATCATCCCTGAACTAGGCCACCCCATTGCTTTTCAAACACACGATGTGGCATTTTGCCTCAGTAACTCTGTTTAGAAAAAGCAACATTAAATCTTTGCACTGTTGAGTCTCATTGTAACCAATCCATAGAAAGAAACAAAACTGCACTGAATTCACTAGAAATGTCCCCAATGGGGTCACAGGAAAAACACACAGGGGACTTACAGAACCTTGAAAGGACTCCAGAGACAGGTTACAAAAGCTTACCACATGATCATCATTCTCAGAGTCACTTTGCAGAGAAACAATTGAGCAACCACATGGAAGATCTCATTCAATTTCACTTTAGCACTATTCACTAAAAGGCAGTTGACACTTAACGCTTCCCATCACACAAAGCTCTTTTGATTCTAAAATTGCTCAACTAAGGAAAACCTTAGGTGCTGTCTTTTTTTATTCTGGCTTTATGTTCTGGATTTTTGCTTGGACAATGTTAACAAGGAACAAAATCTGCATAGATGTTAAAGGATGGGAGCAGATTATGAGACATGGAAACCGTGATATTTTACCAAAAAATCCCCCACATTGTTGAAGAGCTTAGGGAAAATATAACACTGTAATTGAGGCTATGAGGTCATTATCCAGTTTCCCACCTGAAAAACCAATGAAGCCAATGATACATTAATTTGACCTAAAGCAAAAGCTGACTGAGAGGAAGTAAAAGAGCCTAACATAACCCCGTACCTTGGTTTTCCAAAACTGTTATTGAAATACTGAAATAATTATCAGGGAAAAAAACCCCAAACCCTACGAAATTAACCATAAGAACATTGGAACAGCAGGAATAGTAGCTGACTATACTTTGATGCTGTTTATAAGACCTGAGGATGATGTGTGCAGTATTTTTTTCAAAGAAATACTAGCTTCTCTTAGAAGAAGATACACTGAGTTGTGAGATAATACTAGAATGTCAGCTGCTACCAGAAACTGCTCCTTCTATGCAGTACTCAGGACAGATGTTTCCAAGTCTGCTATAGACCCAGGCTCAAGGTAAAATATCACGGGAAACAGCACATCATCTTCAAAACAATGAAACTAATTGGTGTTCCATTTAATTGATGTGTGTAAAATATTCAAAATGTAAGCAAAGAAGAAAAAAAATTACCACAACAATCTTTTAAAAGAACATGCATCAAGGTTTATTTCTTTTCCAGTGCAAAGGAATGGAAACCCTCCCACTGACTTCAACGACAGCTGGGCCAGACCCTGAAAGTCTTCACATAAAACCTTCCCTGTGGAGAATTTGTACATTAGCATAGGAATTTCTGTTTTATCTCCTGCCTTCTTCCTCCTAATAAATTGCACACTTGCAGCACATAATGTCTGAAAATGAAGTTTATAATAAAAAGACAACTCACTGAGTCTTGCAAGTGTGTAGACAAAACTGAACACTAAGAGAATTAACATGCATAAGAAAACATGGTTTTTTATTATGCAGTGAGTTAATTTAAGAGGTTTATAATAATTTAAACCTATCCTCAAACATGATAAATAATGGCAAAATTTCATTGGTTCAGTGGACCAAGTTAATCCTGAACTTCACAATAGTTGTATTTCTGTTTTTAATGTCACTCTTAAGGCTTGCAAAGCAAAGCAAAGCAAAGCTCCAGCAGAGAGTCAAACAACTGTGAAAAGCAGGAACAAACAGACAGAATGTTGTCACAATTACACAGCTCCCATTTTGCACAATTATTTTCACATTCCTCACACTCAAAAAGCTTTCATGGCCATCAGTTTGCAAAAAGCTTGATTCAGTGTTTGCATTACAACACCTGTATTTCTAAATTAACTCCTGCAAATGAAAACATCCAAGTATTTCAATCTAAACGAAAAGAGACTAAAACTCAAAATATTCACCTGACTCTATGTTGATGAAATTTAAAGCATTGTTTACCTCTTGGATCTAGTGTTGTGCCCTGGCCACAACCCAAACTTGCACCAGGACATGAGCAAAGAACAAGCCTTGTATCTTGGTTTCAACAAGGAGAAAGTCTAGAAGACCAGGTGAAGAAATAATCAGGACCACTGAGTGGAGTGCGGCACCACTCAAACAAGAGGTACTCTTTGTATTTCAGTGTCATTTAGTACCTTGTAAGTTTCCAGCCAACCTCTCTCCACCTCTTAATACCTCAAACTGTCTTCCTTTTTCATTTTACTGCACCACCAATAACAGGAATGTGTCTTTTACAGAAATACAGAAAGTGTAATCTATACACATCCAATCCATAATAGGAAAAAATCTCATTGAAGAGCCTGAAAGAAATTAAAGTCCAGCATAACCAAAAACAACTTCCAAATGTCTCAGCAGTGTGGACCAGGCCAACCCCTGTACCTATATCTTGTAATTCAATTGGCTTAAAGTTAAGAGACTTGCTCACAGTGAGATTAACCTTTCTTACCTTTTGCCACATTTTGATGAAGAAGAGCTCTCCAGAAAAATTGAAGAAAACATTGGTGTCGTAGGCGTCATCACCAATGTTGGAGATGAAAATGTTAAGTGAGATGTTCCTCACTGCTCCCAGGGCCAGGTAGGCAGTTCTGTCATCAACACTGTAGGCAGAAACAATTACACTGGTTTAACTCTGGTCAACTTTTACACTCTGATGCTGCTTTCTCCCTGCTACAGAAGTGTCACAACTCAACTATTTAAAAGCTCAGCAGTTGGTATTTCAGGAATATACTGTACTGTATAGTGCAGGGGGCCATACTAGGAATGAACAGCTCCTGACTCAGAGTTCTGATACTGTCTTTCGTGACTGTAGGAAAACCCCATGATCCTCATGTGAAACTATTTCACATGACCTACTTCTTGTGATAATAGATTAGCTGAAAACTGTAAAGTAATTGGATGGGGAAAATGTGACAACTGCAAGATATTATGCCTTCATTCAAACACACAGGCTATTCCAGTTTGTCCCTCAATAATTCAGACTTATTCTAGCAATTATCTGAAAAATCTTCTTAGAGTTATTCTATGGATAGAAAAAAATCAAAAATAGGCTCAAGTAAAGTCCAGAAACAGGTGTAAATGAAAAAAATGTGTGGCAATTACAACAAACTACCACTGAATGTGACCAATTTTTCTTTAGATGTTTATGCTGGACCTAACATGGTGGAGTCACCTTCTATAAGTGGGATACCAATGGTAACAGCTATATATCATGAATCAACACAATGTTGCAATATGACATCGCAGATTACGTACAAACACAGACGCACACATAGAGGTAAATATAGATATTCATGCACACACATTTATTATTTGGTATTTAATCCTTCTAGGCTGTTCAGAGAATGAGCTAACAAGTAGGAATAAAGGAAAAAGATAAATCACAAGAAAATACAATATCAATGCACAGATCTGCAGGTCTTGGTAGTAACAGTAAAAGATAATATTAAATATACCAGGAATTCATTTAAAAATTAGCAAAAATAGCCAAGTATTAAATTTGGTAGTTATCATAACTGCACTCTAAGACTATTCATACATCCTAAAGAAATAGAGACAGTGTCACAGAGAAAACACTGAGTAGCTGGTCAGAAAAGGACAAAAACTCCAGCCACACAGCAGGGAGATGCTCACAATTATTTCCTCTAGGGTACAAACAGCCCAAAAGTAAGAAGGAACGACTTTTCATTCACACCATTTCCATAAAGAAATGTCTGTGCCAGTGATACACGTGCTGGCACACACCACAGCAGAGGACTGCTTATCAGCAATTCTCTGAAGATGGCTCGTGTGCAGGACCAGAGCTGTGTTTAAAGGCAGCCTGACCCTCCATTGCCACCAGCACTCTTCTGCCTGCCTTGTTCATGTTACTGCAGCCAGGACATTTGCATAAAAGCGGAGTTTCTGGGAATGCAGTGTTTATAAACTATTCAGCATCTTCTGTCAATCATAGCTGTACCAGACATCCAAAGGCAGAGCTCGCTGAACTCCACCTGCCTGTGTTTACCAAGAAGTTTCTAAATGTGGGTTTCTGATCATACACATCAAATCAGCCAGGTGCTCTAGTGAATGAGAAGTTTGGAGGAAGATGGTCTAGACTCAGGCTTTAAAGCTGATGGCTGTGGATTGTAAGTGTAACTTTACCGTGTAATGTGAACAATATTTGTTGCATGTTTGTTTCTTGTACTTACTTCATTTATGATCATCTTCATTTATTAAGCCCAAAATTATGGCTTACAGTTCAATGACAGCTTATTATGAGGAAGATATAAGCATCCAGGAAATGTGTCTGCTTTCCCACACTTAAAATCAACTGCAGACACTGATGAAACCTATTGATAAATGGACACTTTGCTTTCAAAATATTAGTTTATTCTCATAGTCAATTATCAGTCCAAATAAAGATTTTCAAGTGTATGCAGTACAGGATCAACTGCAAAACTTATTTGAGTTGTTGCTCCTTATATACCAAATTAATGGCTCATCAATATGAGAATATTTGAAAGTATTTAACCTTTTGGCACCAATTGCAACATTTACTGTTGACAAACAGACAAATTATGAAGATACTAAATAACTTGCTGGGATTTTCTAATAATCAAAAGTGCATACTTGGAAGCAAAAAAAAAACCATCCCAACCATTTAATACTGTGAATTATTTCTCATGAACTTTATAATATCACTTTTTGCAATCACTTCAAAACTTAATCAGCATCTGTTATACTCACTAGCAGAATCAGGAAGTATCACTTCAGTAAGCAAAGGAACATTACAAGATATTTATCTTATACAGAGTTGATATTAAATGCAATGTACGCCACAGAATGCTCTCTGAATTGGTAGTAGCAAAACTTTGAGATTTAACATAAAGTGAAGACAATTGAGAATACTGTCCTTCCTACTAAGTAACTAAAAATCCTCAGAAGAAAATCATACTTAAAACTGACCCCACAAAAAATAATGCAAATATTAACACCAATGGGTTGTGTTACTCCTTTCTAAAGCTACCACTCCGCTGTTAAAAGTGTATCATACTAAAATGACATTTTTCTCAGCAGAGAAAGAAAACCTACCTTTAAAAGCACACTGTAGATGCTCCTATACAAAATTCACATACTAATAAACTCCAAAACATCTCACTGATTTTAGGCTGGCAGGTGAGTTCCATTCTCCCTCCGAAAGGCCATTCTAAGACTGTGCTCTAAGTCCCCATTTTAAAAGAGTAGCTTTCTGAGTCATTGAATCTGCGTACATCTGGAATGAATCAGGTTCAGTTGCGGTGAGAAGAGGATTAGGAATCTTCCCAGTTACAGGGGAGCTTCCAAGTCCTGTCTGCTGCTTGAGAGTGATGTCATGAGTGCAGACAGCCTGCTGTGGTTCTGCAACAGCTCTGTTGCCAAACTGGTGCCATCCTCCTCCAGCACCTGCCACACATTAAGCACTCTAGTTGCCAAGTCAAAATATGATAACTGAAGAATTGGTGTCACCCTTCAGAAACAAGAAAACAAACTAAAGCCACCCCTTCATCTCAACAAGGTTTGTCAAATAAATTACGAAATGTGACCAAGCAATGACTTTTTGTTTACATTTTCTTGTATGAGAACTACAAACCTGCCAACATTAACATGACCCTTGTAACCTTGCCCACATAAAGGAAGAAAGGCTAAAACAATGCAAAAACAAACCCTCTAAAAGGAAAAAGAAAAGGAAAGAAAGAAAAGATGTGGGAAAATATCAAGAAATAACCAGTTAATTGGACAGAACACTTCCAACTCATTACATCAGGTACTACACCCAAAAAATGAACTGAGTAAAAGTTCTGGGTAGACTGTAGGCGTGTGTATATACTGTATATAGGCAAACACATTTGTACACACATACATACAGACACATGAAGGATCTCAGATTATCAGTGTTTGCATGGAAAGAAACAAGAATTTAAATTCAGAAGTACTAAGTACTTCCAGCTTTCATTCACATGACCCAAACTTGCAGGTAACAAGTAATTCTAAAAACCAAAGTCTCCAAATTTCTGTCATAGTTTTGAATTCACTGACAATGGTAGTACACATCGAATGTAAATAGAAATATTTAGTGATTACTTCTTAAGTGATTAAGAAAAGGAAAGCGAATTCCAGGATAAAACAAATATCTTCTTTCCATGCTTTAATGCTCTAACTGTTAACGTCCACACCACATCATTGCATTATGGTCAGTGAGGGAAAAAAGACCATCTGAGAAAGACAAACTGAAAAGATCTGCAATCTTCATTTCACCACCCTTCAAGATGCTGCTTTTTATTAACACATGTCAGTGGAGGCATAATCTGCATTCCAAATAGACAGGGACATCTTCTCTATTTTGTATTTCATTTCTCTATTTTACCAGGGTGAATTTTTTTTTAAAAGAGAGAATGCATTCAGCACTTCCTCTCAACCTGTGCAGATCATACTTAGGGCAAGGAATGTGGCAGGGTCACACCCTATTATCTGGGTCACTGACTTCCCCTTTGTATTAGGAACCTTTCTTTCCTTAAAGCAAATCAGCCCCTACATGGAGAAATCACCACTACTGTTCAATAGACAGTGGAAGTTACAACTGTGGTTGATTAGACTGCAAATGGATAAAAATGTTTCAAACAACTGAAATCCAATCTGTCCTCCAACTCTATCAGCTGAAATTAAATAAGCTGACCTTTTGCTTTTAAATCAGTAAAAGGTGTAAATCAACAAACACTGGTACTGTGACAGGTCCAAACAAATTTCTACATTCACCAATCAGCACTGCAGTTGGTCTTTGTAGTTACTAGGATACTTAAATATTAATATTATCTCCACAGACTCTTTACATCAACCCTGAATACCTTTCTTCTGTTCGTTTCTTCTTTAGTGCAAGCTTTGGGGTTAGTTGAACTTCAGGAGGAGTTTTGCAAATACTTAAACTTCAATGGCCATTGAAAAGCTGAAACCCTCAGCTGATCTGGGAATTCATTTGATAACTCAGTGCAAAGCTGAGAGGTAGCAGCTCCATAAATAAATATAAACTAAATAAAAATTTTAAACAACCCCACAGGGAGCAAAGCATTGGATTTTATACTTGGTTACATTGTCTGCTCATCACATATGCGTTCAAAAGAATTGCATAGAAATTCTCTCTGGAAAGTTCACAGTCAATTTAGACTAAGGACTGGGCCAAATGCTCAAGATACCATGGCTTATTCTGCATTAACTGAACTTCTGCCTCCCCATTCTCATGCTGAAGTCTATGCCAGCAAAGGTGAAAAGAGACCACACAATTGATGACCAGAGCCTATGTGAGGTACATTAAGCCAGCTATGGCAAACTAGCACTGAGGCTATTAGATCATTAAGTCATGATCTTTTTCTGTATTTCTCAATCTAGTTCTCAAGGAGAGACTTTGTAGTGTGCCCTGAGGTGACAGGAAAAAAATAATTGAGAATTCAAAAAGTGATCAACCAAGGTTCTGTGCCAGAGCACAGTTTAAGAGTAGTACCATAACAATATTGCTCTTGATGAAGACTGAATAACAATGTTCCAGTGTTTCCCCTTAGGAAGGAACTAAATGTCCCATATGACAAAAAAGTGCTTATTGTGGTGAGCCCAGGGCCAAGGCCATGGAACTGCTTGTGTCAGCACCTTTTTGACACACAGATGCTGTCTCTAGTGCTTCAGATCCCATATCTATTACAATTCAGGAATATAGCACCGAGTCTTATCTTTTCCATCTTTCCTACACTTTAATGTAAAAAATGAATGACTCTGAGTTGTAAATAAGAGGTGGAGAGGACACAGGGATTGGAGGTGGGGGAGGACACACACCAAAAACCACTCTATTATGGCATAGAAACAATAGCGATTTCTAATTACAGTTAGTTACCATATGTACAAAGCTTCTCTGGAAGTTCTCCTCCCCAAGTGTAGTTACTCCACATAAATTCCCCTTAAGTACAAAACAGATATAACTCCCAGCCATGTGTGCCTTCAAACTTCTGAATAAAATGGACAGAACAAGGCATAACATCCACATAAAAACACCCCTTATCACCCTACAGAAATCTGGTGCCCTTTTATTATTATGAGTAATTTCAACTACACTCAGATGTTCATAACCCTTTATAAACAGAACTGAAGAATCAGTGGGAAAAGAGCCGCCTCTGTTTTCACACAATGTTTACTCCAGGGAGTAGCTTTTGGCTTGAATCAAGCTGCTCTGGTTTGTGAAACTGTCACATGAAAGCAAGATGAGGTACAACACCTACAGAAGCTCTAATCTAATCTTTCACCCTTGCAGACATACATACAAACTAACATCTTTACAAGCTATCCTTGAAATCAATGCTACTGTGCCTCTGGGACAAACTTATCCCTCCACGTGTGTGAAAGACAGCATCCTAAGGTTGCAATGCAAACAAAAACTAGTGGCAGAAAGAAATGCAAAAGATAAATGGTATCAGGCACATACATGAAGCTGCACACATCAGTCTGACACGAAAGAAAAACGCCCTCTCTATTTTCCCTATTTGTTAAAATACATGAAGAGCTCTGTTAAAATACGTGATTGTTGACCACAGATCTGAATTTTGAAGCTGAATCAATGGCACTTTATACCATACTGTTCCTAGAAATTAGATAATTAATGAAATAATCATGCAAACCCATGAGTTTACCATAAAAATTACGCCTTCAGAAATGGATTTCCTGCTATTAGATAGCTTCAATTGCTTGTCCTATTCCTGAGATGCTGGGGTGCAATATGCAATTTAAAAATCATACTCAGCTAAGCACTGATGAGAGAAAAAGATCAGTGCCCTATCCAGCAATCATTTTCAGAGGTCAATAAAAGGCAATTTAAACAGAGAGGACCATTAGAACCAGCACAGCTTTGTTACTTAAGGCAAATTGTTTTGCAGTAGCAGGTGTTCTACTCCAAGAGTAAGCTATGTCTAAATGTTAAACATGATAAGCAACATATGCCCATATCAGCACACTTCCTCTACAGCTCATGCAAAGAACAAGAGGATTTACCTGGTGACCTGTGAAGAACCTCAGGCTCACCAGATTTTGCTATTTCAAGACATAATACAGAAAAAGTTCACATAGCTGCATCACAAAAGAGGATGTGTATATGTATGTATATATACGTATACATGCACATCTGTATCAGCCAAGATGAATATTACAAATGCAAACCAGAAGTGCATCTGCTTCTCACTATGGTCTGTACATTATCAAGAATTTCCACCTCTTGAGGCAGCTGATGCATGACAGAGCTCCCTGAGGTTAACCTTTTGTTTTGTTAGCTTTATGCTTCAGTTGCTAGAGCAACTGTGACTAACTATCTTAGGCCCATAAAATACTGATGTTGAGATGTTCACAAGGAGGGGCAGGTTATACAGTAGCCCAGTAATGAATTCAAATTACATGAAAGAGTATCTCTTTAGGGTCTAGTTTAAAATAAACAAACAACAAAATCCCACTCCGGTAGATACAGTTAAGTGATTCTTACAAAACAAAACCAGTATTTAAGAAGGGACAAGACTGGCTTGTATAATATTCTTGACTGATCATCAGCGGCCTTTTATTAGAAAATAGAGACTGGGAATCTGTATTCTTGTACAAGATGTGTGGACTACTCTGGTTTGTTAGCACTCACCACTTGATAGTCCTACTACCATGCATATGGGTTCAATCACCCTATGTTCAAAAGGAACAGGACTGTCCACTCTTACCAAGCTGGACTTATTTTGGGAGAGATTTATGAAGCTCTGAGCACAATGAACCAGATGGGAACTGAGAAACCATTTCTTTATCCCTATTTATACTCAACAACAGAAAACATTCACTTATACTTTGAGGTGATGCTCCCACTGCAACTTGTACTACATCCTGATTAATTGTGGGCTCTGCCTTTTCAGGAAACTGCAAATCCAACCTGGGATGAGTTAAAACAGAGTTTTCCATGTGCCTCACAAACTCAGCATTCAATACATTATCAACTGTCAGTAGGTAAAAGATAAATAAAAGTAAATACAAGTTAGAAATCAGAATTCTGCTTCATAGCTTCAGCAAAAAGGCTAAACTCCAAACAGAATTACAAATATACTAATATACATGAAATGGTTGTAAGTAGTTTTTCATTGCATCCTTTGCAGTGCAGCAAATTACTTTTAAGAAATATTAAACTATGCTATAATTTATGAAAGCACTTAGATTATAGCATGAAACTTGGTATTACTTTTTGAGAAAAAAAAATCAATCTGCTCATATCCATTTTCCCAATGTTTCATCATTCTTTTCTCCGTGGAACATTTTTGGTAGTTTAAAAGATCATGAGCTAGGACAGAACTGGGTATGATCAAATAACAAGTGGGAAGCAGATGACTGCAGTCATGGCTCTGTATTTGTGCCCTGAGAGTTGGGAATATCCATATAGGCACACACAGCTTTATACACAAAGGGTCTTGACTGTCAAGACCACTTCTCTAGCACTAGAAATGATAAACCATAACATTTGCTAATTTTAATTTGGTTGTTTTTTATAAAGCAGATATGAGCTCCTTCTGAGCACTCTGCTGCTTAGGGTAGACTGTCTAGGGTAAGTAGAACATCAGAAATACTATTGAAATAAGTGTATATTCAATGAAAGATAAGTGAAAACAAATTCTTCATCTGCTACAAATGAAGAGGAAGGGAAGAAGAGATATTACCAGAGCAAATAATTAAGCTCCACATGAATGGATATTGTGTTTCCTCATCATGACTGTTTTAAGATGAACTTGAGGGGCATAAAACCTCAATGGGCATACTATGAAATATCATGCTTCTCTGGAAACAAATCTCCATTGTATGATCAAAGGTGGGCAAGTGCCAAAGTGTGAGCCTGGTCAAATTTATCAAAGAGCTTTGCTTCCCACATTAAACCACAGACTTGCAGCTTTTCTTCATGGCTTTGCAAAATTCTATGATCAGTGAAAACCTTTACTAACTTTTTAAATAAACATTACTATATTAATGAGATACACTCGAAATGCTTTCAACTTTCTGATCAAAGTTTTACGTTATTGCTCCTTCCTTCAGAACACACTGATTTTCTGCACTGTTACAACACTAACCCATGTTCTATGCCATTACACCTTATGCCGGTGGAAAGCAAATTGGACAAAGCTGTCATAACACACGTTTTTATCTATGATTTCTGGATTCTTTCAGCTCAGGTTCTGCAATAATTTGACAAGCCAATATGAAACTTCCGAGGTTCATTTTTCAAATCAAGTGCCTAATATCTGATCATGTGCCTACTGAACCACAGGGAGTCCTTCCACTGATTTTAATAGGTCCATGAGCATATTCATCCTTGTATCTAAACACAGCACTTGCAGTCAGTTTTGCAGTTGCATAGATAATTCCTATGTGTTAGAGGTTAGGATTTTTCCTTTTATTTTCTTTCTCTTAGGGAATTTTGTCCTATCTATTGCTAAGAGACCCTAACTATAGGTACTTAAGAGAGAAAAAAAGATATAGCCAGTGTGGCAGGGGAGGAGAGCACCTGACCACTCCTAGCTCTCTTGCACTCTGGGCATTGGAGGGGACTGTCAAGCTCCTGTTTGCTGCAAGAGGGTTCTCTGTGACCACTGGAGCCCAGCTCCGTACCTCTTCCTTACTGAATGAGCTTTTGTTTGTAAGAGCAGCCATTGAACTGGGACCTTATTAACACCAAATTTGACTGGGGAGGACTTTTACCATCTGCTTGGGTGCCTCAGGGGAAACCTGGGACCCTTCCCCCTGTGGAGGCATCCGGCTGCCACTCCCTAGCCCTGCCGCTTTTTCTGCCACTGCCTCAGGTTGTTTTCTGCTACACTGTGACCCCCGAACCCCGCCTGCCAGGACGCACTACGATTCCTGCCACAGCTGCAAAGTTTCTGCCAGCTCTTGCTCGCTAGCCCGAGTGAACCAGCCCTGCCATTCCAGTTTGCTGCTCTGAGCGCCCTGCTACAGCCCATCCCGCCATCCAGCCCGTACACATTGTCCATGTGAGAGAGGGAGCTGCCCTCGTGCCACAGCGCCCCCTGCAGGCGCAGGGGAATCATCACCCCTGCCCTGCCTGGCTGGGAGCCCAACAGCGCCACCTGCTGACAGTGACCGTAACTGCAGCAAAGGGGAGGTGCCTGACAGCCCAGAGAAAGCTGACACCGGCTTTCTGGTTTGGTTTCTGGTTTTGTTTCTGGTTGCTACTGTTGCTGTTGCTTGTTTGCCTCATTATAGATACTAGTAAAGAACTGTTATTCCTTTTTCTCATACGGTTGCCTGAAAGCCCTTGATTCCATAGTTATAATAATTCAGAGGGAAAGGGGACATATTCTCTATTCTAAGGGAGGTTCCCACTTTCCTTAACAGACACCTGTCTTTCAAACCAAGACACTGTGAAAAATTATTTACTCTTCAATAATACAAATAATATGCTTATAAACTTTAGAGTTGTAAGCTCAAAGTCTGGGAGTGATGCACTCTCTCCTTTGTCTTTTCAGAGCAGCTTGGATTAATACTCCAATATTACATCCTAAAACATCACATCAAATCATTTACTTGCTCATCATACACAGAGCCATGCATAAGACAAAAAAACCCACAGAAATAAAGTAAGTGTTGGCATAAAAAATGTTCATCTTTTAGTAAGTCAGAGAAGGAATTTATATGGAAAAAAGGCAAAAACAACCTTCTGTGGATCTGACCAGATTATACTGGAAAATGCTCTTTCTTCATAAATTACTATTTCATTAAAATGGAAACATTTAAAACTTGATGAAATTTTTGACAGACTGGAATTTTGTCCTTTTCTGGCTAATTCCAGAGGGACTAATGGAAGCAAAAATAGTCCAAGCCACAAACTTGACCTTTCAATTGGAAAAGGACATTTCTCAAAAAGCCCATTTCATAAGAGAACTTTTGAAAGTGTTAACTTCAACTCAAACCCACAATTTGGAAAAAATTGAAAAATTCTGCAAAATGCACCTGTTACTCCTTTGGCTTCCTATGACTTCCAACTTCACGTTTCCAAAATAAATAATTTTAAGCAGTATATACAGGAATCCACCTCAGCCAGTCCATACGAGCAGAACATAAATTTAAGTCTAATGAATGGTGGCCTTTGAAGATGCTCTAAACCAGCACAAAAGTAAGCTGCTTCTTCCTTATAGCCAAACATCAGTCAGAAGCATTTGGATGAATAAGCAATTCTGTTCTAATGACGGATAAAAGGTAACCTCATGTCAAATAAATATATGAAAGACAGACTTCCTCTTGGAACCTTCTCAGGAATAGCAATATTTCTCACAGCATTTTCTATCCAAGGGGGCTCATAGTCCTATGCTTACAACCTGATTTACATATCATGCACACAGCTTGTGCTGGAATGCAGCAGCTACACGACATGTCACAACATCATCTTTCTTTTTTCTTGTACTGTTTGTTTTTAGTAAAGCTGCTCTATTCTTTGCAACACACGGGCTGTCAGTGTATTTACATAGCCATACAGGATTTCCTTCCAAGCCATATCTCACATGGAAGCAACCATTCATTCTGCTCTGTCTTTTTAGCTAGCTTGTTTATTCTGGCTGAAAGGAAGCCTGTTTTTTCAAATAACCTCACTGTTCCTCGTATGTCTTCACCTGGTTTCTCTTACAACCTAAAAAGGCTTGATAATTATCTCTCCCTTTGCAGAGAGCCAGTCAGATAGACAGACATCAGGTAAGGAACAGAAACTGCATTGGTATGTCAGACAAGATCTCCCTCAGAAATGTCAGGTTCATCTTAAAAGACCAGAGAGCTTTTGTCCCACATAAAGTACCAAATGAATGGATAAAAGATTTTAAAGGCTAGGGAGATACAAATTTCTACAAAACAGCTACTTCAGAGTTTACCTCAGTACACCTTTAGGAAACAGTGCAGCTGGTCAGCTTCTAATCAGGCATCTATGAGAGGCTCAATAAAAATGTGCTAGTTGCCACAGAAACCTGATAGAAAAGACATTTACTGTGCTGAGAGAACAGAGTGAGGCATTAAATTCAAATGATACGTAATAAATATATTTTTAACACTAAAAAATATTTGACAATAATAATTAACATAACATTTTATTTTTCAGTAGGGAGTTGCTGGAAAGGAAACCTGGTTTCCTACTGCTGTCCAAAGTTACGGTCAAAAAGTAAAGTTCAATGCAAAATTTTCTATTTCTTTTATGGTTTCAGGTTGCATCATTAAAGACACTCATATGGAATACATAAATATATTCTTTACACTAAGACACTTTTAAGTATCTTCCTTTAGAAATCACCAACACCGCTATCCACAGGGTATTACTGCATGGATAAAGCCAGATTTTGCCATCTCCTATGGCAGCAGCAAGATTTAACACTGGAGAATCATTGAAGAGGAGGCAATGAGTCATGTTTCTGTGCCATGCTGCCAAAATTTCACACATTTATTCTTTAAGAAAAATGGATTTGAAAGCAGTCATGACTGGAAAGATGAAATGCCTCTCTTCTGCTCCTTCAGTTTCTCCTAACGCTGCCTTCATCAAGACCCCAGAACACTCCATGGAAGATTCCTTACACTTAATTGCCATCTGGAGTTTTAGGCTAACAACACTCATACTCCTATGAGAAAGTCCAGGCCAACCACTAGAAAGACCATTTGTAGCAATACTAGCACACACCACTGTAGCTGCTTCTACATGGTAGCTTGTAACATCTGCCATAGAGAGCTCAATTCTCACAGTTTGCTTTGCCAGGTCCAGTATGCCCCTCTTGTGGAGCTGCATGTTCTTACTGGCAGAGGTGGCATCAGTGAGAGGCATGGAGTCCCACTGGTAGGTTTCCAACCACAGTGCTGGAGCATGCCCATAACCATCCCTAGGTAGATGCTTCCATGTTGAAGAAAAGCTTGTTTTGTTGAAACAATTTTGCTTAGGTTGCAGAGAGGATTTACCTCAAGCCACTAACAAATCAGAACACTAACGAAAAGTTAGTTGGAAGGGATTTCTAAAGGTCAGAAAATCCATTCTGATCCTCCTCAGCATAGGACTATTGCTGGCAATAGATGAGGTCAGCAGGGACCTTAACCAAACTAGTCTTGAAACCCAAGATGGCAGAGCACACCATCTCAGCACATCTCATTCCTGAGAAGCATGAACTGCCTGTGCAAGAAGTTTTTCCAAATCTCAGGACTGAACCTGCCAAGCCACAGTCAATGACCCTTACCCTGTTTACCATCTCCCACAAGAAAGAAGAGTTTGGCTCCTTTGTCCAAAAATTCTTTCAAGAAGCTGGGATGGGTTTGCATGCAAACTGATCTAATGAAGGTGCAAAAGCCTTACAGAGATTTATCTGTTAATTGAAAATAAACATTTTTCTTTCCAGAATAAATGCATCTTAACTCTTCTTCAATCCAATACAGCATGTAACCCTGGTCTTCAGCCAAAGTCACCAAGGACTCCTTTCACTGTAACAGAAACATTCAAAAGAAGAAAAAAAAACCAGCTCTAGCTTCTTACATCTTCACAAAAACTTCCAGATAAAGTTAGAAGGCTTTAACGTTTTTTAATTATCACCTGCTTCCAAACAGTCCTACCTTGTCCTCTTCTACAAATTCACAGTGAAGGGTTTCAGCTTGCCCAGCAACATTATTTCCACATGCAGCAGCACCACAACAACATTAAATGACAAGGCAAACCCAGTCATATCTGGCCAGAACAGCAGTGAAGTTTATAACTTACACATGCAGACTTGCTTGATTTTAGCACTTTGGATAAATGGCCATCTATTATGTTGTCATTTAGACTGCGTGTTAACATCTTTGGCTGTTTTGTTATTTATCAAAATGAAGTGCTCCCAACTAAGGGTACATGAGTAAGTTTTCAGAAGAGAAAGAATATCCCAAGAAAATTAAAATCAGAGCAGGTCTGGTTAGCTCTTGCCAGCATAGGCTGGTTTTTCTATTATTCATTTGGTATGCAGGGGGGCTGGTTTCAGCTGGGGTAGAGTTTATTTTCTTCACAGTGGCTGGTATGGGGCTGTGTTTTTTATTTGTGCTGAACACAGGGTTCATAATATAGAGATGTTTTTGTAATTGCTGAGCAGGGCTTACACAGAGCCAAGGCCTTTTCTGCTTTTCATATTGCCATGCTGGCAAAGAAGCTGGGGATGCATGGGAGGTCGGGAGGAGACACAGGCAGGACAGGTGCCCCCAACTGACCATGCCATATAACATTATGTTCAGTATATAAAGTGGGGGCAAGAAGGAGGAAGGGGAGGCATTTGGAGTGATGGCATTTGTCTTCCCAAGTCATTGTTACGTGTCATGGGGCCCTGCTCCACTGGAGATGGCTGAACACCTGTCTGCCTATGAGAAATGATGACTTAATTCCTTGTTTTTCTTCATTTGTGTGAATGGTTTTTGCTTCCCCTATGAAATGGTCTTCATCTCAATTAATGAGATTTCTAGCTTTTACCCTTCTGATTTTCTCCCCCAGTCCTTCTGGTGTGGGAGTGAGCGAGTGGCTGTATTGTGCTTGGTCACTGGCTGGGGTTTTATATATTCAAAGCTAGATGCCATCTTTTAACTGGATAGTTCTAATGATTCAGATGCATCATGGGTGAAATCTATATCACAGTAGCTTGTGCAGTTCCTGAGCTCATAAGAATGCAAACAATTCTCTTGATTAATCTCTCAACTACACGATAATGTAATCTGAGCTAACTTCCTATGCACAAATATGCTCTAACCAGCACACATTTGAAAGCACATAGTGATGAACAAAACTAGATCTTTCCATATACAGCTCTCTGAACAGCTTTTGGCTTTAACATGCTATTGTTTACGAAAAGTACGTAAGGACAGCCCATTTCTGTAGCAGAGAGCCCTGTGTTCAACTACGTCTAAAAGCAAGAGGACTATGGAAGAACAAGGCGAGTACAGAGTGGCACTTTGCACATGTATTTCTAGAGCTTCCAGAATTCATATGTGCCATTTCACTACTATATACATTCTCAGCACCTGCAGTAACCCAAACAATAAAATCCACAGATTAATCACACACTTGGTGAAAACATATCTCCTGACTTGTTTTATTTCAGTGCTCTGATTTGTTTAGTATGATTAGCAAACTCTATCATCTTGCTATTCAATTCTAGCAGATTATTTCCCATATTATTTGTGAATGTGGTGAATACCACTAGCACTTGCACAGCTTTCTCCACCACCAAAACCAACTATTTACACCTTTTTACAATTGACTACCTTTTAATTAGGTAGTAATACTCAGGGCGTCATTCCTGTCAGATCTGGGCAACTTACTTTCTTGGTGAGAAATCATAAGAAAAGTCTTTTGCAAGCCAGGGTAGACAATCTTAGCCGAACCATCCTATTCACAGATCCAGCGACATTTTCAAAGAGCTGCAGCAGACCTGAGAGATAGCACTTACCCCTGCCTTCCCATAAACATCCTGTTTATTTCAATCCAGTGTATCTGTGTGGCATTAATCGCATTCTTTCCAAGAACAAGTCCATCAAATTTAGTCAGAGGTAATTATTCAGACAAGGGTACTGACATAACCGTGCTAACAATGAAGGCGAATGTTTCTTGCAGATAATAATAAATGAGTCACTTTTTTTGCTCTTTCAAAAAAAATATAAAAATTGCTTTATACACAGACTTACCATAATAAGGAATAATGTGGAAAATTTGTGATAGATAGGATTATTTTGCATGGAACACATGGGACTGGAAAAATTCAAGACAGCACTTGTTTAAAATCAGAATCCATAGCATGTTTCGTGGTAATTTTACACGCAATAATAACAAGAATCTTCTTTCATAAGAGATATTCACTGTGCTCTATTTCTTAATAACCAAACTTACAGAGCCCTTTAGCTAAAGAAAGCCCATACTGGCAGAGGGATTTGACAACACCCTGTTTATTTCAACACATTTCAGGTTGTCACTGGGTAAAGAAAATTTGAGAGCATTTTTGAACATGTTGCTATACAAATGTAGAAACTGTATTTGAATATTCTATGCTTTTATGATAGGTATGACTTTTAAATTGCCACGGTAACAAAAAAAACAGCCGTAAAAATAAACAGCCTAATGGTCCAATCCCAACTGCAGCTCTTACTGGTGTGATTACTATACACTGACTGACAAGTTTTAGGATCTGTCCCTTGTTATTTATTCCTCAGCTACGGGACAAAATCCTTCACTAGCTTCTCTAATCCACACAGACACGTATCTAGCTCTCAACAGATTTTGCTCACCACAAAAATTGAGCAAAAGATCAAATATCCAGACTAACTGCAGTCAAAGCTTAGACTCTCTAGCCTGAGACCTAACCCTGATCCCAGCCAATCCCCCAAAACATTCATGTGGACTTCAGTTGTATCTGGAGAAGTCCATAACATCTCAGACTTGACTTTGGTTCAGTTTTGTCTTCAAGTACTGTTACAACATGCTGTAGACTTATATAAAACATGTCTGTGACTATTACTTCTTCCTTTTTTCTTGTTTTGGTTGGGGCTTTTTGTTTGGTTTTTTTTTTCTTCCACTTTCTTTCCTGACCTGAAAGCAAAGCACTTCACAGATTCTCCATCAAACAGCAAAATCTCTGGCACACAATTTAAAAAAACTCACATCAGCATTTCCATCTCTAAAAATACTGAAAAAAAAAAAAAAAAAGAAACAGAAGTCATGTGAAGTTCACCTTTAGTCTGATTTATCCCCAAACTGAACACACATCCAGGCAAAACAATATGTAATTTCCTAGGATCACCAGTCACAAGAGACAGAACATAAACTTCACCTCTAGTCTATTTGATGAGTTTTATTATCCCAGAAGAAAGTGAAATCAGACACTCATATCCAAGTTGCTACAAGAAGAATTTGACAGGAGAGAAGTATTTCAGCAGAGTTTGCAAAACTGCAAGTTGAAAAACAGAAAACAATAGTTTGAAGATAGTTTGCCATGCTCAGAAGGGTTTTTTTAACCTTGCATGTGACAGAACAAACTGCTTTTCTGCAGGCAGTTTTATTCCTACCATGTCATGGACAGTATTTTACTCTCTTTGAAAAATTACGTGTTCCACATTGGTACTTGATTTGAGCACGCATCTTTATTTTCTTTGTCCCTCTCTGCTATGCTATTTCTTTACTCTATTTTTGTCCATTGTGACTTTTAAAAGGTGAAGGCATCTTGCACTTTATGTGACCAGAGCCTACCATCACAGGAGTTCAGATTTTGTGCACATCTCTTGCACTAAAGGTGACATCACAGTCACCATCCTTCTAGTCTGGATTTAAAATATCTGTGTTTGTGTTTTGGTATTTCAATGCCATTCTGCATAAAATAAATGGCATACTAGTGTGCAAGAAAGAACAATAAAAAGTTCACCTACTCACCCAGAGAGCAGCAATTTACCCTGAAGTTTCAAATCAGCAGCGCAGTCATCAGATTGACAGTTCCTCTCAAAAACAGTCTGTGAAAAACAGAGAAAAGAGCAGATAAAACATGAAAAGAGTAAGATCAAAATTCAAAGAAGGAACATGTTTGCATGAAATAAACATAACACCAAAATCTGTGATACAGGGATATATGGTGTGAGTATTAAAGAAATCCAAGATGAGGCAAGTCTTATCTACATCAGAACTGGTTTTATTCTCTTCTAACTGAACAAGAAGTTTCATCAAAACCAGACTCTCTCTCAGGTTTTCCTCCATCCATTCTCACTTCTCATCTGACAAGAACAACTGCTCATACAATATTTCTGGAATTCTTCTTTCTCTTCCCCAGAAGAGAAAGAAGAATTTCTTCCCCATGAATCAGAAAATAAAGTATTTATGAAACTATTTTCAGTCCTAAGGATTGCAAGTAAGGAAATCATAGAGCAAACATTTTCCTTAGATTTTATGTATGGCAGGAAACACTACTGCCATCCTGCAAGCAATAGAAAATTACAAAGGCTGTTATGTATCAGTGATACTTTCAAATAATGTCAATCTTGTGAACTCCAGTAATACTAGGAAAAGTAACAGATTGATAAAGCTAGGAACTATGAAGGGATAATATATGGGCATACTATTTAAGTAGCAAGAAGAAGAGACATACATGAAAAGTCTATGAACCCATGCAAGTCTCTGCAGTAGTTTGCCACAGCTAAACAAGGCAGCCACTAGAGAGTGAAAGAAGAGAACAGGAACACGCTCCCGGCATCAAAGAAACCCAGATGCCCTCAAGATCATGGTTACTTTCCCCTGCTGTTTAGACCACAGACCAATACCTTTCTAAACAGAAAGCTAAACTTTTCAGGCTGGAGGACTCATTCTTCCAGAGTCATAATACTCTTCAGCTTACCAAATATTCAAACACCCAATATGAGTGTTGCCAACACTGTTTAGCTAGGAAACCTGACAATCCACTGATCTCTTCCTTTAATATAAATGTTCCTTTCTACAGCCTTGGCTTCATGACTTTTATTACCATAGTAAACATATTTCAATCATAAATGCAAGGACAGGGAAAATCTGTGCAGGACACACATAATTGTCAGATTGGGTTGGAGAGACTGAGAAGGCATAAAAACCCAAACCATACTAAGTTAGTACATTTTTTAAGAGCTCTGCCCAACTGTATCAGGACTGGAAAAAGACTTGAATCTTAAGCCCAGAGGGCATAGAGACTTCGAGTTCTTTGCTTTCCAGGAAAGTTCTTGACTAAGCAGCTTGTTGTCCTTTTTCTATGCTGTCTGAGCTTCCCAAAAAGGAGTAGACCTTTATGAAGTTAATTGTTGTTGGACTAACAGATATCAAACTATGTGGTAGGTTATACTGTTTTGCAAAAGAAGAAAGATGGAAGGTGGTCAGCTGATCCGGGCTATTTGCTTTGCTCTTTCCTTTTTCTTCCCTACCTTTCGCTTTCTTAGAAGCGAAATTTGTTGGGGATTTAGAAATGAGGACTGAACTTACCCTTACTCCTTAATAAAGGCTACCAAAACCAAAGCACAAGGAAAACCCTGAAACAGGAACTGGCACTAGGCTACCCTCTCAAACATGCCACTTTTCAGAGGTATAGTTTCAAAAGTTCTCAGAATTAATCCTCAAACCACTGCAATAGTTACACATAGGAAAGATGGCTTGACACCTTCAGAGGAGAAAGAATAATAAACTGTAAAAAAAATTCTTGCCTGTCAGTTCCTCTGTTTGCATTGCAGAAATCTTGGCAAAGTGAACACAGCAATCGAAGAAATTATCTGTGCTTTTCAAAGTATAGAATATTTTAAGTACATTTAAGTAACTATCTAATAATCCTGGAATTTTCTTACTAAATCTATAGTTACCACTATTCAGAAAGAATGAACAAATTCCTCATTTTCTGAAATTGCTGAGCATGTATCTCTTCCAGTATATCATATACTAGACAGCAAGCTACTTTGAAATACACTGGGAGTATTTCCTTATGTCATAGATACCCAGGTTTCTACACAACACGGGGTTGGGAGAAAGAAATAAGGATGGTGAGTTCCATGGTCTGTAGCTGTGTAGGAGTTAACTGTTTGCTTCTGTGGAGGATGTTGAATCTGTTCAGGTTTAGGGGGAGCTCTCTCACCTCAAAGCAGCTGGCTGGACTAGATATCCAGTCCAACAGGCTCTTAGCACCCACAGATACAGGCACAACTGATTCCACAGCCCAGTTCTAGGCTAATGACATCTCTGAACTATTTTGCTATTTTCCACTATTTCCCTGGTCTACCAGGACTCTACTCCACTTTCCTGGAATATGTCTACATAGGTAGTCAGATCAGGGCCTCAAAGCAAGTACCTTTGTGTCCATTATGCCTCTTCAAGAAGAGATGCATAAGGACTAAATTCCACATTTTGTGGTAAAGGCCAGGGGTAAATGTAGGAGAAAGTAGGAGAGGGATAAATCTCTAGCTCCTGTGTCCTAAGCCGTCCTAAGCATAACGCTGCTGGCTATTGGGCGTGTAGATATTCTCCTCCTTCTTGCTGGTAGTGGGCTCTACTGAAAGCTGCTAGGAGGTAAAACAAGTAAGAAGGAGCCTGGCTTCAGCCTAATGGTCAGAGCTCTGTGCTCTGAGGAAGGTGATCTGGGATTTCAAACCAGGCTCACTAAACTGCTTCACTTTCTTTCAATGGCTATCTAAAATTAAACAAATGTTATGTTTCTGTAAGTAGGGAAGAGAACAGGAAACATAAAAAATTTAAAAAAACAAACTCCTGTGTCCTTCTAGCCCACAGAAAATACTGGAAGTCTTCCAGCAAATTAAGGGGGGAAAAAAGCATTTCAAAATATGCAACCTACCAAAACTCAGGAAAGCACATGGAAATTTCAGGTTGTAGCCAAAATATACAGTCAAGACTTTGAGAGGTTGCCAAAACTGTTCTAGTAAGAGTTCTGCCCATCCTTTCACAGAAAGGGAAAGTGACAGCTGAAGTCAATGTTTGAAGAGAAGGGGGAGAAACAGAATTCTCAAAAGAACCCTTGAAAACATGTCATTTTATGGATTGGGTAAGAGAACAGGGATTCACTCTAGATCAGACATTTAACGACTTCCTCAAATATAGGTCTACAAAAGGTTCAGATAGCACCCCTTAAAAAGTGGCAGAGCTGGCTTTTGGTATAATCCTTTAATTTCATAAACTGTGCCATGGACTTCTGCAGGAATACTCAGGTTACACAAAATAGTCTGGGTTAAGAATACAGTATTTCAGTCTCTACACTGATTTCCTGTAAATTGACACCAAACCCTATGGTATGTGCAGAGATGACTTAGCAATTAGATCATGCTACTAACACAAAAACAATTCAATAAGGGGGCTTATTATTCTAATAATTCTTTACTTTTTAGATACTGGTGCTATCTAGTTATAAACGTGTTATCTGGTGAAGCTGAGTTCCTGGGTTGTATTTAGAGACCAGGATATATGATTCAATTTTCAAGTGCTGAGTTGTAAGCAAACCTCACTTTCTTTTCTAGGAAGTATTTTCTGTTTATAGCTTTATAAACCAATGACATCAATCTGCCTAAATATAGATGCAGGAACCTGATTTTAGACCTGAATTTATTTTGATTTTAAACCTTCAAGTTGCCCACAAAATAAAGCTATTACCTACATGTCTACTTAACACAGAAAAAAAAAATGTAGACAGATTCTTTCGAGGCATCCCATGCTTCACTATACTACTCATGCAAACAGTCCATTTATGTATGCTGCTGAGACAAACACAAAATGGCTGATTTAAATTCCCACTAGAAGAGCAGTTATTACTGTAAAAACATTCCAGGATTTCACGAGATGTGCTGCTTAAAATGAGAATACATGATTTCCACAATACCCCCAACCGAGTGGTGAACACATGACAAAGGCAGAAATACTATGGGAGTGAAACCAGTGTGCTGGTACTGCATGGTGCAGGGGATGAAGGTTGGCTATCAAGCTCCCTGAGCTCCACACAGACTTCATCAGAGCACTAGGTTTGAAGGCAGAAGGGAATAAGGCCAGGCTCATTAGAGACAAGTCTAGGGGCAGCATACCACTGTTGGGGGTGAAATCAACAGCCCAGCTGATGCGCACCTACACCAATGCACACAGTATGCAAGAGAAGCTGGAGGCCATAGTGCAGCAGGAAAGCTATGATGTAGCTGTCATCACAGAAGTGAAGTGGGATGACTTGTAAGACTGGAGTGCTGCAGTTCATGGCTACACACTCTTCAGAAGGTGGAATCTTCGACAGGCAAAAAACTGGCTGTACGGCCAGACCCAGAGAGTTGTGGTGAACGAAGCTAAATCCAGTTGGTGGCCGGTCGCTAGTGGTGTTCCCTGGGGCTCAGTTTTAGGGCTGGTCCTTTTTAATGTAGTTACTGATGATCTGGATGAGGGCATAGAGTGTACCCTCAGTAAATTTGCAGGCAACATCAGATTGGGTATGAGTGTCGGTCTGTTCTCTGCAGACAGACCCAGACAGACTCAATCAATGGGCTGAGGTTCAATAAAGGTAAGTGTTGGGTCCTGCATTTGAGTCCCAGCAAACCCATGCAGCAAGGACTACAAGCTTGGGGAGGAGTGGCTCAAGAGCTGTTCAGCAGAAAGGGACCTGGGGGTGCTGGTTAACAGCTGGCTCAATATGGTGAGGTGGTTAAGAATATCAATGGCATCCTGGCCTCTATGAAGAACAGTGTGGCCAGCAGGACCAGGGCAATGATCACCCTCCTGTACTTGACACTGGTGAGGCCACACCTCAGGTACGGGACTTCTGTTCAGTACTGGGCCTCTCACATTAGAAAGGACATTGAGGAGCATGTCTAAGGAAGGGCAATGAGGCTTGTGAAAGGTCTAGAAAATACGTCTTATGAGGAACAGCTGAGAGGGCTGGATTTGTTTAGTCTCGAGAAAAGGGGCTCAGGAGGGACCACATTCTTCTCTACAACACCTGAAAGGAGGTTGTAGTGAGCTGGGACTGGTCTCTTCTACTGTGTCTGCAGTGAGAGGACCAGAAGAAATGGCCTTAAGCTGAGACAGAGGAGATTCAGATTAGGTATTAGAAAAGTCTTTTTCACTGTTAGGGTCATTAGGCATTGGAAAGTGTTGCTCAGGACTGTGGTGGAATCACCATCCCTGGAAGTGTTTAAGAATTGTCTGGATCTAGCACTGGATGATATTGTTGAGTGGTTATGAGGTTACAGTGATAGTGCTGGGTTCATGGCTGGACTTGATGATCTTAGAGGTCTCTTCCAAGCTTGATGATTCTATGATTCTATGACAGGCAAGGAAAGACAGGTGATGGTGTGGCTCTGTACATTAGGGAATGTTTCAACAGTACCGAGCTCAAGGATAATGATGACAAGGTTGAGTAACTATGGGTAAGAATCAGGGGGAAGGCCAACAAGGCAGACATCCTGATGGGAGTCTGTTATAGACCACCCAACCAGGATGAGGGGGTCTTGGTGAAGTAAGGAAGGGCTCAATAAAACCTCTACCTCGGACTTAGGGAGGGTAGACTCAGGCCTGTTCAGGACACTGGTTTAGAGAGCCACCTAGGAAACAATCCTAAACAACAAAGGGGTCCAGGAAAGCTGGACATACTTTAAGAAGGAATTCTTAAAGGTGCAGGAGAAGGCCCTCCCTATGTGCCCAAAGATGAGCTGAGGAAGAAGATAGGCCTGGCTGAGCAGGGAGCTTTCGCTGGAACTCAGGTTTATGACCTTTGAAAGAAGTGGCAGCCAACCCAGGAAGGGCACATGAGTGTTAGATCATGCAGAAAGAAAATTAGAAAGGTGAAGGCTCAGACAGAACTTAATCTGGCCACTGCTGTAAAAGATAATAGAAATGCTTTTATAAATACAGGAACAACAAAAGGAGGGCCAATGAGAATGACCATTGCTTTACTGAATGCAAGAGGATCATAGTCACCAAGGTTGAGGAAAAGGCTGAGGTATCTAAGGCCATCTTTACATAATTCTTTAACAGTAAGACCAGTTATCCTCATGGCAACCAGCCCCTTGAGCTGGTAGACAGAGATGGGGAGCAGAACAGATCCCCTGTAATCCACAAGGAAACAGTAAGTGACCTGCTGCACCACTTTGATGCTCACAAGTCTGTGGGACCAGATGGGATCCATCCTAGAGTGATGAGGGAACTGGCTCACCAAGCTGTTCTCCACCATTTGTCATCAGTCCTGGCTAACTGGGGGTGTCCCAGGTAACTGGAAGCTGGCCAGCATTATGCCCATCCATAAGAAAGGCCGAAAGGAAGAGCCAGGAAACTACAGGCTTTAATTAGCATCTATTAGTTATTCCCCAGAGCAGTGAGTGGATTTAACAATGCAATCTCTAGTCCTCATAATTCTCCTGGGATGAAAAATTGCAACTGGTGGCAATAGAAATACGCAACCAGCCTTTCAGAGCTTTGTTACATTTCTAGTCTGACTCACTCAATTTTCAGATTGAGGCAATTTTTTCTCCTTTAAATCATTAATAGGTCAAATCATCCAAATAATGTTCTCATTTTACAAGACTTCAGATCTTAAAAATTCATAGAACAACAGAAAGGCTTGTCAGGGTAATTGTCCCATCTACACATACTATTATAGAATGGATATCTGCAGTACATTTCTCTATATATTTTCCTGTCGTGACTTAAATGGTCTTCCATTTATTTTGGTAACTACAGAATCATTCAACTATAAAATTTCAGGGAGGTTCTTTTATGATATCTGAGAACATTTTCTACTATAAACTTTCTAATTTCTTCTACTGAAAGTGGAACTGTGTAAAATGAATCTTTTTGACTTGGGATGCTTTCATATTTGAACATTTTAACATAACAGTAAACCCCTTTGCTACTCATCACTCACTTGTGGAATTAAAAATATAAAAGCATTATAACAGTGACAAATGAAAGGCAGATGTGGCAGCTATTTTGTCATCTGGAAATGAAAAAAGTCTCCACATCACGAGATATGTAATTTAGGTCTGCATTTACCTCATTTAGACCCTCAAAGATATGTGGAAGCCTTGCCCTGTAATCCACGTGCACTTCAATGGTTTTATTTTTATGAATGCCACCCTGAACTGACAAATCTTTTGTGGCACTGAGGCACTTGGAACTAAACAAACTAATACCATCATAGTATTTCCTCAAGATGTTAGGTATTCCAATTAAGATCTTCTGGTCCTTCATATAACTATTACAAAGATACTAACAGAGCTAATGGACCGTATCTTCTTGAAGTCTGTCACCTGTCACTGTGGCTTTTTAACAATACTACTATTTCCTATTATAGCTCCAAACATAGGCAGGAACTTTCCTTTCTTACCATTCTCCATCCACATTGTAGCTTAGAAACTAAATGCCTGTTGTTATGCCAAACTGCAGAAATTGCCCAGTAAGATTTTCATTTAGGGTTCAGTTTGCAGATGCTTATGTGGCTATCTCTCCTTTAACTACCTATTTATCTGAAGAACCTGTAAACTATGTAAATGATTCACATCCCACCACCTAAGACAGGATCACCATGTGTCTGAGGCTCCCTTGGCACATATGCCAAAACATGAAAATATGTCTCTGTGTGTGTATTAGCACATGGTATTGGCTACCTTTCTTTAGGAAGCCCATGAGATCTAAATGTGGGAGTCAAACACATTCTTGATTATGTTGTTTTTCATCTAAAAGTTAAACAAATTGGACAATTATTGGTCAAGCCTGCCATTGCTTGAGAACAAGCATATAGAAACATGCATACAATCAGAGGCACTGATTTCCACTCATTCTTATTTCAGTGAGGTATAATACATACTATATCTGGATACCTGCTGTTCTTGTTCAGTTCCAAAACTTTACCAGGTTTTAAATCTTTCCTCGTTATTGCCATTCAACTAAAAAACCCCAAGAAACAAAAAGCAAAAACTCCAAAATTACAATGCCCTCAACAAACAAACTCCCCCAAAACCAAACAGATAAAAGTACGTTCTCCAGGTGGGTCCTTCCCACATTTCCTGACATGAACAGACTCCAGCCCCTGCCAGTGCAGTACCAACACTGATCAAACTCATCAAGAGCAAAAGAGACACCACCAAAGGGACAGCAGAGGGAGGAATACAAATCATCGCTTTCAGCAATACCACTCCAACCAAAGGGAAAACAATTGAAAGTTAGACAGGAAGGGTGACCCATGGTGGATCTCTGCAAGAATAAATGCAGAAGATCATTTGAGAGCTTGCCCTGCCCAAGGAGGAAGGAGTTTTGCGGCAAGACATTTCATATGGAACACGGCAATTAGACTGATCCCTGCAGTCTCCTAAGGACTTCCAATGTGCCTAGGTATGTCAATTAATCTTCAAATGTACCACCTACCCAACTACTGACAGCTGTACTAAGTTACTCAGGCTTCAGATGTACCAGTAAATTGAATTGCCCTGGCCTCCAAGACAGGAGCATCCTAACTCCTGACCCATGCCTAGGAATACTCTGCAGTAGTTGGCATAGGTTAAAATCATGCCAAGAGCCATTCCAACAGCTTTTCAGGATAAAGATGTCATTCCAATGCCAAGAAATGTCCTGGGCACAGCTCAGTTTGCAGGCAGTGACATGACCTGACTTAAGAAGGCACACGGATCTCTGCTCTGGAATAGACAGCAGTGACAAAACTGGACCATGCTGTGTGTATGGACACTGCATTTCATCCTGTCCAGATCTGTAATTTTTTTGTTCTCAGTATGAGACTGAGGTGCATGTGCATGTTTTAAAATACAGAATGGCATTATTTATGCAGCAATACAAAAATTACTAGAGGTGTTTATAAATCAGGTCCATGAAAATCCTTCTATACTTTCTCATGCCTGGCAACCAAGCTAACTTATTTACTTAACCAGCTGTTCAAACACAAGTATTTCCAAAAAATAGACCTCTGCCTTAAAAAGGTGAAGTTCATCCAAGAAACATGCAGTCTCATTCACTCAGAAGTACAGCACTGGACACAAATTTTCACTGCAAGTCAGTGGCACAGTAGGAACAGAAGGTTGTAGACATTTTGTGTCTCTTCTTTTAACTAACTAACAGTTTTGGCACTCACAAAGTCCTGAAGACAATGATACAACTAAATCTACTGAGAATATTTTCCTAAAACAAGATGGTATCTCCATCTACATAATAGCTGGTGATTTTATTACTGCATTTACAACAGGAAGAATTCTGGACTACCACATTTTGAACTCTAAGTTACATTACTGGATACTACTAAGAACAATTCCCCACTGTATTTGGCAGAAGAGTTTTCTCCTTCTTGGTTGACATGTATTTATACAGTGGGTATACAAAAATAAATATTATAGTACAAACCACTTACAAAGAACTAAGCCAAACCAAGTTCTAAATATACATTAAGTTCCCTGAAACAAGAAGGCTTACTAGCTTTCTCCTGTGGATGAAGGTAGCAGCTAGATTTGGGAGACAACAAAGACGCTACTGGAAAGTCACTTCCTACTGAATCAACAGGATCTAGGGCTTTTGAAAACAACATACAACTTGCTATATTTAAAGACATTAGTACTAACATTAACACTAATTTTGTCTACCTGACCTCACCTGTGCCATATCTTCTGAAAACACAAAACACTAGAGTCTTGAATTGGACTTCCAAAATGTAAGGTTCCTCCATAATCATTAGATTCTTTGAAAATATAAATACTATATTACCTTTGATTCTTCTTCTGTCCCTCTTAGCCTTTTAAAACAATTTTTACTTAGAAGATAACAAGAATCCTGAAAGAGAATGCTACATCCCAGATTTCCCATGAACTTAGTCTTAGAGAACCCCAGCACCAAGCCTCAAGGCTACTCCATCAGGACTTTGTCACCATGACTGCAACACTAACTCTGAAACTCTTGTCACTTCCTTAGCTGAAAGCACACTTGGCAGCACACCTTATCCTTTTCTTACTAAGATAAGCGAACAACATCTGGAAAGTGAATGAAAAGGGATTGTTAAACTGGTTCCCTCCCATCCAAATTGCACAAGAAAACAAGTCAGAGAAATTCCCAGCATATTTTTGTCACTACTCTATAACCTCATCATTTAGGTATTTTAACATTGATCAGAGACTTGCCTGCAGGTCAAGATGTGACCTTTGGAGTTTAAGCCCATTGGTAAAGAATAGAAGCAGCTTTGTTCATTAAACACTCAGGTTTCACTGAGTGTTCAAGTTCCAAAGTTGTCCACAAATTCCCATCATATTGTTGCAACAATACAAAATTCATATACACAACAGCCCCACAATCCCTCTTCATAAAAATAAGTAATTCTTGAATGCATTTTTCATTCATAAATTTATAACAATAAAGCATAATTGAATAAAAATTTATGCCTCTAAAGTACAAGGATTATAACCAAACACAAATCAAAACACTTGGTTATATAAAGAAGCAAATAAAACATTCTAGTTACTATTATTTTTAAGTAGTACTCAGGGACCTTATGAGCAGAATCAGAAAGTAATGCTACACATGATGATGCTATCATTTCAATAGACATGAACTTCTTAAGGTTAAAAACCAGATCTAACTATTTACTCCTAAAAGATTCCAGACAGACTTTTGACAGTCAAAAAAACAGCAAGGCAAGGGAGGGAGGGGGAGGGAAAGAGAGAAGAGGAGAGGAGAGGGGAGCAGAGGAGAGGGGAGCAGAGGAGGGGAGGGGAGGGGTCCCAGAGCTTGGCAATCCACTTTTGGAGCCACCTCTTCTGTCAGTTCAGCCCCAGGCCTTCTTGGGAAATAACATAGTCCAAATCTGACCTGGTTTCTTTGTGCTATCTTTTGTCCTTTCTTCCAGCGAAGAACGGGCTTGAGAGCAGGTAGTTCCTTGTCCTCTTTTCCTCTTTCTATCACATGTTCCCCAAGGCTGTATGCAGCTTCAAACACAATTGGAGAGATGACGTCCTTGACTCTTTTCTGTACAAGAAACCAAATAGATATTTCATGTATGCATATAGCTAAGCAAGTTTCTATCTACAATCAGTTAGACTAAATCATCAATTAAACTAAATAATATAATTAAATATGCAATTAAACCAGATTCGACACTGCAGGGAGGTTTCTCTACTTCCTTTATCCTTCTCCAGGCCAAACAGGAATAAGTACATTATATATAATGCACAAGTTGGAAGATTTAAAAAAAAAAAAAAAAAGTTATTCTTTTGAGACCTACTCTTCAATCCACAGAAGCAGTGGAATATTCTGCCCACCTAGAAATCAAGTGATTTTCAATAAAAATATCTTCTTAAGAAAGAATATAAATTAGAAAGTGATTCTATTATTGCTGCAGAAGCAAAGAGCAAATAATCTTAATCTCTAGTGTTTCTAAATCCTAGACTTTGACTGAGACCACCTCCAGTGAGCTCCACTCATTAAAAGAACAGAAAACTCCCTCTTCCCTTGTTTTGCAGTATCAGTGAAATGAATGGATGAGTAAAGGTACTAATGTGGCTATAAAATACGATTACAGACATGCAGGGACAAGAAAATCCATCTTCCATTTCTCAAAGCAAATTCACAATTCACCCTCAGAACAGTAACACTTTCAGTTTGTAAAAGAGGAAAGCTTTTCAGTTTCTTTATTTGCTCATTATAGGCTTCATACCAGATGTATAAAATAGTGCCATATTATTTAGCTGATAGGACAAAAGGATTGTCTTTTCTTATTGCTGGAGCCCAAGCCACAAAATTCATACCATTTGTCACAACATGCAATGCCTAAATCCAGACTGCTGTGCCAGGACAAAGTGCTCATTGTGCTCTGTTCACTAACTTCCAAAATCCAATCTACCAGAAAACCTAAGCGCAAATGCCCTACCTTTTCATAGGCAAACATTCCTCTTAAATTTTAGTTACTTAAAAACATAGCATGAATACAGTACAGATAAAACTGAGGTGATAAATAAATGCCATAAGTAAGCACAACAAAGCTTCAAATGGGCCAACTCTCAACTCTGCCTTGCACTGTTTAGTGGGCTTCTCTGAACACAGCCCACTAACCGCAAGAAGCAATTGAGATGCAATGCCATTTAAATTACATCTTCCAGATGTGGGAAACCTGGGTACTAACTGGCTTTCAGACCACCCTGTTTGATCTGTTTCAAGACAACGGTTTGCCCTCTCCCATATGCAGACCGTCCACAGATTTCTGAAGTCAAAGATTAGTGGCTAACCAAATTCCCAAATCATCGGTTAATTGGATGAATAAGAGCAGATATCAGGCTGGATGACATTTACCCTCCTGCACCTTGAAGCCTTCAGCCAGCCCTCGAATCCACTACCCTAATACCAATGTCTGCCAGCAAACCGAAGCTTAGGCAGTGCATTGCTTGGAGAGATTTGTGCTTTCTTGGTAAAGAACATGATCAACAACAGACGTAGCAGCAGTGGTGATAGCTGTGACCTCTTCTCAGTCCCATAAAAAGGACTATGCATGATGTGCAGCACTGTTAATCCTCTCAGCAGAACAGACACTCATGCCTGCAGTCCCTCCCACAGTTCCGTCCCCAGGGTAGGGATTGTACTATACTGAGACTACTAAATAACAATACTACAACTCACAGAAGCTGGTAGCTTTGCTCTCACAAAAAATCAAGTGTATTAACTTAAGTGAGGATTGTATCAGCCTACGACACATAGAAACAAGACTATATAAGAGCATGCCTTAAAGCAACAGTCAAACACAAATCAGGCAAATTGCCAACTAATCCAACTCTACAGAACCAACTATGTAAACACAGAACAATTAAAATGTATGCAGTGGATTAAATTAAAATCCACTTATCTTTTTTTCCACTTTATTACTCCAGTATGGCAGGAATATGTACTTAAACACTTCTACATGTTTTAATATGATCTTGTAGGGTTCAGTCCAATGCCCTTTAAAGTCAAAAGGTGAGTTTCCTACTGACTTTGATGAATGTTGGAGGGTGCCTTTATTGTTTGCTGGTGTTCTGCTTCATTTTAGGGGTGAAATTGCGACTTCCCCCTCACCACAGCCCTGGGAAATACATTTCACATACCCATTTAAGTAAGGATAAAATTATGAATGCTACCCAGTTATTAATTTTGCCACATGTTCAGTGCCTTCTGCTCACAATCCTACAAAAATGAAGGCAACAGTCTCTGGCATTTGTCCTCAGTAAGACAGACACAAGACAGTTCTGCCTCACAGGTACACCACTGGAGTGTGAGCATGTAAAAAGAATAATTAATATTTGGCCAAGCACAATCTGGAGAACTATTTTAGGCTGGAAATAAAACCAGTTTCTTTCAGTCTACCCAAATGTATTGCTTCCTGTGTTCAATCATGTATTGCTGACACAGCCCACAGATTGCTTTTAAGTATTCCTGATTTCTAAGAGGAAGTCAAAAGATGCAATGAGGATCAGGTTTGAGATAGACTGAAAAATCCTTCAAGTCAAGGAAACTGTACATTTTTTTGTATCAGTTACATGACCCTAATGAGCTGGCTTTGCCAAGGGATATAATTTCCACAAGCATCTTTTACATGTAACCACTGTTCCACACCACAAGGCTGCTATGCTGAGGAAGTGGTGTAGGCTAAAGACATTGCTGAGTCCTGAAAAAACATCCCTTGCAAATCACAGCATATGGACAGCACAGCTTCATTAATTGAAAAAAATGCTTGAAGGACACTACAACCAGTGTAATATACAAGGAGTGCAAATTATGAAGAGAAACAACTATGCAACTAGGGTTCTGTGAGTAATAGCAATAAATATCCAGTCTGTACAGACTGGAGGTCACTGAGCTGGTGCAAGTTTTCACTGTGCCTGAATTGGGGTCCTGAAGCTAGATTTGCCATCAGCAATCTTATGCTCTTACAAGCAGTTTCTATAGGATGGTAGGGTTCTCTCCCTTCTCTCTCTTTCAGACCAGATTTTATTCTGGACATGAGAAATTCTTGCAATAAGGCTTTTACAGAAATCGGTACATTTAGACCCAGCAAATTACCCTTCTGCCAGTATCCCTTCCTGCAATAGAAACAGATCTAGCCAGCTGCATCCTTTTGTCACTATCTTTTCTCTTTTCCTGTGGAGTATGTTACATGACATCACTCTGAGTTGAAGACAAAGGTGCTTTGGTATGAACAAGCTGGGTTTTTATCAAGAGTATTACAGGATGATCCCTCATTAGTACTTAGCAAAGACAAAGAACTCAAAATCAAAAAAGAGCACACTTTTAAGAGCATCTACAAAATCAAAAAGGCACCTAGAAATGTTTCAAGACACATCATGGTCCTGAAAGCTTACCCTAGGCAAATGTGACAACAAAGGCTTTCTATCTCCTCTCACAGAACAATCATCTCAAAGAAATTTTTTTATGCGTGGTAGTAATGGTACATGGCCACATATTTCTTCCTTTTTTTCCTCTGTTTTAGCAGAGGAGAAAAAAAGCAAGAAAGCAAAGCCTCTGCCAGATTTATGACTGTATTTCTGTTTGACTTAAGTACCAAAAAGTCCTAAAATCAGAAAAGTAATCAAAGAGCAATGATCAAATGTCAGATCTGTGATTCTCAACATCATTTCCAATTCCCTTTTGAAGACGGAGTGTGATAACTGTAAGAAATAATTTATGGCACTTTACACAGGCAGGACCTAAGGCACATCATGACAACACACACATACAGAGTCCAAAATCTCAAGGCACACTGCCTTGGCAGGTAGCCACTGTCTTCTACAACCTTAAATTTAGGCTACCAAGAGCACACACACATCAGGAAATCAAGCAAATTTGGCTGGAACGAGACAGAGTTTTAGTCAAGGGATAGGATTTATTCTACTCATGGTGTAAGTGGTTGCCAGACTGGATATCATTTCAACTTTCTTTTGGCTCAATGCCACAGTACACTCAGGGGACTGTACATGAGCTCAGTAAATCATCACATTTAATCCCCTTTCTTCTACATGGTGAAAGTCTCCAGCAAGGACTCTGGAGACTGCCAAATTCCATTTTTTAATTATGGCCAATGGGCTGAGAAAGAAATTGAGATGTAAATAATCCCCATAATCTACAGCAGGAATAAAGGATGAAACATGGCCTAAAAGAATGAATATGAACTAATTTTCAGCAGCATCATCTAAAGAAATACACATAAGCATCAGGATGACTTCTACAGCTGCTTAGTAATTTTGTTCTTGTTCATGTCTTTCTGGAGTTTCTCTTCTCTTTCTCTGTGGGAGAGTTCTCTAATCTGTCCGGTCTTTTTTCTACTCCCTCTGACTTGATCCTCAGGGTATCAACCCATGCATGAATTCCAAAGCTTTTACTGAATTCAGCACAGCTTTTCAGTACTTCTGAGAATCAAGTTCTGTTTAGTTAAATGACAGAGAATGAATTACAGAACCTGTTTTTTAGAAACCTTGACTTGAAGCTTTTAGTCTAAACATATTTATTTCAGGTCCTAAATAACAAGCACTAATAACAGACTAGGAATTTTTACAGGCTTACATACACAGAATAAATTTGACAATCCCAATTTAACACATAACATACTCATGCTGAAAAATGTATGAAAGACACTGTGATAATGCTAATCCAGAGTACAACTTTAAACACCTCACAAGTCCCTGCCATGTAAAGTGCTCAACTCAGTGTCAAGAGATAAACAGTTCCCTGATCAGTGATCTCAAAAATTACTCAAATGTCCACCAGCCTTCAGAAAATAAAGACCACTACTGCCACAATCCATCACATGAAATCTCTGCTGTAGGTCCAATAAACATATATTATGGCTTATGAACCAGTAAGATGACGGTGCTTGACTTTAAAATGAACTACCTTCTCCTGTTATCTCAGTCTCCCTCTCTAAACTGTGAGTCATCCAGGGTGCAAGGTTTAAAAGCTATGCAATCGAATTAGAATATTAATTAGACAAATTGGCTTTTAACTGGAAGACAGATTTTCATTCATTTCAAATGAATTAATGTGTTCATGACATTTTAGTACCTGAAAACAAGTAAGGAGCAACTTAACTTGCCTGCCCTGTTCCTTGCAACAGGTACCCACTCCAGGTTTAGATTACTTGGTGTCAAGTCCCAGCATAAGTTAAGATTTCAGCCTTCTACTATGCAAAACAATAACAACCTCTGTCCTCGCAAGAGCTTTCCTCTGTCTTCTGCTTACTTGGATAAAGATATTCTAGGACTTGTATCTCAGACTGGCATAATTTTAGAGTTGACACCTCTCCACTGCAAAGGCATACAAAACACGGTCATGACAAAATCAGCTAGAAAAGATCTAGTTCCCATTCCACACAGAAGTTGGGGATTTTTTAATACATATCTTTTCTAAGTTTTTAAGATGTTACTGTGGTTAAATGGGAAAAAAACCCAACTGCAAACTCTTTTCCAGAGAAGAGGCAGAACTAAAAGTTTACTTGATTGGTAAAAGCTCATTCACAAAATTACTGGTGATTTTTTTGTCAAATTAATATTATATGAAGGCAATCAGAGCCCTGATGTTTCAATCATATATGCTACTGTTCTAAGATCTTGTGACAGCTACAATTCAACAAGTAGGCGAATAGTCTTTCTTGCTAAACTTCAACTATTACAAGACTTCTGAAGAATCTCGAAGTTTAGAACAGGAAAAAAAAAAAAAAAAGCTCAATATTTGCAGGGTGTCACATGCCCTAATGTTATTTGGGGCCAGCATTCAAAAGAATGGGAATGCTTTCTTTATCCTCTTCCTAAATGCATTACTCCAGCACACAACTGTTTCCATTAAGTCAGCAACTCCTCTTTGCACACACACTGATAACTGAAAAGATGTTCTGGGAAAGAAGAAAGTAAATCCAATCTAGTTAAATAAACACCAGGCGCCTGGGAACCTGCATGCATTGAGAGAACATCCTGAGACACTGAATGAAGTGCTGGAGGTCAAAACCCAAGCTGAGAACAGTCTCACTGTGAGTCTAAGTGCTCGCCATCCTTGTGCATCTGGATTCTCGCTATCAGCTGATGAGTGATAAAGGCATTATTGATGTGGGCATAGGAGAGATTGCAATCAACAGTGCCAATATTCCATGTTCAAAAGTTACAAAGGCTTAGCAATAATATACCGTGGATAATCCTTTCATGGTAATCAGTGAGTAAAGTTATTGCCTGCCATTCAAATTCAATATTATGTATTAGTGATCTCAGATCTTGATTTTCCAGCTTAGAACTAAAATGCATTATGACAATTTCGTTTCACATTCTATTTATACATTTGAATGTCAGCTGTTTTACTGGACCTACTGTTTTCAGTTATGTATTATCCATTCCCTTTCTCTCTTTTATAGTTCACTTTCAGTGTTGCATTGGGGTTTTCTAGATGAAAAATACAGAAAATTCCTTTACTATCTAAAATCATGTTACTCCCCTCTGAAGAAAACAGATCTGCCGGGGCTGAAACACCCAGCTTTTTCCTGGTAACAGGCAAAGCACAACCAATCTCTGCAATATATGACAACACACCTGCAATACTGACAATATAAAAATACAAGCCCTTAGAAAGCCCAGGAGCTGATGGGTATTTATGAAATGAAGATGTGAACTTAGGTGAGCAAATAGAACCCAAAAAGAAAGAATAGGGGCAACAATTCAAACTTTTATTTATTTTATTCTCTTTCTGGAAATATAATCTATTTCAGCAGGAATAATACACAGGATAGAGACAATAATTAAATCCAGACTTTTCCTGCACATACGTAATCCTATCATACACTTGTTTTTTTACTGGAGTTTCCACATTTCATACTCTCCTGATACAACATTTTATCAAAACAAAACGTTAAAGAGATTTCCCTTAAAGTTGTCTTAAACTGCACTGAAAGCAGAGTAAGAGTTAGTACAACTACCTGTTTCCTTATGTACAGCATTTCCCTCCAACTCTGATCGAGAAGTCAAACACAGTGGGGCTGTGTATGAAGCTGTTAGAGGAAGGAGTTTAAGACCCTTGGCTCCTGAGTCATCACATATGGTAAAAGGCCTGCTAAAAAATCAACATACCAATGGACCTGGGAAAGTGTTGTTAACTTCATGGTTAATTTTAGCATTAATATACTGTATTTGCTTGTTCACTCTCTTGCTTTCTTCCTACACTGTACTTGCTTGTTCACTCTCTTGCTTTCTTCTGTATAAAACCAGCTGTGTGTATGTCATCCAACAAACTTCCAGTGCAAAATCTCCCACACAAGCTGTCCTCAGAGCCAAGGACTGGGGTGAAGACTGACTCTCCCAGCCTCTTCCTGAGGCCATAGCCCACAGGGGTGGTCAGGAGCCTTCCTTGCTGGTCCTGTGTCCCTTTTGCTGTGTGTGGTAGCTCAGACTGAAAGCATGATGCAGCTCAGCAGCTGATGACTGCTGTTTGATTGACACTGAATGGCACTGTGCCCCTCAGTCTTTGCCTGAGTTCTACCTGCTTCTTCACAACCATGAGTAAACCCTCGACCTACTCTGTAAGAGAAAGCAGCCATCCTTCCCTCATTTCTTCTTCTAGTGATGGTTTTTTTCTTTCTCTGGAAAAAAATATGGCAGAAGCATCTTTCTGGACACATTTCAAGAGCCAACAGCAAAGTAATCAAAAGGCTTCTCCCAGAATCTCTGTAGAGGACACAGGAGAAGGACATGATTTTCTCCTCCTTTTCCCACTGACCGACCCACAAAGTGGTTGACTAAATGCCTGCTCCCTTTTTAAGGTGCCTGTCATTTCTCAGGGAAAATAACCATCTAAGACAGGTTAATATGAAGTGATTTCCCACCCCTTCATGCATATGAGCCTGTCATGGTTTAAGAATGGTTTTCCCCAATTTAATGTTGCCACCGAATCACACCAAACCATGCGCTGGTTTTTTTACTCGCCTCTTTCTCTCCTTCTCCCTCCTGCAGTGGGCTGGAGAGGAGAGTCAGACACCCAAAAGGCCTGAGATAAGAACAATTTACTGGGAAGAGCAATGAAATAGGACAATGAACAGTAACAGCAACAATATGAATATGTACAAGAAAGAGGCAAATGGTTCACATGTTCACCATGAGGAAAATCCCCGACAATACCCAACCACTCCCTCCACCACACTGTGTGACCTAGAAAAGGTACCCCTTTCCCCATTACTGGAAAATTACATGAGTTGGTATAGAATAACCTCCAGGTTCCAGCCATGCCCCTCCTGGCCACTGCCAAAATTAACCCTGTCCTGGCTGGTACCAGAACAGGGTCCTGTGGCACATTTTATCTCACACTGTCTTAAAATATATCTTTGTCATATTCAGCAGGTTACCTTGTTATCAGTAGGTCAAACATCTATGGATGAGATTATCCTGCTATATTCCCTAGAATTGCAGTGGATTTGTTTGAGAAAAGCATGAGTCTGTACTAACTGAAAGATGTCCAGATGCCACTTCAGTTCTTACCCTGGTATCTCAAATGGTCCAGGTGGCTAAACATCTGCTAGAAGAGTCAAGAGGCAGTGGACAGAAAAGCTGGATGGCTCTGAAACATTACAGTAGCAGTGGAAAACATATTTTGATGGATACTTCATTTTAACCATTTTTTACCTGAATTGAAGGGCTGACAATGTGCTGTTATGATTCTTTAAATGTAGTTGTTACAAAAAGCATTTCATCAATACAGCTTTATAAGAAACGCATGTATGAGACAAGTAAACATTCTAGTTAATCCCAGATTCCTACTAAAAAATGCACAGGAAAAAGAAGTGGCATTGAGTCAGGATTGAAAGTAAGCAGAATCATCCTGAATAGAACAGGATAGACAGACATGAAAGGTTAACATCAACATTTTTACTGACAGTTAATTCAGTCAAGTAGAGGTGACAGAAATGGTCCTTGACACTCTTGCAAAGAAAACAACATACTATTCAGCATGCCTTCCTGTCTGCATGCATTTGAGAAAGAGAGGCGAAGTACATGAGAAGAATTATGTTCATGTACTTTCATTTATAAACTATTGAGATGAGAACAGACTACTTATGAAATTTGGGGGTATTTACACACAAAAATAGAAATCCTTCTTTTGGTAACAGGACAATAGATAGCACACAATGGGAACCTGGAAGGAATGTTGCTGTGGTGGTTTGACCAGACTGAATGCCAGGTGCCCACCAAAGCTGCTCTATCACTACCCTCCTCAACTGGACTGGGGAATGGTATGATGAAAGGTTCATGAGTTGAGATAAAGACAAGGACATCCAACGATATCCAAGGATAAGGAGTGACCAATTACCATCACAGGCAAAACAGACTCAGCTTGAGCAAATGAATTTATTTCCAACCAAAATCAGAGCAGGATAACGAGATATAAAACAAATCTTAAAAACCCATTTCTTCCATTCCTCTCTCCTTCCCAGGGTCTACCCCCTCCACCAGAGTGACACAGGGAGACACGGGATGGAGGTTATGATCCGTTCATTACAGGTTGTTTCTGCTGCTGCTCATGTAGAGAAGTTCTTCCCTTGCTTCAGCATAGGGCCCCTCCCATGGGAGACAGCTCTCCATGAACTTCTGCAGCATGAGTCCTTCCCACAGGCTATTGTTCTTCATGAACTGCCACAGCATGGCTTCCTTCCATGGGGTGCAGTCCTGCAAGAAGAGGCTGCTCCAGCATGGCTAGCCCATGGAGTCGCAAGTCATACCAAGAAACGTCCTTTTCTTTCTATGGTCTGCAGGTCCCTGTCAGGAGTCTGCTGCAGTATGGGCTTTCTGCAGTATCACAACCTAATTTTGGGCATCCACTGGCTCCAGCATGCGTCTGGTCCATGGGCTGCAGGGTGATCTCTGCATCCCTGCGGTCCTTCGTGGGCTGCAAGGGAATCTCAGCTCCAGTGCCTGGAGCACCTCTTGCCCTCCTTCTGCACTGAAGTCAGCATCTGCATAGTTGTTGCTCTCTCATATTCTCAATCCTCACTTCTCTGAGCACAATTACATCTGCTCAGCAATTTTTTTCTTTCTTAAATATGTTATCACTGAGGTGTTACCATCATCTCTGATTGGCCTGGCCTTGGCCAGCAGCTGGTCCATCTTGGAACTGATTGAGATTGCCTTTGTTGAACACGGGGGTAGCTTCCAGCAGCTGCTCACAGAAGCCACCCCTGTAGTTCCCCTGCTACCAAAATCTGGCCACACAAACCCAAGACAGTAATAGTAATAATGTGACCCAAGTCTGTTCTTGCACTATTAAACAGAGAAGGTAGTATTTATTAGGCTAATCCTCTTCAAAACAGAATTTAGAATCAATACAAGTAAAATGAAAGAGTGTTACGATTGTCTACTTTGTCAAAATGTGAACAGAGCTCATCTGTGACATCTGCTTCTATGTTTAATATCAATTCATGTTTCATATGCTAGGTATCTACTAGAAGCCTTCTAAAACCAGGACCCACAGTTTGAACTCTTTACTCCCCTATGCCATGGCTTCTGTACACATACGAGCTGGAATATCTGAACAGGGTGAACAAACCATATTATTCTGGAAGCAGTATTTGTCTTTAAGGATGACAAATACCCATTCACTATTCTGTAACACTCTAACTAATAGAAATTAATATTATTAACCAAGAAATATTGAGAAGAGTTAAAGGAAACTTATCCATTACATAGCATAAGCATTAGGCATGGTGCCAAGGACGTTTCACTAGCCTCTAGCTGTCCTGTTCTGCACATATCTACATATCACTGTGCTGACAATCACCTCAGTAACACTGTGTCTCCATGTCATCTCCCTCCCCACCATTTTTCTCCTCTTCTATGAGTCTCCTCTGATCATCCAGATGCCATTTTGCTAATACCCTCCCCTCTTCAGACTCTGCACCTCTGCTCACAACTTACACAAAACCAAAAGGAAAAACAGAAAGGAATCAGTACATCGGTATTTCAGAAACCTTATAGTCATTTTAGTCAATTTACAGCTGAAATCACAACCGAATAGAAAGCCTGCTATTCCTTTTGGCGATCATAAGGCTTTTCCCCTTATGTCATTGATCATTCAAGAAGAGGCAAGAGCTTCCTGCTTAGAAGCCACATCAGCAAATACAGCTGCCCAGCACTCAGATGGCTGGGCTAGAGGATATGGTACAATGACAAAGGGAGACTGTTTAACCCCCCAGAAGAGAGTAGAATGAACAAGTGTTTCTCAGGGGAACCAAGGAAAACCAACATTTCCCTTCAAGTCCCATGGGCTTTAAAACAAACAAGGCAAATGTTTCCACAAATAAATGCAAACCAGTTCCTCAGATCAAAGTTGAGAGCTCTACACTGAAGCTGGAGATGCATTCGCAGGGAACAGGAAAAATGGCATTTTACAACAGCAATACTGCATGAACTGTAATGAAGTTTTAACCACATATGATTAAGTGAAGGTATTACTGCTTTACACATCTTCTTTGATTGCATGTTCTCCTTTGAATACTTTTGATTATTTTATACATAATCCAATGGGTCAAGTGTGTTTATCCTAACAGCAGCACTTTCTCAAATCCCCATCTCTCAGTTCCACAACATGTAAAATTTTGGTAACAACACAAATTTGTGGCCTACACAGAAGATGGGCAGTGACTCTAAATGGATAACCAGAATATGCTGTGATTTGGGGCAAGAGAAGAATTTCAGCAAAGCTGGGGAAGGGCAGAATTAGCCTCTTCCCAACCACAGGCCCTGACAGCTAAATACACACAAACCCTTGGGGAGAGGTCTGAAAGAGACTAAAACCAGCAGGAGTCATAAGGAGAAAGTATCAGAAAAAGTGAGCAGGGGAAAGCGGGGCGGGGGGGGCGG
>VZRN01000698.1:338053-432769 GCA_013397935.1 Dasyornis broadbenti
CGGGGGGGGCAGGGGGCATTGGGGATTGGCTTATTTTTTTATAGTTCAGTTTTCAGGAAGAAATAATATAACAAAAAGTCATTAAAAGACAAGTTTATCTGCACTAGATATTAGTAGAACTGTAAAATAATCTTGATCTGTCCAGACTGCTCTCCTTGGATCTTTGGGTGTCCCAGAAATAACAACCTTTTTCTTCCTGATTATCATCATTTGCACAATACCCCAAGCATAATAGAGACATTTTGTGAAGGGCTGTAATATAAAATGACTCCTCTGTATACAGCAGCCCATTAAAAAACAAGAGATAATCCTGTGGAGAAAGACATCTTCTCAGGTCTAAGGCATAAGGCAACTGGCACCGGTTGTATAATGCTGAAAACACCTCTGACACTGACCACAGCAGATTCAGCTTCAAAGGGAAAAGAGCCCTTTGTTGCCCTCCAGTTTGAGTGTATGTAGCAACACTGCCCTTGGGTAACCAAGTTTTCAAAGGCTGAGTGCTCAACAGCACTACGATTGGAAGCAGCTTTGGTAACAGCATCAACCACAACAAATATGCTCACCCGAGCTATCAAACTGGGTCAAAGCTGATGTTATTTCATTTTCAAGGGTGAAGTCTTTCCTTAATTTTCCTACTGAATGAACTTTGGAATATATTTTTCCAGGATCTGTTCATTTCCAAATTGGCTGGAATGCAGTGCTGAGGTAAGAGCAGATCAGAGAACAGTAAGTGCATAGGAGAAAAAATACGAGACAGTACAAGGAACAACTGCAGAGAGCTGCAAGTGCATCAGAAGTGTAGTTCTAAGAGCTTGGGAAAGACAAAGTGATGGGGAGATGGAGAAGACAAGGATATCAAGGCCACAGGCCAGGATGACAGAGCTTTGACCCTACAAGCAGCACATACCAAATCCTGAAAATCACCACCAGCAACCTCTAAATGCTTAGTCATAATTAGGTAAAATAGCTGTGTAAGGGGCTTCAGTAGTAGATTCATGACATAGACAGTCTTTCACAAAACAATCACAGGTCAGAATTGTGCATCAGATTCCCTGTACAGCCTGCTCAAGCACCAACTGAGCTTTGCCTTGGCTTGGACACATAACATTAGGAGTGTGTTTTATTCACCAAATTGTGCTGTGAGGGTAATGAATACAAACTGACACTGGCAAGCTGCAATATTTTGAACTTTATCTGAATTCTTGTATTACTTGTTCAAAAATTGTATCTTCGCTCTCAGACACAAACCATATTCTGACATTTTTTATCCCACTGGCTGTGGTATTTTGTCATATCTCTTTGCTTTGGTACTGTTTCAAAACTCCTGTACAGAGAAACTGATATTGCTTTGCTATAATTTGTCTCTATTTTATCAACAGGAAAGTCTTAGAAGAAAAACACTGTGGTACTAATGATACTCTTTAAGTTCTCCCTTCATAAAAATAAATTATCCTAAGAGGCACTAATAGACTATATCATTTAGTCTATCTTCTTGTTATCCCGGACATTAGATTACATTTGTTAATCTTCCACTACATGAAATAATTTGTTTAGTTACAGTGTATTTTCCAGGAATGCATACAGTTAGGTCCTATAGTAATCCCTCTTGAATTTAAAAGGTCCTGGGTCTGGCTTCTTTAAATGCATATGACATCACATTTCAGTCACAGGTTTCTGTCACACTTATCTCTGCCAGATGACAAATAGCTACTTAGGTGCCCCTTAGCCTTCATTAACATAAAAATGCCATGATTAGTTCAGATTTCTAAGTGAGGCCTTCCCTTGGATACTTGAATAGGTTTTATAGCTATTTACAACATCCTCTAAACAGGAAGCATCTCATCAGTGAACACACAATTCTACCCCCAGCCAAAGTAATGATCTATACAGAAGAATCACTCCAAGGCACCATTCTCTCTGTATATATACCCAAAGAGCTCATTGCTTCTTTTTGCCAGCCATCAAGCCGAGAAGTCATGTTCAGTTGTTGGTCTACTATGATACTGAAATCCTTCTCAAAGTCCGCACTTTGCAGAAGACAAGCCTGTCTTGGGGTGATTCATTGTGATACTGTATTCCATAATCACCTATGCCCAAAAATTTTTACTATATCCTTAAGACCCTGCAGTTGGGGACCTCATGTATATGTGTGTGTGTGTGTGGAGGTTGCTTGTGCACAGGCATTTTGTGTGGTATTTATGTCACTCACTGCTTGATCTTTGCTTAGGCAAAGGTTTCTCTTTCCTTCCTGTTTTTTTTTCCCTTAGCTTGGAGAAGCTGCAGTAGCAATCTTTGAGCTGCCTTGAAGATGAATTCCACAGCTGCCTGTCCGAAAAAAAAATGGGGGCATCACACTGGCAGAAGTGGAGCAGAGGAATACACCGAGTGGCTCCAGCCCAGCTGCTTTGCCTGCTGTGCCTGTTCTGCTGTGCCTCACCACAGGGAAGAGGTCAATGGCAGGCAAGCCATCAGATCTTTGTCTGCTGCTGGAACAGCTCTGTGAAGCTCCTGCCTTCCCAAGAGGGAGCTGGTGCCATCTTGTATCCTATATTTAGAACAGGCATTTCCAGCATGTTGGGTCTCTCTGTGTTCCAGTGGGATGGTGAGGTTTAACAGTTTGATATCTAGCAGTTATTTACTTTTTTTCCCCTGCCTATTGGCATTCTGTTTGTTAATAATCTGAGGTTTTTTTCACTTTTATCTATCAGTATGCATTTCTTATTGATGGAAAGGGATTGTTGGAACCCTTAAGGGAGTCAAGTCATTCCAGAGTGCTCTCCTTTGAATTGTCTCAAACCAAGCCTAAGCCGCTTCTCCCCCTTTGTAGGTAGGATGCACATTCTTTGTTCCTGGATGATCTCACATTTAGCTGAATTAAAATAAACTTTACTTAAGTGGTTCAACATAGTAGCTGATCCAATGCACTTTATAACAAAGTCCCTATCCTCCCCTTTTATCCAAGCATTTTTGTGTTATCTGCAAAATGTGGAAGGAATTTTGTATTTATTTTTAGATCTTTAGTAACTAATATTTAGCTTCCTATTGATCTCTAAAGAACATAATTAGAAGTAATCCACTTAATAACCCTACACCGACATCTCCTTTCTACACCAGTCTGTCAAGTATTAACTTTTATATGTACAAATTTTGTACAATCTTTTTCTTTCTCTTTTTTTTAAATCACAGTGCCTAAAATGTAAGTGATATTGCAAGTCTCTAAAGTTCTATTACAGTCTTCATAGCTACCTTCGCTGAGCAAACTCATTATTTCATTACTCAGGGTTTGGGTTTTTTTCTTTTTTAAATCAAGCCGGTTTTGTTCCTTTAGTTTCTTGAGCATGACATATTTGAATTTCCATTATATTGTTTATAAGATGATGTCAATCTACAGTCCTTCAGATCAGCTTTCCTATCCTTTTTTGGTATATTGACACTTTAAAGCTCTCAATGCTTCCTGAAATTTCCCTTGCATTGCAAGATTTAGGAAAAGTTTACAATATGGAGCCAGAGAGCTCTTCAGCCAGTCTTTGGGACTCTTAAGTTTCCAGACCATTTTAGTCTGTTTATTTCCGGTAAACAGTATTTGACGTTGTCCATATTTGCAAATGCATTAAAAGCACAGAATAAACTTTATGAAATATGAATATATTCTCATCCTCCTTAACGAAATGCGTAAGTATTTAATGAAGCACTTTTAACTCTGTGTACTAATTATATTATTACCATTACCGATATAAGGGCCAATATTATTGCTAGGATTTACTTTATCAGTGCGTCACAACTTTATTCTGAAGAGGCTATAACCACAGAGCAAAGACTCTCACACACATTCTGAGGGGACAAAGTACAGCTGCTGTACCACAAGTAGTGATGGCCTTTTTATAGTAATCATGGAGTAGCCAGGCAATAGGTCAGAAATGTTTTATCATCTTTGAGAACAACATAGGGAGGGATGTGAGTTGAGAAATCTTTCTAAAAATGCACTGCACTTCTTTCTTTTCTCTCTCATGATAAATGCATGTGTCCAGACAACTGCTGTCAGCTTCCTCATGAACCAGACTGATTTGAAGCATGACAGCTTGAAATCTCCATAACCTGAAATCATGAAAACACCTAAAAATGAGAGCGTGAAGGCAAATTTATATACTAGAGTTGTGACACACTACTGGTATAGTGTGTCTCAATAGACACCGAGCATTTTACTAAGAATGGAAAAATGTCCTGAAAAAGCTCCATACAACACAGTAGGTATTTAATTCTAGATGGCAGAAATTATTTACTGCTGCCCACAGGTAAACTGATTCTTTTTAAAAATACCTCAGTCAGGCGAGGAAGAACAAAATGAGACATCACAAGCAACAGGAAGAAAAGAAAAGGCTTATTTAACTCAGTTTTGTTAAAAATACGGAAGGATTTTCAGGTTTTCTTTTTATTTAAAGTGGTTGGAATTCTCTTTCCACAGAAACCTGTTTTTAGCACTACTCATCTGTAAAGAAGAGGTTTCTCTCAGCATATGACATTTAAAAAGGAAACAAAAAGGAAAAAATAAAGCTCATGTTATGGTAGTAGGTATCCACCTCCGGCAAGTTTTTCCAGGCCTCTGAGAGGAAAACCCTTTCCATTATGTAGAAATAGCCTCAGTTGACTTTTCCACTCCTTCAACTGCCAGTTTGCAGCACATACCATCTCAAAGGTCTACCTTTACATCTACCTTTTACCAACTGACCACATCTTTTCCTTGGAATGAGCATTTTAAAAAAAACAATAAAAAACCCCAAATAACCGAAACAACATAAAAATTTATTGCAAATCCTCCAGAGGACCCTAAAGTAACAATTGTTTACTGCTAGCAAGTCCCACCAATTTGTGGTAGATGAATGAAATATTTTCCTAGAATTTCAAATCCTTGGGCAAGACTGTTACATTTAGTGTTACTTAACTTTAATGCTTTAGGAAATAGTAATTGAGGTATTTGCGGTATTCTACGTATACTATATAAACCACAATGTTTAACATAAATAATGTTATCTACTTTGAAAAGATGAAATTGTGTAAAGACTGAAGGTTTGCCAGTTTACTTTTTTGGCTAGTGTAGATGGAATATAAAATGAAAACTGGTTATTCAGAAGCCATGACTACTGTAAGACTCAGAGTAACAGTCATGAAGGTTTGTCAATCTCCTTCTCTGGAAACTCAAAGAGGGGGAAACTGTCTCCTTTTCAAACAAAATCAGGATTACTCAAAAAGTCCAGAAGTCATTTCTCCTGAAACAAAGTAAAATCTTTCTCTGAAAGAAAAGAAAACCTGCACACCCAATTTATGAAACCACTGCCTGAGAGGCAAAGCACAGGTGAACACCACTGCAACCATACAGTCCTGAAACACATTTGTGACCTGACAAAACCAAAAAAGTTACACCTTTTGAAAGTGGTATTTTACACATCCTTCACTTCCTTTCACCTTTAATACTTGTTTTTTAAAGCACTTGGTCAAAGGAAACATTTTTATAACTCTCCAACTTGATGGAAATTTGCTGAACTCTTCAAATAATGACTCCTGCCATCATGACAACCTTCAACCACAGTACTGTCACATCCACACAGTGAGCTAAACAACTAGTCAAAATCAGTTTTCTCTGAAAATCTCTGCCTAAATAGCACCTGCCCATTTCCATTCTCTGCAGACATGAATGTGCAGGTTTGACATGCAAATCAAATGGTCACCCTTCCAACTGACCATGCATACAGGTATCAAAGTCTACAACTTCCTCGTGAGAGGAAAAGGAGGGGCAGACACTAACTACAGGACCCAAGGGAATGGCCTGAAGTTGTGTCAGGGGAGGCTTGGGTAGGATATCAGAAAAAGGTTCTTTCCCCAGAGGGTGGCTGGCCAGAATAGGCTCCCCAGGGAAGTGGTTGCAGCACCAAGCCTGACAGAGTTCAAGAAGTGTTTAGACAATACTCAGGCACAGGACCATCCTACTCTTGGGGATGGTCCTGTAGAAGGCCAGGAGCTGGACTCCTTGTGGGTTCCTTCCAACTAAGCATATTCTGTGATTCTGTGATTATTTTGTTCTTACAGAAATGCAGACGCAGTTTGCATGCATAGTTTTTAAAAATCTGCCTTTGGTCTGATCATTTCTTCATAATGAAAAATCGTGTGTTGTATCCTGAGCTTCAACCCAGACTTCAGGCACCAGAAAAAGCTATAAAAAGTGTAACAGTTTTAAAAAGACCCATTTTTCTTTCCATTTAGTAGAACTGTAACATATTCTGCTTCTCTTCTATATAACCATACTATAATACACTAACCCTTTATTACAGAAACATGAGACCTCAAAGTTTCTGAAAGACCTCTACTTAATTAGCAATCATTTTTAAACTTCAAGCTTAGCCCAATTAGGCTTACTTTAAAACTGTTTCTTAAACATACACACACAAATCCCACATACAATTAAAATTTACTTTCTCTCTAGACAAATGTAACATGGTCTGAATGTAAGGTATTACTTAGGAACTGATGGGGGCAATCCCCATAGAGTAAATGACACATTAACAAACAGACCCACAAATGCATGGCATCATAAACTTACAGACCATTTGAAAAGAATGGGATGGGAAAGCAGAATATCTTAGCCAATGAAAATGAAGGCTGGACATTTTTCTAATACTCCTAAAACCAAACTGTTTCACATCTGTTACAAGCCAGGACTGAAACTGTAATCAGGAACACCTGTTGTCCCATGAACAGTATGTGCAAAGTCTCACTTCTCTGAATACAGCAATAACAAACATCAAGAAACTATTTTCAAGGTCCTCTGTACAGCACTACTTGTCCCCAAGCTCCTTTAGCCTATTCTTAAAGTAAACTTCCGTCCTTCCAGCGGTCTACGATACTTCCCTGCCACCACTGCTGCTGTCACCTCCTGTGAGCTCAGATTTGTGTATAAGCCAGATCTGTAGAGTGATCTTCATGTCCATCACTGCCACTTGAATAAAATTCAGCAAAAACATCCAATGATTTAAAGACAGCAAAATGATATTGCTACCCTCATACACTATTGGGGAGTAAGAATATATGTATCCTTTTAAGAGGATATATTCTGATTGAGGCCTAGTCTGATATATCATATATTCTGATTGAGGCCTAGTCTGGTCAATCCCATAGCTCAACTCACTCTTTATTCATCAGCTCAGATCTTGGAAAACTCACCAGAGGGAATTGAGTGTCAGAAGGCCTTGACAAGGTATGCTGTGGAAGGGCAAGAGGCATGGAGACAGCTGTGGGAAAGGCAGACAAATGCCATTTTTGCTTTATAATTTCTGGGGCACTCCTTACTTAATGGAAGCACTTGGCTTTTGGTCAGCCTGAAAAACACTTCCACAGCCATTTATAACAATGCTGTCAGGACTCATTTAAATACAAAGCAATCAGACATAGACTGCACATCCTATAAACCAAAAAGGGAAAACACTACCCATTCTCACTTTAGAAGTTATTTTTTAAAACTCATGGTACATTTTTAAACTCTCCTTACTTTCTACCTGTTAGCTGGAAAATTTATATATTCAGCCTTTTTATTGTCTCTGAATAGGTATTCTCTCAGACATATGGTAATCTAAAACTAGATCAGCAGTCTCTGAACTGGAGTAAGTGTAAAGTATACCCCTGCTTTCCTAAATCCACTTCTTTCTGTTAATACAGTACAAATACCTGGCTAGACACAAAACAAACCAAGAGCAATGGAGAAAGGAAACGCTTTTGAAGAGAGTATGAGTGGAGACAGTGCATATGAAAACACAGCATGAAAAGCAAACCCATTTTTCTCAACAAACTTGAAAAGCAGACTCAGAGCCCTCTGTGTGGAATCCTGCTGCAGACCATTCAGGCACCATGCAGATCAGAAATAGGGCTACAGCCCAGGTATCTGGCCTGTGAATGGACCACAGATCATGAGAACTAATTCCAGATACATGAACAATGCATCAAATCCTTTCTATCTACCCATAGGTTACCTCAATTTTCCCCTGCCCTTTTCCTCATGGGTAATCTAAGTTATTACCCATGTGGGGGAAAAAGGAAATACACGAATGAGATTCTGCTTCTCTAAGAAGAAGCACTCTTGATAATCATCGTGTTTCATTTTTGTTGTAGTTATAAAGTATATCTGCCCTACCATCCTTCCATTGTAGTACTCAAAGACTCCAACTCGGGCAAAAAACCTCATATTAACATCTCAGTAGGCTTTCCAAGCTGCAAACAATTGAAAAGGGCATGCTCACCAGGTAGGACTTGTAGGAAACCATCATCTTCACGTTCACTCTGTGCACCATGAACAATCATGCAGTGGGAATGACAGCATTGCCAAGCCATGCTGGTGAAGGACAGGTTTGTATTTCCAGATTCACCTTTTATTCCAGGATGGATGTGTACTCTTTTTCACTAATGTCACAGACAAATCCCAATCTTGTGAAATGTCAGTGTAAAGATATCTGCCTCTTTAACCAGCTACTAGCACTTTACAATATTACTTTGGCAATATGGATTTAACAAAAAAACAAACAAAAACCCTACAAAACCAAGCAGACAGGCAAACAAAAACAAAACAAAAAACCCCCTCCACAAACTCAACCAAAGAGATTCCGTAAAAAAACATACCAGAGACTCAATAAAAGCTCATGAACATCACTATATGTTGTTTCTCCTTTCCAGTCAGACTCACTGACATAGAGTTGAGTATTTAGCTCTCAGCTTCAGCTTCAAACTAGGACAGTGTGCTTGGCCTTGGGGCTCCACGTGCCTTTGGTGAGGGATTTCACAAGCGCATCTTGTGAAACTGTCATCCGTGTGTACTGCCATCCAAACTGCACTGCAGCCCTCACCAGGGCAGTGGGTTTCCCCACAGGAGCTGAGCTTTTTTATTCCACATGCTGAGCTAAAATGCTGTTTTGAAGACAGCCTGTCATGAGGGGCAGAGGGATAGCTTACCTGGGAATTATCCTTCAAGATGTTGTCTTGGGGATATCTTTTTATCCCATCCCATTTTTGTTTTCTGTTCTTTTTGTTTTGTGTCTGAGATGGTCGCTGCACCCCACCCCCACCCCTGGCTCCAGGGGTATCATATAATTGCAAGCCAGCCCGGGATTTCCTGTGAGAGTTGGTGGGGAGACAAGAGGAGCTCTGCCTCAGGCAGCAAGGTGGCATGGGTCTCTCCGAGGACAGACACACTTGACACTTCTTTGCCTGTTTTTTCCTCTTTTTCTCTTTGGCACCATGACTGGAGCTTACTGGCTTGCTTCCCTGCTTCTCCACTGCTTAGGAGCCCGAAGCCGCCGCGTGCCACACTGGGACCCAGGAACACCCCATTCCCTGCCAGGGGGCTGCCCCCTCGGCATAGTCCAGACCCAGGGACCAGTGAACGCTGCTGCAGAGTTTCTGCCACCTCATGCATACTAGCCCGGGTGAGCCAGCCCTGTCATTCCAGCTTGCTGCTCTGAGCTCCCTGCTACAGCTCGTCACGCCATCCAGCCCATCCACCATTATCCACATGAAGGCGAATGTACTGCCCTTGTGCCACAGCGCCCCCTGCAGGCGTGGGGGAATCATGGCCCCTGCCCTGCCCAGCTGGGAGCCCAACAGCGCCCCCTGCTGGCTGTGACCGTAACTGCAGCAAAGAGGAGGTGCCTGGCAGCCCAGAGAAGGCTGACACCAGGTTTCTGGTTTTGTTCGTTATTGCTACTGTTGTTGTTGCTTGTTTGCCTTGTTATAAATACTAGTAAAGAACTGTTATTACTTTTCCTGTATCTTTGCCTGAAAGCCCCTTGATTCCAAAGTTATAATAATTCAGAGGGAAGTGGGGTCATATTCTCTGTTCCAAGGGAGGTTCCCACCTTCCTTGGCTGACACCTGTCTTTCAAACTGAGATAGATGTCCACCCTTGCTTTCTCCACAGATACTCTTCCTTTCAAATACATATTTTATAACTACAATGTTCACCATCTCTTCCCCCCCACTCCAACGGAATGGGTGCTTACTGCAAGTGCCATTTAAAGATCAAAAGATTTTACTCTACTGTGATATGTGAAGGCATCATCACCTTCACAGATATTATCCAAATCCCAACAGCATGGCAGCTCCCTGCCACTTTTATAGAAAGATACACACTGTCTCTTCCCACCACACTGTCCCTGAGGCAACCTCATTGTGTGGTGTCAGCTCCTAGCTACAGCTGGTTAGAGAAAGGTCATTTTTCAGGCTCTGATTGTAAAAGCCCTTTGCTTCAAAACACTCAAAGACCTCTTAGACCTTTATTTTATGAGCTTAATAGCAAGCATTTTTCTTTTTCATACTTTTAAAATATACTGCTTGTGGAAGACTAATTTTGCCTTCATTAGTTGCATTTATACATCATGTTGAATGCAAACTGTCTGTGTAGATGTTAAAAAGATGAAAAAATAAAAAGTTTAAATATGTACTTTTCCAACCTTGCCAAAACCCAAGGACAAGTAAAGTCTTATTTCCTCTACATCTCACAGCCACACCACATGGAAAACGTCATTCCCTAAACAGCAGCAAACCAAAAAGGTACAATAGTGTGAAAAAAGGGTGCTATAATTGAAACCCTTTTGCAGCGTCAATTATAGCAGTTGCTATGAAGCCAATGCTGTAATTTTTGTAAGCCAAACTGAAGCAAAAGGAACAAAAGTACTGCAAGTTTTTTGAAAGCTGTAGGGGAGATTTTCTTTCCTTTCCTGCTGTTGAATTAAAGTAGTGAAGATCGGGGTCAACTATACAGTCTTGAAAGCTGTACTACGGTTCTCTGCTAGGATCCAAGCTTCTTCATATTTTTGCAACATAATACAATTAAGTGATAGTCATAAATCTTCTGGAACACTACCCAAAAAAGGGGGGGGGAAAATTAAAGTCCCAATCTTGCAATAGGCTCCATAATGGCTTAAATTCCTATGGTCACAGAGTAGCTAATAATTTATATATAGTAGCTGAGAAGAGTGTTGCAAACTAGTGGAAAAGAGAAGAACCAGGTGCAAGAACTCCATCCAAGTCAGTCAGGCAAAGCACAGTTGTAAGGGGGTGTCCTCACTGAAAAATGCAGGCTGAAGTATGCACACAACCAACCTGAACCTCTCAGACTTCACCATGGTCTAGAGAAACCCAGCATTGAAAATAAAACTCAAATCTTTGGATTGGAAAATTGGTTTTGCTTAGTTTGGCTATAGAATTTACATTGATCTGCTTTTTTGGCCAAGATTTTTGGTTTTCAGCACAAAACACAGAGACCAACGAAAGTTCTGAAAATAAGTTATTAATATTATTATTATTAATAAGGTCCAGTCCTTCTTAGGGTGAGGGGATACATTATCAATCCAAGAATCTCTGCTTGAAATATTTTATCCACGTACTTTCCAGTTTCAATAAGGACGTTTCAGGTCCCATGCTGTTTGCTGAGGGTATGGGACATGCTCAGCTGAGGCATAAGAAGAGAATTCAAGGACTCATGTTTCTGTTTGCAGCTAAAGCAAGCAGGATTGACTATTTGCCTAGAATTCAGCTCTGCTGCAAGATCAAGTAGCATTTTAAATTTGAACAGCATTGACTCAGCTTATGGGCTCTGAGGATTACCAGTTTTCAAAACGGCAATTATACAGACATATTAAATGTGATCATACTTAACTGAACACACATTTTGAATGCACCACCCTCTTTGTTCTTCATGTATCTTCTACAGTTGGTTAAATGGTTTGTGTTTTGGATTTTTTTTTAAACTATACAAATTCTTTAAGAAGAGAATGTGTTTTATTGTTCCTCTGTTTGACATAAATTGCTAGTTTAGCCAAAAAATAAAACCTTTGTAAAAATATCCATATATCACTTCGTACCATGGTCAAGAATCCATTTTTAAAAAGCAGCAAAGTACCCGTAATTATTGTGTCCCCATTTACAAGACAATAATCAGTGCTACTTTTGACCTCTTCCAAAGGACTGAATTATCAGTCAGTTTCTTAAATACAGTATGTATATTCCTTTCTTTCATAGCTTATTTCCCTATATAAACCTATTTTCTTTGAGATAAAAGGCTACTGCAGATTATGTTTGCAACTACAGATAAGCAGGACTCCGAAGACTGCTTCTCTTGTGATAGAAAGATAAATGTTATTATATTCAAGGTTCAGAAGATTTTCTGAAAAACTGAAGGAGAAAAATTGCAAGGTCTTTCAGTGACCAAAGTCCCTCTCAAAACTCTTTGTGACTCTGTAAAGAAAAGATTGAAAGTATTTAGAGATTTTTTTTTTTATTCAGTTTAGAAATAATTTGTTTTGAATTTGAAGGAAAAAACATGGAAATGAAAGTGAGGACATGATTCACAATCATTTCCTATAGAAATTACTATCTGAAATAGAAAAACTTTGAGCATAAGGTGGTGGAAGAAAAACACCAACCACCTCTGGAAGACAAAAATCAAGCCTTTTGTTCCAGACTGTCTCTTTCCACATAAGCATACAAACAGAAAAAAAATATACTTTCTAATGTTGTAGTATGAAAAGTCCAAAGTTCAAAAAACTGTTTTTCTTCTAATCTTCAGACTTCTGGATATTTATGTAACTACCTTTCCCACTTGTACATACTGTATTTTCTCAAGGCCACATCAATGTCTGCATATCATTCGTTCTTTACTGAAAGCCCAGGTCACTCCTTATTCCCTGTACCTTTTACGTATAATGCCTCAACTTTCCTACATTACAATTTTCCTCTCACTTGCAAACATCATTCACCACAGGCAGTATGACTTTACTTAGCTTCCATTTCTGATAAGCATAGAAAAAATTCTAACCCAAATATAAATGTTAAAATGAATAAACATTTTTAGAGTGTATTTCAGGAGTTGTACAAATTCACAGAGGAACTCATATGGAAAAGCATTGGTGCTTATTGGCAATACAACTGACTGTTTACTTGCAGTTGTTTAGAGTTTACAGATCTTTACTGTGAAACTCCTCCTTCCAGGGGTCTGAATCATGAGAAAATGTGTATTTCAATTACTGCAACTTGTTCTCATATCAAACCAAGACCATTTTTACCCAAAATAAGTCAGAGTGTCTTTACACCTCTTTACCATATAAATCTACTTACTTAAAATAATCCCACTATTACCATAAAAATTCCTCTTATTTTAAGCCATATTAATATCTGCCACACACATTTGACTATTCTTGTCCCAAAAGCAGCAAGTGCCATGCAATCCATCTTACACAGCAGAGTAAGCAAAAGCATGTTTTCTTTTTTGTTTGTGCCAAGCTGACCATTATGAGAGACCAGTTTCATTTTTTGTAAGTCATAATGCTCGCCAGCAAAGCTTCTGTTTAAAACAGAGCGTTATCCCATTGAAAAGACACACAAACACCTAATGCTGATTGGTTCAAATGACAAAAGCAGCTTGGGTTTGGGATAGTTTTGGTACTCCTCTAGGGCCAGCACAGAAAGATTGCTTCGGTTTTGGGTATTGAGGGTTCAGTGGGGCAGGATCAGATGTTGCTACAGCATGTTAAGTTCCCTTCAACCTGCTAATATGAAACCCTGAAAAGCATCATCATAATGAAGACACTTTTCCCTCCTTGGCATGGTGTTCATAAAAAGTGGTCCCTTTATACTTCAAAGAAAACACAGTCTTTCAAACTATTCCAGGCAATGCCTTTGAGAAGAATCACATTTCATATGAGGAAAACCACAGGAGAGGAAAATAGTACAGAAAAATTTAAACTTCTTGATCATTTCTCAAACTACCTTAAGTAAAGCAGTTTATTTGCAGATTAAATGTGCAGACAAATCATAAAAAATGCGGACATGGAGAGGCACATGTTTAAATAAGAAAATAGAGTTCCTTAAACATGCAGATAAAATGAAGAACATTCAGAATAAAATAAATGGGAATAATCAGCAGTATTTGGAAAAGATCATTATCTAATTATCTGTGTATATCTCAAGAGTATAATCATGTAGTACTAGCTAAACTAGCTTTAGACTGAGTTGCTGGTAACTATGTAGCTGCAATTTTTCAATTTGAGGGATTCCTGAATATTTTTGAGTAGAAAGTGGAAAATAACTGCCTGCAAAGCTAGAGAAGGGATTCATCGGTTTACATTTTTCCAATTTTGTTTTTTTTGTTGTTGTTTGGGGGTTTTTTTGGTTTTTTTGTTTTTTGGTTTTTTGGGGGGGAGGGGGGAGGGTGTTTATTTTTGGGTTTTTTTTAAGTTTTCCAAGCACAATCTTGGGTATAGTCTCGGTCACTGCCAGCGTCTGGAAGAGATGCAAAAATCTTGATTTATTGACTGAAAGTATCATATATTGTGTCATTAAACCCACCCCATCAAAGACACACTGTGCTACAGGACATGCTTATACCACCAATTTCTCCACAACTGTCTTTCCCCTCTAAAATTATCAGAGTCATTGCACTCTTCCAACCCTGAAATCCTCCAAATCCATAGACCCCAAAATTACCAGGGACATATATTCTGTCCACGAACAAATGGTGGTATCTGTACTTTATCAACCTCTAATTTCTGCCACGTCTGTGGCAACTGGCCACTACCTATATGTTTCCTGATGATTATTAAACCAGCTGGAGGTTTAAATTAACTCCAAATGCAGCCCGACCTTCAGGGATGGCTATCAGAAACTGTGCAGCAGAGAGGCTTCACATGTCACAACAACTTGTAGAAGGGACCCTGTTGCTCAATGTCTCAGGGCTCACTCTCAGGGACAATGCAGTGCCTTCCTTCTGGGTGCAGCTTTATATGCCAGGATATATGCCAAGCTTTAAATGCCTTTATATTCCACTAGGGCTGAGTGCAACTAGTGGAAAAACGAGTTCACTAAAATGCAAAAAAGGTTTTCATGTGTGATGTGAAGCTCCACAGAGCCTCCCCTAAACTGAGAAACACACCTTGGACAATGCTGCTGCTTAATGGCCAGCCCCATTATTATAAATGAAGACCCCAAACACAGCTGGACACAGAAAATAAATTCCCCTGAGAGGGGTAGAGGGTTTCTCTATACTGGTGGAAAAGACCATGGAGGGAAAATCAGCATGGGATTCCATGGATCTTCCGGTCCCCCCATGGATCCAGATGGGCACCCTCACAAGCCACCCTGGCTTTCACAGACCTGCCAAATCTAATCCAAACCTCTCCACTGATAAGTACACCTCCGTCAATTCTCCACACCCGTGGCTGGCACACACCATGGCTGCATGTGCTTCGGGGCCAGGTGGGACAAGCTGCAGAGCCAGTGTGGCATCAGAGTTTGGCTGCAGGCAGCACACACTGTTTCTGCTGCATCCCCTTCTTCACTCCATTTAACTGCAAGGGCACACTAACAATATTCATTCCCCAGGGCTTCTGCAGCTCTCTGAGTTGTCACTGGGGACTCATCACGTGGTTTTAGGGGAGTTTGACAGAGAAAAGGAGATGGCAGAATGCCTACTAAAACTGTCCCCATGGTGAAATGCCCCACAGACTGCCACAGTCATTCCTCTGGGACTGTCACTAGCGGAAATAGCATAACGACTTTTTTTTAACTTGATGTCTTATTAAAAGAAAAGAAGTCACATCAGAATGACACTGGATATCTGATAGATATTTCAGAGAAAAATCAATAACAGAAGAAGAGCTGAAACAAAATCAAGTTTCAAAACATCAAAGGTATCACCCGTGAAGTAGAAATATCTTTCTTTACCAGAACTACCAAAATCTACTGCTTGAAGACAGCCTACATCAAGGAGAAATATGGGCATAGGAAGCTTTCAAGTCTGGGTGAAACATTTCACTGTAATCTCTCCATGACTGGTTTTGCTTTCACACTCATACTCCAAAATCTTCTGAATTCTAGTTAAGAACAAGAAAACTGAGAAGAAAGGTCAAAAAGGTTAAAAAATTACTTCTTCTGTGATTTGTACATTTCTGAAGTTCACATAGATGTGACCTCTTGGTCACATCTAAACTGATCAGAAATATGCTAAACAGAACACTCCCACAACAAAGAAATTCCAGTACATCCAATTCACAAACTTTTCAACTAAATAAGTATAACCGATTCTCACACAAATTACTTCCAATGAACATTATTTTGATGCTTAGGTGCAGTTTGCATGAGGTGCAATGTGGCCAAGTTCCCCTAACGCACTGCCTGACCTGGCCCTACTGCTTCTGTTGGACCTTACCTGAAAAGGAGTGAGAGCTACACAGGGTTTTGTCACTGACTTCCTTGGTAGTTTTGAGCAAATAGTTTTATTTCACTACCTCACCTTCTGAGCTGTAAAACAGAGATAATGCTATTCAGCTATCTTAAAGGGACTTGTTGAGACTGATAATTGTCTGCAAGAGATCCTGAAGCAAAACACCTTACAAATGTAAAGCAAAATATTTTTCAACTTGAGCTTCTATTGCTATCCTGTTTATTAACAAGAGGGACACATCTGAGTGCCTAAAAAAAAAGCACTAGGCTATTGTTTCTCATGAGGCTCACAGAAACACTAGATTATCTCCAGGATAATCACAAATCATTTAACTCATACCTCACAAAAAAACCCCTACAAAACCACACTCAGAACCAACTGCACTAATAGAAACAAGGCATTTGGGTGACTAACCTACAACCCCACTGTGTATTTAGCACCACATGCTGTATCTGACCAGCAGAACAACAGTCCTCTTGGACTGAAGCCAAATCCCTGTGTACCAGCAGCATGGACATCAGTGCAGCTGACTTACTGAAACCCAGGTGCAGACTGTTTCCAGAAGTGGGAAATAGGATACATGGGGGTTTTCCCCCTTGTGCAATATGTTGTCATTTCACAGAAACCCTGTGAAGGAGGGGAGGAAGTTAATTTGGGTGTATTCATGATTTACAGTCATTTACACCGCTTGTGCTGTACTGGAGGATTTAATCTTGGCAAGATATCCCCAACCAAGAGTTTTCAGAACCACTGCAGCTCCCATTACAAAGAAACCAAAAAGTGTGATGATGCTGCTTTCAGATTCAGCTGCATAATGGGTGATGCAATGTTGGCACAAGATACAAATGCTAATATAGAGCACAGGAAAAATCACTGAGATAAAAAGCAGCAAGAAAACTAGAGTGGTTACTAAATAAGGCAAACAATTTTAAAATTAGAGTTGCAATAGGACATTAGATCAGAAAGAAACACAGGACTTTGACCAGATGTTTAGCCTCTTGCTAACATGAATGGAAACAGCATATCTACTGGATGGATTGTGGGGTTGCCCATGTTTTTTTGGGATTTTAATACCAAAAAAATCCAGAAACATTTCAGATTAAAAAGACATAGTCAGGAAAGATCACAGGTTTCATGACAAACTCATCTCTGACACCTTTTCCCCTGTTACCGCTTTGTCACCAGAATCCAATCAACTGAAATTTTTAAGAAATACAATAGCTATCAACATTCTTTTTGTGTGTGTGTCCAAAAAAACCCTAAAATAATTACCTTAATTGTATTCAGTATTAGTCATTCTACAAGTCATTCTTCTCCTACTGACTTCTCCAGCTTATTTCATCTAAATAAAAATGAAGTTGAATGGTTGTGAGCACAGGAGTAGATGTTATATTTGTCCCAGTGCAATCTAAAGTCACATGAAAATCAAGGAGCTCCAGTGAGCTCTCTGACCTTTCTATAGCAAAGAAGAAATAACTGAATGTTGCAAATTCTGCTTGCCATGACTGGGGACTATGGACTATTCAGTTTTTAGTGTTTGACTCTTGCTGCAGCACTTTAATTTGCTAATTCACGGTGTCTTCTGAGTTACAAAATCTGTGCTTGAACTGAACCTCACGAGAGCAAGTGGCTTCATGTTGCATCTGGAGTTATCATCTGAACATAGTCTCAGGAAAACAAGAGTACATACATATAAGATTAATGACTGAATGCTGTGATTGGACTGCATAGTCCTTGCAGTACTATTTAATTTAAAAAATAAAAACAAAATAAAACAAAACAAACAAACAAAAAGGAGAGATAGGAAAAAAAGGTAATTAACTCCAGAATCAGCAGATGGAAAATTACTTGTTTCATTTTAGAATGGATACAGAAGGCTGTTCCATCAACCCCTCATCTGGAGACTTGGTCTTTTAACCAAAAACTTGACATTTTTAGATTCCTGGCAAAAAGAAGACACTACCTCCCTATTATCTCCAACTTCCAGTAAATCAAAGTATTATTAGCTAGCTGTTATTTGCTTTGGATTGCAAACAGCAAGTTCTATCCAAAGTGTCAGAGGAAGAGTAGGAGTAGCAATATAGATGGGACTTTTACAGCTTCTCGGTAGCCTTGCTGTTTCCCAGCATCACCGTGTTTGGTAACTGGCCAAATCAGTACCGAACATCAAACTAATGCACTTTTGTCTAAACTACTTGTTGATACTTAGTTATCAAAGCAAGTGGATAAAAATTGCATCATGTAACAGCAGAAATCCTGGAACACTAGAAAGGACACTGGACACCTACAACGTCAGTTTGAATGCAGAACAAATTAAATGGAGCACATTTTCTTGATGACAGTCACAGCATTTTTCTTTCACAGTGGACTTAGTGTATTTCATAAGAAACAGTGAATGCTAATCAGTAGCAGCCTAAAAGCAACCACGTGCATCCACAGGTCAAACTGGGGCTTTTTTAGAACCACAGTTATTAAGGGAGTACACCTCTGTCCTTTTAGTTTGTTTCTACTGATAGAACCAAAGCACCAAGACCACCATAGGACCTCACCAGCAAACCAAAATTATCCAGGAGGCAAAACCCAGGCATCTGATCTATTTCAATTGCAAAGTTTTCCCACTTTTTGGAACGCTTTAATCATCTATGTTCTTTTGTGTAAAAGCGGGGCTGAGTCATCCCACGTAGGAGTAACTATAAATACCTATTGCCAAGACCTCTGCACAAAAGCTGTAGCACTCAATATACAGTATTTTGGAGACACCTGAATGCTGGAAAAAGAGCACAGCATGCCCTATTTAGGAAGGAACATCTGTTCTCAGCACTGGCTGAGAAGCAGCTGGCGTGACCTCCTGTCCTCAGAGTAATGTCAACTCACCGGTGTTACTTTTTACAAGCAGCATTGCAAGATTTCCTCACAGTCTGAGGGGGAAAAAGTGTTTGGAATGGAAAATGAAGCTGCTGCCAGAGGATTTGTTCAGCCACTAAAACTTTGTTCCTTTCAGTAAAACATAGCCATTACGTTATCTCATAACAATGCAAATATCTGGTTCTCTTTACCCTGACGTATTCTGCAGTTCATCTTGATATGGAGTGGAACACGAAGTCTATTTGCAATGCAGCCATCACCAAACTGCATCCCCACTCTTCCATAGTAGTCTCCTGATTTCTATGCCTCTGAAGATTAGCAAGCATGAAATCAGCTGTTTTGATACCCAGCACTGAAAGTCCACATATATGAGATTAATTCAATCTTAGGATTGCCTTCTCCTGCCATAATCAGATGTAGGAGTGTAACCCTAACACAAGAAGCCAGACCAGGAGAGCAAAGTTAATATTTATAACTACTTCAAGCAAGCGCCTGAGGTCTTCCTACCCCCTGCATACAAAAGCAAAAATCTACTCCAAAATCCCCTGCCAGATACTGTAAATAACTATGCTAACAGACTGTTGGAATAGGTCTTTGGTCTTCACTCACATACCCATTATTCCCTTTCACACGCACACTGGGTTGGGTTATTTTTAAACAAAGCATGGCTTGATGTTAGTTTAGTTTGCTAACTATTTCATTTTGAATGCATAATTAAAAACTTTAAGACCACATTACCAGACTTCTTTTTTTCTCTCTCTTTTTTCCCGTTCCCCCTTTCTTCTTTGAAAGACTAAACAAACCTGAATTTCTTAGTATTTTCTGCCAGGACTGTGAAAGCCATGACAAGAGAAGTCTAGATGAACAAACAAGACTGAAAACTTCTGAGAAGCAAGGAAGTCTTAGTTAAAACACAGAACCTCTTCCCTGTGATCGAAAGGGGTAGCTAATTACCCTCAAACACACAGAAATCAGGGTGGACACTCACAAGTTTTTACACAGATTCTTTGTTCCTCTCCATCAGGTTTATAAAGCAATCAGCATCACGGTGCTCTGTAGCCTCCTGGAGAGCAGTCAGTCCTGAGACATGATTTCTTAAACCTTTCCTGTGACAGAGCTCTGCCTGCACAAAATACACAGCCCCTCATAATTGTCTATGAGGGGGTCTGATAATGCCTACAAGTCTTTTGCCTGAGGCTGGGATTTGCCAAGAAAAGCACGGACTCTGCCATAAAAAAAAGTGAAAGAGGCTCACACCATCTTGCTACGAATCCAACAAGAATGCTTTTTTCAGTCAAAACTGCTAAGGGAAATCCCAAACTGCTTTCCCATCCTGCTCTCCCACAAAGTACTCATATTTCTGAGGCAGAACAAGAGTGACTTGAGCAAATCAAGTTTACAGCTACTCTAACCCAGATTCAGGACACATCACCAAGTATATGATTTAACAATAAGGTTTTGGTCAAAAGTTTGCTTTTCTTCCCCAAGATTACCATACTTGACAGGGAAGTGAAATAGCAAAGTGGACTGCAAAGCCAAGAACAGAACAGGGCAGAGCCAGCCCTGTTGTGATGAGGGTTCTTCCAATGCCAAAGAGAAATACAGATTCAACTAGGAGCCCAGACTATGTGCATGGGATCAAACAAGTCACTCGCTATGACATATGATAACGCCAATAAAGGACATTGAGGGATTACATGAGCCAAGAGAAGAGAACAGTACTATTTCTGCTATATACTCTCAAGTTCATACACTTGATCTTTTACCAAAAATGTTTATGATTAATCCATTGTGGCTTTTGTTCCTTGAATTAGTCTACTCACCTTTTGAAGTAATCTCACTCCTCTAACTATCCTTATTTCTCTATACCTTTTGTAGCTTTCTCATACTCTTCTCTGAAAGCAAAGAAAGATGACAGTGCCCAGGATATGCACACAACACAGAGATATCCTGAACATAAATGAATTTTCAGTTTGGCTCTCCACTTCTCTCGTAATTCTGATCAAGAATCAACATTCTGGCTGCCACCTGAACTCATGTATTCAAAGACCTAGCTATATTATCTTCAACATTTTTATCTTGAATTGTAATAAACAGTTTAGACCTTATAATTTTGTGTATATTGCTGGCTTATGCCATGAGCATTACTGGGAATTTAATTTGCCATTTTAATGCCTATTCACTGCAAAATCTTTCTGTATACCTGGAATAACATCTTTTCATTTTTTCTATCCTGAATACTACCATATTTAAGGCACTTTTTTCCTATCCTGAATTCTACTGTATCATCAGCACATTTTGTCATCTCACCATTCATCCCTTTTCTGTATCACTTGAGAAGCATAGGTTAACGGAGTTCTCAGTGACACCCCAGTTATCTTCAACTACAAAATCAGACTATTATTTCCACTATTCAATCAGCTCCTAATTCATAACAGCACTTTTCACCTTTAAGGCTACATTTCAACAAGGTTACTTAATGAAACAGATTGTAAAATCTTTCTAGAAATTAATTTACACAACATTCAGAATAGTATCTACATTGACTCTAATGAATGAAAACAGATTTGTGAAAAAGATATTTTCCCTTAAGAAAATCACATTGATTTTCCCTCATTCTATCATATGATTTATGGACAATAATTCTATTCTTTCTATGCTTTCTATCAGTTTTCTTGGTATGTAAGGAAGAAAACCAGTATTTAGTCTCAATGAACTCTTACATTTGTATCACATCTGCCATTGCTCTGGTACCAAAGAGCAAATTACGCAGCTTATGAACTGGAATTGTTAGTACACTATTTACTATTTGAGTTACCTCAGAACTTTTGTGTAAAAACCAGCTGGTCCTGAAAAATACATACACAATTATTCATTGCATCAGTTGGTCACAAAGCTCTTTGCTGCCACTTTGCCTGGAGACAACTCACCTGATCTGTCTCCTGCCATGATCTCTTTCACACAATCGTGTCTCCTCCTTCTCTTAAACATTTGGAGAAGAAACTTCAATTAAAAGAACTAAGTGACATTTTTCTGTCATGGTTTTGCTACCTGTGAATCTTCATTTCAAGACCTGATCTTCTAAGATCTTTTAGATTCTAAACTAGGCTTCTTCCTCTCCTCATGTAGAGAGAAGCTAATATTCCTTTCATATCCAGGGTTAATATACTACTCACTGTCTTGGTTAGCAGCTGTTACCACCAGTCTACCACAAACCTCTATTTTCACTGGATTTGTAAGTGCTTTTGAAGCTTTTGTTTCTACAACTTCTCTTTTGTAAAAACCTTTTCTAAAATGAAAAAGAAACAACCACTGTTTTCACCAGAATTAAATATTAAACTTGAAAATATCTGAGCTGCTTTGGTGGGTTTTTCCATAGGCAGTTTTGTCAAAAATGCGGCTGTTTAATCCAGCCTTTGATCTCCCTTTTAGTTTTCCTTCTCCTTTACTTCCCTCTTTTTCCAGTGTAAGGCTGAGCCAAAACTCATTTAGCATTGACATAGCCTCTAATTAACTAATGCTCATGAGATAAGGGAATTACATCATGCTCTAAGTATTATTTTGCAAATGAATCAGAAAACCAAGGTCTTCATTAAAGCCATAGCCTGCTTCTGAATTGGTCCCCATAGGGTGTCCAAATACAGCAAGTCTTCCTCTCTTCCAAGTTGTTCTGGTGTCTTTTCTGCTCCCAGCCATTGTTCTTCTAGCTGCTAAATGTTAGCAGATTCTTTTCAGAGCAGCACCTGTTCCAGCCCATATATGCTTCATATACAAAGAATCAGTTTACAGTTCCAATGGGAGTAAAATCCAATGAAGCATTCAGAATTGGTAGACACCATCAATGGGTCAAGGACACCTCTTTTGTTTGGAATGTGCAATTCCGGGAACATGGAAGGATACAACAATGATGACTCCAGGATGCAAAACCAGTAAGACCTCATGACCTTCCCCCGCTCCAGCACTGTACTTCTTGAAATAATCTCCATAAGATTCATCACTCGTTTTTGCTGATGAACTCCCGCCCCTCAAACTGACTCAAGCAGAATGAAACCAGTGTTCTCCATCTGCTGTCAGACACACTTGTCCCTGAGTTGAAGGGAAATGCCACCCTGGATGTATGCCAAAGTGGACCTACAAAATTTCACATGAATGCGATTGTGAGTTACATGAGCCTGCACAAAAGCTCTTGGAGTTCCACAGGTGAAAACAATCAAAGTAATGTGGATCTCTAAGATACTGTCATCAATGTTTCTGTGTAAACCAGAAAAAGAGAACATTAATATCTAAGCATTATTTGAGAGGGAACTAAACACTCAGATGTTTGAGCACTGCCAGCTGTTGCTGTCACTGTGTTCTTTCCCTTCTTAGAATCAGCTAAACATAGCCATGAGCTGTCGTTGCTCTTTGCTATCCCATATAAAATCGTATTTTCTAGAGCACTTCTCAGACACCTGACCTATCACATAACACACCACACAACACATCTGCCAGGGCTTAATGGTAACATCTGAAATCACACAATCTTCCCCACCCCAATCATTCCTTCTGGAGTTCAAGTTTTCCCCTTATTTAAAAAAAGCAGAATACTAACTCAGAAAAGGTTTTCCAAGTTGTTCCAGCTTCTCTTTGTGACCCTTCCTTGCCACTTTTATTAAATCACAGGACTGTTTTTAGATCCAATTAGAGAAAAGAATTTGTTTGGCTTGTCAAGGACACAAACAGAACCACAACCACTATTTTTAAAACTAAAAGTAAAATCAGAGTACAGCTTACATATTTTTCATTCTTTTGACAGTTGCCAAGATATTAATCCTGGGACATTGCAATGATAACTTAGTTAACATTTTCTTTCTTTTCCAAGGGGTGGCAGAAGAAGAAGAGTTTTCAAGACAGCTTCACTTTCATGTCACTTGTAACTTACTGAAATACTTCCTTCCTGCTTGGTTAATAAAAACACTTCCAGTTGATTTCCCATGGAAACAGGAAGCAATGCAAAAAACTGGTTTCCTGAAAGCAAACAGTGATAAAAATACGACTGTTTAATAACATAATGGTCAATTTAGAACCTTTCTTTCCTCCCTCGTGGTCTCTGGAAACAAATACACACCTGTAAATGAACACAGCAGAACTGCTTGCCACTGTCTTCTTATGAAATGAGACGCTTTGGAAAACTGGGAGAGACAACCTACAGTAAGAAGAAGTGACGTTTCAAAAAGCACTCTGGCTTTAACTCACTCATCTTAGGAGTCTCACATCCCATTGACAGTAACTTTTCTGGGCTCTAAAACTTCTTGTTCCTCAGGTTAAAGCATAGACTCAGTCTCTCCTCCTAGTTCAGACCCTGCCCCTTCGGATGCCAGAGTCTACCTGTTTGCAGGTTATCCTGCCTGCAATGTGCCCAAAGGTACAGTTCTTCTGTATCTTTCTACCTGTCACTGTAAAATACATCAAGTGCAACCAGTTACTGATAAAAGGCTGTTAGTCAACTGAAGCACCAGCAGACATCTTAAATTTACCAAAATCCTCTTTAAGGATCTCCTACAACCTTAGTATTTAAACCATAATTAACTTAAAATAGTCCGGAGGGTGAGAATACAGGGGAAGAACAGTAGGTAAGAACAGGGAGCTGTCTCAGTCTGTGTCCATCCCTAACCACGGCCAATGACATACCCTATCAGAGAAGAATATGCAAAGGTTTACACAGTGACACCCCTCTCACACACTGTCCCAGCTTCCAGCAATATGGAAAGGCTCTCTGAGTCCAGGGCTATATTTTTGCATTTATCTTTGAAGTATTATGCCATGGATTCATGTGATCACTTTTTTGAACCCAGGTACATTTTTGGCATCCAAAAGGAACTCAATTTCAACCAGCTGCCTTCTGCGATACTCAGTTGAGAGCTCTGATTTTCCCAAAAAACACCCCCAGGTTACCAAGAGTCATTCAGAGAAAAAGCTGTGAGATACACGCTTCCCCAGCTCATCTTTTAACCAAAACCTTATCTCTGCCTCCCTCAGTTGTTCTCTGGACCTAAGCTAGCACCAGCTGCCAGAGGCAAGGAAAAGCAAATGTAAGTGCACATACCCAAAATGTGTAGAAGATGAGAAGAATTTTAAAGCAAACTCAAATGTAAAAGCAAATCAATGCTTCCAACTTAAAAATGTTTCTGTGATGTAGTGCATTGGGCTTTGTTTCTGGAATGCTCTGTCTCTTACACCGTTGGCAGTTGTGAGTAACCAATCTGTACATTTTCACCCAAGCTTTCCACACCACAGTGTATGCTGGTGACATCTGGCAGTATATCTGCCTTTGCCCAAACACCCAAAAGGAGGGGGAAAAAGTGTGCAAGGGGAAAAAGAAAAAAATCAAATGAATTTGTGGCAGAATTCTCTAATCTCTTGAGGCAGATTCAGAGGATTAGTGTTACAGGAATACAAAAATACATAAGACAAGCAATTACCCTAACTCCTGACTGTCCTGCAAAAAGCCTGTGGAGCAAACAGGCATGATGACTCCAGGGCAAGGCAGGAGGGCAACACAAAGATCAGAAACCAAAAGAGAAATTTTAAGTGCCTTCCCAGCTTCACACAAGATTACTGCTTCACAGCTGAGAATTTGACTCAGATTTTTGAACTCTCAGTCCAGGGCTTCAAACATAAAACATTTCCTCTTAGGGAAACGACGGCTTGCAGTTTCAAGCAAAGCTCTCTAGGACATGCCAAGTTTGGTGGTGGTGGCATAAGGGCCTGTTTTTTTTCAACTCTGGATTATTTAAACAGCAAACTGGGTGGTCAGGAGTGCCTGCCATACACTGGCTAGTTGCTTGCTGCTTCACAAAGGAGATGGTGACTGCTAATGGTAGCAGCTAATAAAGTGATCCCTTCAGTTCAAACGGTATGGCTACCTTGGAGATCAAACGTCAGGATTTCTTTACTGGAGATGGTAGCTACCCAGGCACGTTTAGCATTGCATTTGTCAAAGAGGGGATGCTTGGAACATTACTCTGTCTCATGGTAGGCCCATGAAGGAACCACTGAACACTTTGGAATCTATTTTTATACTGAGGAAGATCAGACAAAGAACCAGATCAGACCTGAATTCACCCATAGTATGGAGACAAGCAGTAATTCCCTATCATTAAACATTCAGTGATGAGATTTTAGTACTTCCAAAATAATTTATAAAGCGCCAAATATGTTTAAGAGGAGAAAATGTGATTATTTCACCATTTCCCTTGTAAGAAGGTAACTTCTTTGTGGAAGAAAACAAACAAACAAACAAACAAAAAACCCACAATATTAAAACCTAAGCATTTACCTACACATCTTATGTTTTTATTGGCTTCCTTTTGGGTTTTGGGGGTAGGGGTGGGGGTTTTTTTGTGGGTTTTTTTTTCAGGGTGGGGAGGTTAACGAGGGCAGTATTGTAGTGATGTGGTTCTATTTCTAAAAGCTTTAATTTCTGTGAACCTCAAGGTCACACTGCAGTCATTGTCTTTCACATGAACATTCTCTTTCCCTAGATGATTCATATCAGAATTTTTATCACCTTAAACCACTAACAGTAGAGACATTGCAAAAGGTTAAGAGGGTAGTCTGGCATTCAAAGAGTGAGGACCACCATTCAATACAATTTAAAATGATTAAGAAAAATAAGCAAGCCATTAAAGTGGCACATGATGTCAATTTATTAAGTTTAGCCCAAACTAGAAAAGACCATGATAAAATTCAGAAGCACATGAAAAAAGAAAAGGTAATTGGGATTCAGGAAGTCTAACTTTGATAAAGTGAGGATAATAACCACTATAGAGGAATAATTTAATTTATATTTTTGGGTACCATTCAAGAAAAAGAACAAGGCAGCACTATGGACAGTTCTGGCAGACCCACCTCCCACAGAATGCAAGGCAATGCCCTGAAGAAAAGACACTTGAATTAAATGTTGAGATTCTGTTAGATATTAAAAGAACTTTAAAGCATTTAAAAATGCTTTTATGTATTGTGGGCCAGTTTTCTCTTCAGGGTGTAATGAATCTTTCTTTGACTCCACATTTTCATTCTAAAATCTGGTTAATATGGTCTTCTAGCTGAAGGGCTGGTCAAGGCTTCACCAGTGAAAAATGCACTATGGGTCTGGCTCTGGGACAGAGAGAAAGTAGTCCTGCCTCAACTGTCTGTGCTAGGGGAAGTTTTGGTTCACACCTAATTTCATGTAATTCTTACGAATTTTCTGCACTACTTGGTGAAGTGCTTTTATATATGAGAGAGCTTTCAACCTTGCCAATAATCCTTAAATTCACAGTCTTTGCCAGAGAAGGATAAATTTTTAGGGCTGTGAATTATATCAGCCAAGAAAAGCACTGGAAAGCCTGGAAAAAATAAATCCACACAACAACATGGCTACCAGGTATGAATATATTGACTCAGAACTTGCAAAACTACATTAAGCATCCACTGTAGCCCAACATAATAAAATATTTGCATGGATAAGTCTCACAAAGGGGAAAAGAAACCAAAAACATCTCCAAGGCGTGAGTCAAAACCTGGGAATAAGGCAAAGGCTAAACGTTCCAGTAGTCATTTTCACATCTGTGACTGAAATGCCAAGTCCATGAACTATGGGCACTGCATGACCCCTCTGACATGGGCCCCAACAGCAGAGGATGCTCTCCTCCTGGGAAGAGCAGAGGAGCTTGAGAGTGCACAAGCCATGCAGAGCTGTAAGTGTGTGGGTCTTCAGAGATGGTGGGCAGGGATGGTGCTGGTAGACTGGTAACCACTAAGACAACAAATTGGTCCCTCCTTGTATTCCTGATCACTGAAATCCAGGCTGCTGTAGCTCTGTGGCAACAAATTTGCCTATGCTAGAAGTCACTGCTGCAGTTTATTTATTATTTTGCTTGCCCATTGACAGAAAGAAAAAAGTTTTCCAGTGCTCTTCCCTCCTCTTCCTAAGGCAAAGACAACCTGGTCCTTCACTTTTGGGGCAGCAAAACTGAGACTGAAGTACATGTGCTGCAACAAAACCACAATTTCTCAGCAAAAGTGTTGTTTGCTATGGAATACCAATCGTTTTTCCTTACTGTCCATAATGCCTTCTTCCCCACCATGAAGTATCACCACTTTGTCACAGGACTCAGCAACAGCCACTTCAGATTAGCACAATTCTTTCCACTGACACTTTGAATCAACCTCCCCACAGAAGCTTTTAAGAGACAAGCCTTCTTATGTATAATCAATATTGTTTTACTCTCATGCAGATTGCAGATGTTTCAACAGTTATTTCTTTCAGCTGAACAAAACAGGTGACAACAATTCAACAAAACAAGCGTTTAACACAGCTGTGGTCATTGCTAAGATGAAAAGGTGATGGTGTTTGATCCAAACAGAGTCCAAACACAAACCTCAGACATCCTGTTGCACTAGCATTCCCACGCCATGCCATCTGTCTCCTACACAAACTGTTCTCCAAATCCTTGAGCAAAGTCCTCCTATTGCATTAATGTACATATCATTTCCAATAGAGCAGGTTTACCTCTATGCCCATTCAATTTTCAAAAGATAAGGTGTAAAACATGACTGGCTCCAAACAGAAGGTAATTTTATGGGCGTTTCAAACAAAAAAATAAGTAGACCATAATAATGCTACCACTACGCTCTTCAGTGATAAAAATATAAACTACTGTAAACCATTTAACTAACATCTTTCACAGCTGTTGAGTTGTTTGCTGGGGCTCTGATCCAACTACTATTACAACTCTCAAAAAAAAAAGGCTATAATGATCTTTCACACGCATTGATTGCCATTTTAAAAGCAGGGTGGAATACCCAGCTGTAATACATGAACACAAATTTGATGATTATGTATATCTGTCACATCACATTTCAGTAAAGCTGAAGAAAATTAGTAGGATTTAGATGCATAAAAGACTACTATATCTTTTCTCTTATGACAAGTAGACAGAAAAGACAGGAACACTGGACAGAGTTGTTACCAAAAAATTTGGTAAAACAGGAAACTCCTTAACACCAATGTGGCATTGAAACGCAGACATTCTTTATTCAGCCAGATGCACGAGGGGATAGCTCCTCCTAAAGTCGTGCACACTGAGTACTGGAGAGTTTCTGTTTATATACTGTATTTTACGTACATACTCACTGATGCCCCAGAATAAACATACCTATGATAATAATTTCCCCAAAATCATTAACATATTTTCCCTCCCCTTTATGCATGAGGTATTCTGTCCTGGGGGTCTCTTTGATGGTCCCCAGTGATCAGAGACCTTAATGTTACAGCCAACCTACTAAGTTACCAGGGCACTGTGGCTGGTGCACTTCCAGTTCTCCTTCTTACACAATGGGCATTGTGCAATTCCATAGGCATGGGGTTTTTGAGGAATAAGCAGTATGTTAACTCATCAGACAACTGATCATCTAGTAACAAAATTGCACTCTAGTCACTTTAATTTCTTTTCACTCAATTAGACCTTGTATATGTCCCCAAGATGAGTTCAGATTTACAGCTGAAAAGTATGATTTTTCTTTTCTTATTATTTGACTGCAATGGGTGAAGGCAGAGTGGAAAACGAGTTTTTGACTCTAACACTTCTCTATTCCAGCCCTTTGGCTATAATTCAATCTGGTTCACTTAATAAACAGAATATTGGAAACAGATCAATGCATCATTACCAACTGGGCATTTTTCCTTCTGAACTTGTAAATAATACCAGACAACACTGGATAGGATTGAGTGGGATTCATTTGGCTAAATGTAGACATCTGTAATACAGATGTCAACCTCCAACAAGTTAGTTTTGGCTTTCTTGTGAGCCAGTAGAAACCTAGTCAATGAAGTCTTACTTGTCTTTCCCTAAAACACACATATGGAGTGGCCCAAGTGAATCATGCCCTAAAAATGTTTATTTCTTGCCACTAATTGCAAGGCCAACAAAAGGTGAACAGTAACAGATGGGTGACGAGATGAGTATCACCCAGTTATGCATGTCAGCCTAATGACAGTACAGCTGTCACTTTTTCTCTCAGATGACCAGTGCTGGCATCTTATTCCAGACAATGTCCTCAGAAAATGTCTTAAGTCATGCTATGTTCCCCTGAAAGTATAATCATTAGTTTCTTCAAGGGCCTAAAGTACTATGAGGTAAGAAGGTTTAATGACTAAGCTGGAATGAAAGACGCTCAGCATCATAGCTTAGTCTCTTTGCACTACTTAGGAAAGATATTAAATGGAAAAAATCCCCACTTTATTGTAGGCTAAAATGGAATATTCTACCTGCTTGACAAAAACCTGAGGGTTGCCAGCTGAAAAGACCCATTTGCAAATGCAACATTAAAACACCAACAGACCTTTTATGAAAGTCACAACTGAAAACATATAGAAGATAACAAAGTTTCAATTACCTGTAGTATACACTTATCTAGCTGCAAGAGGTGGTGTGGTAAACACGGCAGCTGCCCTTTAGCTGAAGGACGGTGCTGACTCCCAATGCCCCACTCATGTTCTTGCTCACCACTGCCTGAATAAGAAAGGGCCTGGTATATTCTTCTTGTAGATGGTGGCAAACACTTCTAGGGGTTTTGCTTAATGCCACAGTCCCCCAGGCAATGGCTGGTAAAAATCACGGATAAGTATCCCTTTATCCCTTGCAATTGTGTTTATAAAACCTAGGCTTGAAAGACATCTATTTGAGATAAGTAGGAAAGGCATATGCAAGAGCTACAGCCATCTCTCACTTCCTTCAGTGACTTCTCCTTCCTCAGATTATCCAGCAACAATTCTCAAGCAAACAGAGTAAGAGCAGTCCAGATAGATTATCACATGCGAAGGGTAAAGGCCTGTTCCTAAATGTCCTTTCGTTCATAACTAGCACAGTAAAAGATCATGTCTTTTTAGGCATTTTTAGATGCTACTATAATATACCAACACTGTTTCTCCTCTCCTAGACAAGACGTCTCATAAATTGCCTTCTAAATAGGCTTTGTTTTTCAAAGAAATTATGATTAGGGGTGATTTATTTAAATAGGCATTACACACTAAATATGTATATACATTAATATACATAGAAAAATAACATGACCCCAGCATCATTTCCTCTCTCTTCATATGAACAAATCTGCTCCAAAGTAAGAGAAAAAGAGAAGAGTAGAAGGCTTAGTTACGCAAATGACTGGAGTTTATTCCCGCTCATTACTTAGAAATGTGTGGTCTGTACAAAATGAAGGATAACATGAAAATGCATACTAAAAAGTTGTAAATATTAGTCAAAATATTAGTAAATTAGTGGAAATAATACTAAAGTAAAACCAGAGATTTGCTCTTATAGACACTTTCCCATGGGCATGAAAGAAACTTGCATATTTTGTGTCTGTCTCAAATATCTCAGATACTCATCTGTCCAGTGCATCGGTCTTATGAGCCAAGATTTTCATCATTTCTGTTTATTGTGTCCATAAGATAATTATTTGCTGCCCACAGCTTGATGTAGTCCTGTATTGCATATCCACATTCAATAGTATGCATCCACAAAAGTAAGTTCCTGCAACACCTCAAAAAGAAAAACTTTTCTGAGGGTTGAGAACAGATCAATGGTGAGGATAAAACCAAATAAGAATACTCTATCTGTTAAAAATTGCAAGAGGTACACAAGTGAGCAAAACTTGATCATACTGCTCTTTAACTACGTGATTACCAACTACGTAACTATGAGGGAATTGGCACACTCACTTAAAACACTGCAACCTGTAGTTACAGACCAAATTTTGATAGTTGTCAACGGACAAAAAGGTTTTAAAAGGAAAGTGTTTTGCAATAGAGGTATGGTAAATTCATCAGCTGAAGCCTAGAGTCAGCTGAAGGTCCAGCATAGACCAGTGAGCTGCTAGGTAGAGTGTAAGTTTGGCAGTACGCGAGCCAGATCTTGGCAGTCTAAGCTAACCTACATGCCATGCTCTCCAATGATCATAAATCAAGCTCATTTTGGATTATGCTGAGCTGTTGGCAAACTGCTGCACAATACTTGTCACATGGCCTACACCTATCATCCAGCCTGGCACTGGAGGAAGGCGTTCAGCAGAACAAGAAGCAACTTATAGCAGAAAAATCAACATGCTAAACAAGATCTGTTCTGTTTTGAAGATTCCCAGGTATCATTCTTTCATATTTTGTCCTTTGCAAAATACATCACAAAGCAAAAACATCTGGCTGACTATATTTCCCCCTAACATACATGTATCACAGATCTCCAAGTAGGAAAAAAATCAAACTGGAAAGGAAGAAAAAGGAAGATGAGAGAAATGTGACAATTAAAAACACTTCAGATCCTAAATTAATTTAAACAGTTCTTGCAACTTGACATTAGAAGCATATGATACATATATATATATATACACAAGCAATGGTCTTCATTTCTTCTTCACACCTACTTATTTTATTTTCTGCTTCTCAGCCACCTCAGAACACTGCATGGCTCAGATAGCAAAGACTGCAGCTTTATCAAAAGTATGGCACATATATATCTACATAAGTGTTTTCAAGCTTTGGATTCTTCTTCTACTTCTTAATAAGAGATGAATAATTTCTGATCTTTTTTTTCTTTCTGGTTCTGACTAGAACTAGTAGGGTGACAATACCTACACACATTCTCAGAAACCCTCCTACAATGCATCTGCAGGCAAGCCAGAACTGGGTAATACAAGAGGAGAAAACTTCTCCTGGGATGTCTAGTCTAAACTTTACTTTCTCAAAAGATTTAGACAGCTTATATACTCTTTTGGATTACACTGGGGATGTGTATTTTAAGGAAACAACCCATCAAACATCTAAACCTTACAATTTCCTCATTCATCATGGTGACTGTTCCCCTGGCTGTTTATAAGCCATGAACACTGCTGTGGTTTATACAAAGGACTGTACCAAAGATGGTCCCTGTTCACAACAGTTCACAATCCAAAACTCTGGACTGATGCAATCACTCACTAAAGAGACAATTAGATCTTAGGAAACACCAGCATGAAAAGCAGATGAGTTGCTGTACTTCAATAATCCCACCGACTTTTTGGATGAAGCCAAAGAGGAATGATGCTGATTTCTGTGTCTCTGGCATATGTAGGAGCAGCAGCTCCCAAACAGCACTGAGAGTCAGTCAGAATAGCAGTAACAGGAGACCCACAGAACCTTATTTAGCAGCATTTTACCTTCATTGCCTTTGCAAGATTTTCAAGGCTGACAATACAGGAATTGCTGCAAAAAAAGTATTAGGGACAGGAATAAGGTAAATGCTTAGAACAGTAAGAGACTAACAGTAATAACAATGTAAGTATTGTTAAACTGACTGCCCAGCATGCAGCTTTCCAGAGCCACACTCAAGAGTATTCTTTTCAATATGAAAAAGACAACACTAACACCAAAATAAGATACATAGAGATTATGATGTCAGAAATGTTAGATTTTCAGATAGCCCTTTTGGTAGGCAGACGGGGCACATAGAAGTACTGTGAAGATATTCTGCTTGTTCCCTGAAGCAAGCAACTTTATTTTGAACCCAACAGCCTTCACACAGGATATCAGATCATTTTGTTACAAAAGAAGGGGAAGGGGAGAGAGAGAGATAAAGTCAAAAAAGACCAACAGCAACAATGCAGGGCAAAATTAAGACTGTTCGCAAAACAGTAAGGAAAGAAAAAAGAGCCATCACAAATATTTATGTTGCTTAGATCTCAAGAAAAATATTAAAAATGAATTCTGATATTTGTCCAAGTTCTTGGAAGGGGTAAATTAAAATCAGTGTCACAGCACACTTGTAGGCAGTATCTCCGTTTTCAGGGAGGCATTCTGCAGAATTGACTGCATATGTATTGTTCAAGCAGAGATACAGAGAGCAAAACCTGCCTCACTGCATTAAGCGGGAATGAAAATACCAGAGTAAAAGCACCATCCCAATTGGCTTAAATACTCATCCATTCCCCCATGCCAGAAACCTTTAGTGGGTTCAGGAAAGGCTTTGAAAATGCTTTCTCAAGTGAGTAGGGTCCCAAGGCAAGATCCTCATCCCTTATTGAAGTCTGCATTAGTTTTTTCCATTGATTTCTATTGCCGGGGCTGGGTTGCAGGTTTGTTGTCACAGAACAGACTGTGGATCAGGCTCTCAAACCTGGCTGTGCTCCAGGGCTCAGGTTCTCAAAATCAGGTTATGATTTTTGCTACTGTAATTTGAGAGCAAATAGGGCCAGTTTTCATGGAAACAATCACAAGAAAATGGAAATCACTTCCTCCAGCTGCCTTCCTGCAATCAGGCACTGGATGGGTTGGTGCCCACTGACATGTCCAAGTCATAGGGAGTTAGTGGGTTGCCAATTACAGTTGCAGGGCTCAAGCCTTCCCTTCACTGTGAATTGCAGAGCTAATGAATGGGGGCAAACCAGCAGCCTTTCCTGGGCAAGCTGCTACTGTTGTGGGGGGTCATGCACCACAAATGGGAATTGAACTTACTCTCTTTTGAAGGGGTAACATTTTCTCATACAAAATTGGATTTGTTACTGTATGAATTTGTCTGGCTTTATCCTTTACCAAAGCACAAAGCAATGGTTTCTCCTGATGGCATATAACTAATAGACTTATTCCAAACCACTCAGTGATCTACTTAATGATTTAGAAGTAGTTAATAGCTATTATAGTTGCATGGAACCATATGTTTTCTCTGAATAAAGAAAATCCTTGTAAGTAAACAATAACGAAAAGGTTTCCTCTTTACAATTTTTCACTCTGAACTTTGTACCTAGAAGACATTGCAAAACTCAGCAAAACTCAAAGCTTCCAGGTCATGTCACCCCAACTCTGCTGCTGCTTCTGCACTTGCAGGAACATTTGGCACATTTTTTTATGTATATTATATAAGGACTGAAAACCTCCACATTTCCTAAAAACATTCAGGGTATCTTACTGTTGAGGAGTGCATCTAGTGCAGGTAGCTCAGCTGTGTCCTGGGTGGGAGGAAATGCCCAACAAAGGGCACAGAGAACCTGCAGTGCTGGCCATGGAGGGGCATCTGAGGAACCCAATGCACAACAAGACCTCAGACCAAATATTACCATTGGGCCAAAAGGCAAGTGTAAGGGGTGTGAAAAGCACATGAGGAACTGGCGTACAGACTGTAATGTACAAAACCCCAGCGATTCCTTTGTTCAGGGTCTCCCCCACACCAGAGGCACCCAGCTCACGCTGTTATCATGTTGCTGCACCATGATTAAATTACTTAAAGGAACCAGACATCTGAAACTCAGATATGGGAAACCTTTGGTCAAGCCTGTGAGGGAAACCTCTCTGATTGCATGAGAGTGGTGCGTGGGAGGAGTCACGCAGGACCACCCACTGCAAAAGGGCTTTGGTTGCGGCAGCAAAAGTCTGGAGTGGTAGGAATGTAACTGCCAATGGCTCCTGGACGGTCAGAGAGGAAACTTTCCCTAACATGACAAAGTTTCTGGCTTTTCAATTTTGGCATGCTTTCTATCTCATTGAGTAAGAACACACAAGCCAGATTTGCATGCCAAGTGATAGAGCTTAGTCTCTTACAAGAAAGGAATTTTAATGCCTTTTCATCAGACCACTGTCCTTATACACTTTGTCTTTACTAAAACTGCTTTTTATGGCTAATGGTACATTTCACTCGCTACTATCTAGACCCCAGCAGGTCAAAAACATGTAAAAGAAGGTATACATTTATGACAACCTGTTTCGACTAACATTCTTTGTTAGTTATTTCTATTTTTACTCTCTTGTTTTCTCACTAAAGTTATTCATGTCTGCTCCCTTTTAGGCAATCTTGTCAAATGAGCAGCTGTATGTCTGCTAATAGGATGAAAACTACCAAATCACGACAAGTTTAACCAGTTGTATTTTCAACTTATTTTGTTGTCTAAGACGGAATTAGTACATTTACTTTACTTTCACATTAGATTCCCTTAGACTTACCACTAACTTTTCCCATTTCAGTCTGGAATTTAACACCAGGCCTAGGTCTTCTCCCAGGCCAAAACCAAAAAGGGCAATATAAACTGTTACAGGATTCTCTCCTTTTTTGTTGTATATTGTTATTACAGTCAGGCTAGCACCCAGTCCTACCCTTATGGTATTAAGCAGATAATATAGAGTAAAACATATTGAGGTTCAGATAATATAGAGTAAAACATATTGAGGGCCTTAAAGCCCATTCATAAATGAAGATTAAAAATAACTAGAACAACAAGATGGAAATAAATTAATTTGCATAAAAGGCATGCAAAAGCCATTCATTACTAAGTATTTTTCAGTTTTTCACAAAGGAGATAAATATTCACAAATAATTTCAAGGAAGACTTTTTTACGAGAAACCTCCTGTGCTACATATGAGAAATCACAAACAGCAACACATGTAACTTAGGCAGAAAATGTGGTCAATAACTTGACAATAAAGACAGACCAGAAGATCCTCTGGTGAAATTTTCTTTGCAATGCTGAAGTAGCTACACTATGTTCTTGGTGGAATTTGATCAGAGAAATCTCTCATGAAGGAACACCGAGCTTTTGCTTAAGAATCAATCAGTTAAATATGTTCTATGCAGGTTTCACAAAAACTCCTTCTGAAGATGGTTCTTTTGAAGCTGTGGAATTCATATGCAGCAATACAAATGTTAACACAAGATGAAAAAAAATGGCATATTACACTGAGCCAGACAGAGGATACCAATGGATGAAACAAACCCTCTGATCAAGATTGCACATACTCCTAAAATTTGACTACTTCACTGCTTTCAGGATAACTTTCATAAGTACACTTTTTTCAAGGATGACCATTTTTTCCAAGCAAAAGTGACCACTGAAAACAAGCATATTGGTCACTTTGTGGCATAAACATTTGATGGGAGAAAAGGCCATTGTAAAATCACAACAATCTAATTTGCCTAATGCATCCAATCCACAAGGACATCTAGCACAAAGTCAGGAAACAAGCTTAAGCATATGCCATCGGGTCAAGGATATTATGGGCAAGGGGAAAATAATTTGAATTTCTGGATAAATACCCATTTCAAATCTCCACAGAAGAGCTAATGTAGGACACTATAAAACACTAAACGTTCCCTAAAGTAACTAGGACTCCAGGAGAGTCATAAGGTGCTTCATAAGGTGAATTGACAAATAAAAATATGCAACAAACTGGAAGTCTATGACCAGGGATTTAACTTTTGGTCAGCAGCACAACCATACCAACTGTAACTACCCTGTTGCTTATGCAAGTGCTGGTGGATATGTGGGGGTGGGGGTAACATGACAGAGTATGCGCCTTTCTTCAATTCCTGGACCTCAGGAGTTCAAGATTAATTCAGTTCCACACCTGAAGTTATGTAGTGAGTACCTCCTTATAGCGAAAGGGAGAAAAGGGATTTTGTGCCAAAGAAGCTCTAAGCCTGCAGCCTATTATGCCCACATTTCTTCAAACATATTGACAGGCACTTTTCGTATAAACTAGGCCACTGGATTAGTATTATGTGTTGCCACCCAAACCAAATACAGCACGTGTAAGGGTCTTCCAGGAGACTCTGTTCTGACCAAGAGGACGTTATAGGTTTGGAACACACCCAGAAGCCACAGCCAGCAAAATTTAATTGTTTTCTGTTTAGCCTAGAGAGTTTTCTATTGGAATTTGCTTTCAGTGTTTCCTGATGAAGTGCCCTGGTCATTCCTTCCTAAGGGTAGCAAAATGAAAGGGTAATAATTTTAGGCACTCGTGAGTTTGGACAGGATAAGGTGACCATGTGCATGTGTGTGTGTGTGTGTTCCAGATTACCACATAGTCTGATATTCCTCCATGTGTTCTAAACAGGAAAACCACTAAAACAAACAAGCTGTTCTCTACTGCAGTTTTCTGCATCAATACTCTAGCATTAAGTGTATTCCCCTTAAATGTAAATTTGTCCCAAAGACGCAGTAATAAACTTTTACAGCACAATTTGCCATCATGTATTTAGTTTACATAACTCTACAAAAAACATGTTAGAAAGTTTCAAAAGCAGTAGTGTTGCCTTCTCTGCTGCTTCTCTCCACCTGAGAAAACAAACTCTTTGGTTAACCAGGAGTGCCAGAGAAAGCAAAAATATTCCTATCCGTCATTACCTCCCTTTTGAAATTATTTTTTCCTAGCACAAAGCTAGCCTTTATCTCTGTTTGCCCATTCACTTCCTAAAGTGCCATCACTGGGAAATGCAATTATTTCTTTCAGATGAAAGTCCCATGGACTGCCTCACAAAACTGTGGACTCTGGTATCAAAGAATCATGGAAAGGCTTGCAATGAAAGGGACCTTAAAGATCGTCCAATTCCAACCCCGCATTCCCTACAGGCAGGGACACCTTTCACTAGACCAGGTTGCTCAGAGCCCCATCCAGCCTGGCCTTGAACACTTCCAGGGATGGGGCATCCACAGCTTCTCTGGCCAACCTGTTCCTGTGCATCACCACCCTCTGAACAAAGGTTTTTCTAACCTCTAATCTAAACCTACTGTCTATTAGGTTAAAAAAAGTCACTCTCTCTCTTTTTTATAAGCCCCCTTCAAGTCCTGGAAGGCTGCAATGAGGTCTCCCCGGAGCCATCTCTTCCCCAGGCTGAACAACCCCAACCTGCTGAAAGCAGCCTGTCTTTGTAGGAGAGGTGCTCCAGCCCTCTGATCAACCTCCTCCCTAGAAGTGCCATGCTCTGTCCAGGCCTAAATCTGCCCCTCCTGAGTCTCCAAAAGCTTTCATCTGCAAATGAAATCTTTTTGAGAAACTACAGTATCAGACAGAAATATATCAGTGGGCAGATGGCCAGCCAGGCATATGCCAGCAACTGAGTATCTAAAAGCAGCAGTGAAGTGTCATGCTTCATTAAGAGTCTGGATGCAGTAAATGTAATTCTCAACTCTGCCAAAACTTGAGAAATATGCTTTTTTGATATATTCTACTTGAAAAATAATTTCTTTGTCGTTACAGAACATATCATAGGGACAAGTTCATCAAAGGGCTCAAGATTAAAGATGTGCATCCTTTTAGCATTTAGCAGGTTACACTACAGTTTAAAAAACGGAGGAAAAGCAGATTTTAATTGGCTGCTGTGCTGTAAGTCTACTAACTGACCCTCATTCAAAATGCCATTTATTTCATTTGGGACTACAAAATCTCTACTTGGATTCATAAGTATGATTAGCCAGGCACTTTGACAGCTACTTCACCACAGCAACCAAGTTTCTGCCTGGGCCATAAACAATGTATTTGGCCTTTTTCATACATAATGGCAAAAGTCAAAGAGCAACACTGAACTTCAATAAAATCAATTACCTTGTTAAGACTTAAAATGGGATTTTTTTCATAGTTTTTATGATGGATAAGCTCTGTACAAAGCAGAAAACATTTAAAGACACTCTCCAACTAGAAAGGAGATAGAAGGAGATAGACGCTCACCCAATTATATCACCTAACAATGTGAGAAGAGGAAAAAAAAAGGGAATTTCTTTAAAAACCTGGGAAGATGAGGAGGACCTTTGGACAAAACCTCTGCCTTCAGTTCACAGCTGAAAATCTCCCAGTGGCCTCAAGACACAAGCACCTTCGGGCTACCACACAGCCCTCTAGCTACACGGCATAGTAAAAAGCTTCCAAACAGTTAATAACACAATATCTGATACAACTTGCTCTCCCACTTAGCTACACTACCAGCCCTTACAGATCTCACAGCGCTTAACTACTTGCAGCATGGGTCCCCTCCTGAAAGGAGGCATATTTGGCAGCTTGATTTTAGTCATATTGTGCAGGACACTGACCCCTGAAATATAATCTTCCTTGTTCTCTTGGTGAACCTTGCAAAAACCTTTGAAAAAGCCAAAGACAATTCCGTGGTCATTAACAGCATTTAAATCTTGATATAGTTAATGCTCAACTCAAAGATGTCACTGACTCCTAATGCTCTTTCTGGTATGCCTAAATCCCTGTACTTAAGGGGTGATGAAAAGAGTTATGCAGCTGACCACTGTTCTTCCCTTGCCCATATGAGCTACAGAGGAAAAAATGCACCTTCTCTTCTCCCTGGCTTATTTCTCAAGGTGAGACATCAGCTCTACTCAGTGCCAGACAGGTTGTATCCAAAAGAAGATAATTGATCACTTTACAGAAACAGACAACAGAAGATACTACTTACTTATTTTTATTTGTATTAATTTATTAAAACACATTTATTTTGCTCTGCTGGAGTGGAGGCAAGCTGTGCTAATAGATTATCGTGGACTTTGCACAGTTTTGGAAAACAGAACTGTTCTGGAAAGCATGCTTCTTGTAAATAAACCTCTGTCTGTGCTTCATGATCACCTCACCTATCCCACAGCCTTTTAAGGCTGTACACATGTTGTGACTGCATCTGGCTGGGCCTAACAGTTTCTCCAGTTGGCTCTGCAAAAGGGTAGAATAAAGTTATGTAAAACAAGAAAAAGGAACAAACCCAGACAACAACTCTGCTCTTGGTCTTAGCGCTGAATCTCACCGCAGTCATCATTCCTGGTAAAACTACACAGCAGCTTTAGTCTAGCAGTGACAATACTGCAGGCTGGAACAGTTCAACATTCCCTTTGTCTGCCAAGTGCTCCAAACCCTGTGAAATTCTAGATAATCATGACCAAGTTTTCACAGTTGTTGCTGCTGGGAAAGCAGTCTCTGCTTCAAGTGTTACCTCTATCCTGTAATACCACCAGCCAAACCTTTACACAGAGATATTAATTCACAGGCAGACAACTCTCAGAAGAAAGCATATGATTAAGGTGGGACCATCTCTACCTCACACGTGACTGAGACTAAAGGCTTTGCTACCCAGTCTCTAGAAAAATGCTAGAGTATTATGAATCAAAACCAGAAGACTTCAATACATGCAACCCCCTCAGATGAGATCAAATAGCTGTAAAAGGAGAAACAAGTATGACCACAGACCTTGACTGAAAGTGGTGAGCACTAGAGATGAAGTTTGTGTGAGATCAGCAGCCCAGAGTATCTTTAAAAGCAACAGTGATGCATGGCAGACAAAGACCAGAAATATACCCATAAAAATGCAAATGTTTGGCTATAGAACTCAGCAATAAATAAAGCACAACTGTGCAATTTCTGTTGAAAACTCAGTGTTTTATTCCAAACCTGTCTGTACAAACATGAGCTCCTCACTTACATACCTGTATGCAAAGCCTATTACTTCTCAGTCCCATGTTTCCCATAAGCTATGTCTGGATCCATTAAGAATTAATATTATGACTTACATGAAGCTGCTTAAAACAACCATAGAGTCACCAAGAAAAAAATCTCTGGAAAATATAAATGCTGTGTCTAGTTTAATCAAGTGCCAGCACTGCTTGCAGTGTTTGCAGCTATTAGAGCATTGAGTCTGCACACAGACAATGGTGACTGGCAGCAATAGGCAGCCCAGGTGGCTGGCCTACAGCAGGGTAAGAAACCAGGCAGTGCTTCTTTAATAAATGCAGGAATTCGTCAAGGGGCTTTCAACATTATCACTATTACACCTTGTGATAAATCAAGGAAGATGTGTTTTGATCCTGAATAAAACTGCAGGCACAATGTGCTTTGGTGTCTCTATAAAATTTCATCCTCTACACTGATAAATCTATCCCAAATATTAGGAGAGTCCACATAAACAGGAAACAACCAGGGCAGTTACAGGAAAAGGGAGACCATGTTTCCTCAGAGTCACTCCCTTGATCACAACACCTCTTATTAAGCTCATTGCCCCAGTCTCCTGAACACCATCAAATGAGTGCATTTTCCAAGAGAAAATTCTACATTTCAGCTGCAGGCCCAGATATTAATTAGACACTTTTAAAGCCTCAAAACCCATTTGTTTTCTTAGTCTTCTCTGATTCTATCCCCTTCTGCAAACTCTGCATCTTTTCCTCTTAGTACCACATTCCATTTTCTTGTTATTCCTTATACCAGAAAAACCCAAATCCTTTTACAAAAGAAAGGAAAAAAAAGCTGATCAGATTTAAACTTTGCTGCCTTTTACTCCGGCAAAATTGACAGTTGTCACACAAGGTACTCATCTGGTCTTAATAGTTTTATCACCATTGAAGGAGCAAAGATCTTTAGAGGCAGCACCATCATCCCCAGAGAGCTGGAAGAGGAATGGTCCAGCAGTGAAGCACCTCCTGAGAGACAGAAGGGATCAGCTGTGCATTGACATGAGAAAGCCAGCAGTGCTCCTGAACTTCTCAACTAATATCCATTTTCTACTGAATGTATCAGTCAAACCTTCAAAAGGTGTTTAAATTAAAACAATACAGCTTTTGGAGATGACACCTGAGGCTCTGTCGGTATTGGTTTTACTACCTATGTATACTAAAGAAAGTTTCTTAACTAGTAATCATCAAAAAGGTTCCAGTGAAGCTAGGCAATTTTAAAACAAAAGTATAAAAGACTCATAAAACTGTATCACTCCTTTAGAATTCTATGCCCAATACAAACCCAAATGCAATGAACGTTGAAGTCCCAAAGCGTTTCCATTTCACTCTCTGTTCCCAACCAGAAAACCATGTTTTCTCATGAACTACCACAATTCTAGCAACTTGAGCTGTAATTTGGCAGCCTGCCTTGTACAAGATGAAGGTCCAAGCTACATGTATCCTACAAACCTTCTAAGATCCACTTAGTCACACAGATATGAGGAAATACAGACTTTAATAATCAAATTCAGTAGCAGCAATAAGAAAAGTAGCTACTGTCCTGAAAGGGAATCACAAATAGGAAATGAGTCATGCTCAAAACATAGACACTTATCCATTGCAAAACAATTAAATGTCAGTTTATTTGCAGACTGCAACTCTTTAAGTGCTCAGTTTTGCTGGGGCTTCTCAAGAGCAAATCTATCAAAAATTGCAGGCAGCTTGTAGAGATCTATTTTTTCAATGACTTTTCAGTTCTTCCATTTTGTGTCTCCAGCATACTAGATCTACATGTTGATAAGATAGTGTCCTCCAACAAGGCCTGGAACAGGCTTTCATTTAACTAACTTAACCCACAGAGCTCTGCTGTATTCCATTTGGACTAGACACCTTGTATACCTAGCAGAGTTTGCTAAATTAGCACACAAGGTCACACACAAGTCCAAACAGCTTTTCTGTCCTTGATTTCAGGCGGTCCAGAATCAACATCCTTATGCCATATAAATGCCTCTGTGGCCAGTGACACAAATAAACAATAATAAAGAGAATGTATTAAGGATGCAACTACAAACAACTCAATTTGCCATGGAGGAGAATTCATCAGGCATACAGTAAATAAAAGGGAAAAGGGAAGCCTAAGTGACATATTTGTATATTTTAAGCCCACATATTTTTATCACCCATTCCATCAAAAAAGATGTAATTAAGGTGAACTCCAGCTGGAGTTTGTGGAGGGCTTTTGTTTGTTTGTTTTTCAGGGGGTTTGTTTCCCTAGCTGTTACTTAAGGATAGCAGCGATCATGACCCCATTTCCACTCCTTCAGAGTGTGCAGGGCTCTCTTTGATGCTTCTAATGTCATATAGTCTTGAGGATCATATCACCTTTTCCAGGAAAGCACAGGGATTACCTTCCTCCACTACTTTGCATTCTCTCTTACAAGAACAAACAACATTTCCGGCTATTCTTCCAACAGTGAAAAATGGCTGCTTATATCACATAGAAAGCCAGTAGCCTTGTTTTGCTTCAAATTGTTGGTATTTTTAAACATGTTTAAATGTTTATCTTGCCTATAAATTCCAATTTCTCAGGAATTTTCAGGAAGAACAGTTTTTACCTTTGAATTCCCATAATTAGCTAGAAATATCACAATAATTTAAATAGTTTCTTGGGCATATGTAGATCTTTAATGAATTGTGTGTGGTATCCAAAAACTATATGAGCTAGTGTGAAAGAAATCATTATTGGGTTAAGATAGGCATATGGCTCCTTTTGATCCAAACTCAATAAATTGAAGTCTAACCAGATGTGCTCATTGAAGAACGACCAGGATTAGTAAATTCAGAGATGCATTTTCTAAGTAAAGGTAATGTTATAGGCCTACATTTTCTTTAATAAGCTTTTCCACAGCAGAAAGCAATGGTTGTTCCAGAAACAAAAAAAATGTGGAAGATATGTAGTCTCTTCCCAGAGATCCACACAATTTAACAGGACAGCATTTCCTCCTTGGTGCCTTTATTTAATTTATTTTCTCTCAACAGCTATGCACAAAATGTTGATAGAGTCAAAGGACTAATTTTATCTCCGATTCTCACAGCTTTTAGGTACAAAAAAGCTTCCTGGAAAACTTTGTACATTTACAGAAATCTGGATGTGCTGTATTCTCAAAACAAGACAGTGCCAATGATACCCATCAAATTTAGGTCACACTCATGTATGGGAATAAGTCCTTCAGTAAGGAGGATATGTAAGGACTGGTGATAACAATTAGTGTCTGTAAGACGTATGTGGTTTTAAATTAAAATCTATTCTATAAATTTTCAACGTAGAAGAAAATTGTTGTGCTTACTCTGAAAACAGAATGGCACCTGTGTGACATTTCTTCAACAACACCTGCCAAATGAAGATAGCTACAGTCCTAGCGAGCTCTAGATGAAGAGTCTGACCCAGGAAAAACAGACTCTTTCTATGTCTCAGTCTGGTAAGCACTCTCTGTATCCCTAGGATCATGACACATGTGAAATTAAGTTATCCCACTGCTACTTTCAAGCCCAGATGAAATCCACAGGGCTCTTCAAATCCCAAGAGCCCAATTATTTCATTGCAGACCCATGTTATCCTGCCATTCCCATGCAGATTGTATCACCAGTCCTTTGTGTGGTCAGACCTTAAACAAAACTAAACACTAAACCTGCTGTTCCTACCAAAACAAGACGTTGTCTCCTTGAGAATAATACCTGTAGCAACAAACCAAGGCAAAAAGAGAAAGAAAGAAGATCTGCCTGATCAAACATAAATAAAATGTTTTTCCTGGCACCAGGTCTTGAAGGTCTGATGGTGCTCAGACTGACAAATCATGCCAAGCAAGAAGTTTTGAGCTTCTACCTATCAGGACATCAAACATCTGAAACCAAAGCAGCACCACTTTAATTGGTTGAATAATTTTTTTAAAAGAGTGAAATGCAGGAAGGCCAAAGTAAGGAAGAACAGGAATGAACTGACCTTGACATACGCTAGGTAATTCTCGCACTTTTCCTGCATGTATGACAGCTGTAATTTTTCTGTGATCTGCCCTGCTGTCTCTCCAGAAGTTACAAAATAAACTCTGGGTTGCTGGCTCTTTTCCTTCTTTGCCACATCAGCAGTCAAGTTATAATTCAAACCTGTTTTAAAAAGGAAGAAGGAGAAGAAAACAAAGGATGTCAGTGAACAATAGTTATTTTATAGCCACCTATCAATGGATCCTGTTGCCTCAGGGGCATCTGTGCTTGAAGGAAGGTCAACCCTTTCAGCCCTCAATCAATCACTAAGTTCCCTGTGGCTACAAAAAAACAGATCCAATTACTAACAAACTCCCACATTTCATGTTGCTATTATTCCCAGCCCATCCTTTCCCGCAGGAAATGATGTGTAGTACATCTAGATACATACACTTAACACAAAAAGAAAAAAACACAAAACAAACCAACTCAAAAAAACCCTGCAAAAAACCCAGATGATGCTTAAACTATGTTCCTAATAGAAAAAGCAAAAACACAACACAAACAACAGCAGCAACCTCAAACTTTGTTTTCCTTCTAAAACAGCATGAACCATGGAAATGTCAACCAGGATGTGGCACTTCCTGACAACTGTTTTCTTTGATTAGCAGTCATCTTAGCATTCATACCTTATCGATAGTCTACTTCATTCCCACCAGCTTTATTGCTTCCAAAAAGCAACCCAGGATCGGGGGGCACTGGGGAGATAACTGGTCAAGTTTATCACAGCTGGTAGTGTAAGTTCCTCCTGCTCACTCCAGTAGAAGATCAGAAGGCAAGTTTTCACTAGCAAATTAACTCTTCCAAGTAATGCCTTCAAACATTTGTTCAGTAGTGTTAAGTGAGTTTTCTCAGCTTACTGGAGATCTACTCACCTAACTTCACACAATGAAAATAAAACTCTGGTATGGATTTGATGAGCTCAGAAGAAGGGCTCAATTCTTCCAATGACTATTCCTTTTCCATAACTAAAGTTAAATGCCTAAAAGCTTTGATAATGACTCCCTCTGAGAAATTTTTGTTCATACTTTTAAGAGAGCTGCCATCCAGTAGACCAGGTGAACTATTCCAGCCAGTAAGAGATGCACCAAGTAAATTGCAGCAGGCATTTTATAATGGATTTTCATCCTAAATAGCATATATATACTTATGATGTCATCCCTGCACAGGGCTGGAGGCATCCCTGAAGCAGTGAGGTGTAAGAAGTAGTTAAGATCAGGCCATGGTATCCCACAAGTTAAAAAACTGGAATCACAACTGACTACATTACTGGAGGGGTTTCACACTCTGAACCATTCAGAACATCCCTTCCTCACCCACTCAGATAATGACACAACACAGGAGGAGGGAAAATGCTCATCAGGAATAAGCACATCTGTAAGCGCTTGTTTAACTACTAGCTATAGAACTGATTTGCAGAGGGGTAAGTGGGAGGCACCACATGGAAAAAATGAAGAACTGACTAAATAATAACAAAAAGCCATTGGAAAAGGAATGTGTTTCTTTGCTCTCTCTGCCAGTAATTACGAGGAGAAAATGATTCATGAACTTTGCTTGCAAAGAAAATTCTTAAGTAATGAAAGCATTAAAAAAAATAGGCTAGCAAATGAGAACATGTAGGATATTCCCTCCATCCTCTTCCAAGAAGCTTTCTTTTGCCCCATACTTCACACCTTGTTTCAAATCCTCTCCCACAGTGCTGTTCCTGGGTCTAAGCAGGGAGCAATCCATGCTGCTCCATAAACTGAACAATACACTCCTGCAGCATGTTTGCTTCTGAGGCATTCTAAGGGTAGCACTGACTCATGCCTGCCTCCAAACAGACTGGAAAAATGAAAGACAGACAGAAATAATACCCCTGCACCAAACTACAGCTGCATACAGGTAAGAAGATGAGAGTCCACTTTTGAAAAGTTTTGGATTAGGCATGTTTCTTCAGTCCTAGGAACATGTTCAAACAGTGAAAATATCAAACAATCTAGTGTCCTACACTACTTGCCAGTCTTTCAGGCAGCAATATTAGGGACATGAGGACTACCCTAGAAATGGATCAACACACAAGCAATATACACCTGAAATGAAGAGTACAGGAGAAAATTTGGCGCAATTTCTCACACATCTGCTTAACTCTAGTCAGATGACCAAACTCCTTCATTTTCATAGCCACTAAAATTCACCTAATTCTCATATTGGCATTATTACTATTTTTGTTATTATTGTAGAGAAAATTATCTAGACTATGGACACAAGTTCACTTCCATTTTCCTTCAGGGATGAGTGCAGAAGCAGCACTTGATGCACAGAGATGCCAGCAGCCTCTTTCTTGTCCCAGTCACCCAGACGTTCACAGTCCCAACAGGCTGAAACTCTCTCAGCTAAGGTAGGAAAGGCCTTTCTCTAATCTCTGCCTTTCCTGGCAATACAGAGACCACAGGAGAGACATAGCACTGACCCCTCAAGTGAGGGAGGAACAGTCTAAGTGAGATTCTGAGGTGATAGAGGGAAAACTTAAAATGCTGTATTTCTCATATGTCCAAGACATACTGGAGGCTGTCTCTGCCAGGAGGAAAACAACTAGATGTTCAGCTCTCCAGCAAGCACTGAGGCAGAGTGAAGGGTCAGACAAAGAGTGGCACAAAGTGCAGAGCACATTTCACTTGGCCATGGCTCTTTGTTCAGACAGAAACATTTCAGCAATAAATTCACAGTTCTGAAAACTACAGTCTGAAAGAAATGGAAATTGTACTGTCATTTGCAGTATCAAGCAGTATCCATAAACACAGATCCTCAGATAGCTGTTTCATGGCCAGTTCCTTATCCTACCACTAGAAGGATAAGAAAAAAAAAGGTAGGCAAAGCTTACATGCAAGCGTGTGGCAGTGCTAGATGAAGAACACTTTCCTTCCTATTTCAGTTAACAAAATAGCCACACATTCAAAGAAGTATTAAAGACACACATTTGCCACAGGAGAATGCTGCATACATGTTCAGCTTGATTTTCTGAACATTATGTAGTAGATGACCAATTTCAGCTGCCCAAAAGCAGGAGAAATGCTCAACTTTACACCAGTGAGCAGTAATCTTGAGAATCCACGCTGACAAGCCCTAGGGGAGTGATGGTCCAGATGAGCACTGTGTTCTCACAGTCTGATTTAACAAAATGCCCCCACACATCTGAAGGTGAGACAATCCTAACACTTTAGCCACAAAATTCTGGCGTAATATTTTAACACTTCTATATGCCTTTCAAAGTCTGAATTGCATAACAATGAATTAACAGTGATATTCTAGAGTTTTTTCATCTATGTTTAACCATGCAGGAAAGGAACCATTACAATATTTCCATTATTTTTTCCATCCTTTGTTAATTGATATTCTTCAACTGAAACATAATTAAAATGGCCTGACTGCTAGATTACTAAATGACAGCTTATTTGAGCTATTTTATCCAAATCATATCCTGAAGGGGTTTTATACAGTCAGATAATTCTGGCTGTAATATTTTCAAGAAAAATCACTTTGCTAGAAGCGTTGTATGAAAGGGCAATAATAGAAGTTTTATAATAACCTACTTAATGATTAAAAAATTCCTTGTAACACGATGGATGTTAGTCATCGAAGAAGATGCATATGTACTTTCATCACGATAAATCATGGGAAGTAGTTTGTATGACTACACAGGGGAATTTAACCAGCTCTTACAAGACATGATGAACAGGAAAACAGGTCTTTTGTAAACAGGGGAAACCAATATTTAGACTGGAAAAAAGGCAGTTTACTTCTTAGCCATAGGTCCAGAGAAATGAAATTAAAGCAAAGGAAATATTTTAAACAGCACCCCAGGAACATAAGAACACCTAGATATTCAAAAAACGTATTTGTGATCTTCAGAGAGGAATTAACATCTTGGGAGCCCTCACAGATGTGTTTCCTTAATGACAGAGTAGTGAGTAGTAAAGAAAATACTTTATCAAAGCATGTATTGGTCTCCTTAGAGTCACCATTAACAGGGAAGAAAAAAAGTCATCATTTATAGGAAGCAAAAAGAGAAACTGAAGTCTCAGTGGCACCAATATGTTAGAATACAGAGTAATCCTAAATATAGTAACTCCATTGTTTTGAGCTGTTTAGGTGACAGTGACAAGCTGCTTGTAGTTCTCACTCCATGTGAATAGCAGAAGAAGTAGCAAGAAGCCTTTTGCTTTTCTGACTTAATTAAAAACAGAATACTGCAGCAGGCTAAGGTGAGGATACACAGATACAACTCACCCTTCTCGACTGGCTGCTCAAAAAGGTTGGGGCACAGAGCAGGAGGAGGCAGTGCTTCCCCCAGCTCCTCACTAGACTCACTGTCAAGACACAGCATGCTGTGAGGCTGAGGGGTCTTCCCTGAACAGCACAGTGGAAGTTTTCTGCCACACTTAAAGCATGACAAAGGTGAAATATCATGAATAAAATGAACCCAGGCCCTAAATATTTAGAAATGCTGTATCTGTCCCATAGTACTTCATAAAACAGCTATGACTTGTAAAGACTTTTACAATGTGAAGTCTTTACATTGGGATGTAAAAGACATACGTAGTTTTTTAACAGAGCCAAGACATAACAACTTGCACAATTACACATTACACAACTCCATTCACCTGAGAAAGTCTATGTGTTTTACAGAGACTAACTAATCTGGAAGCGTTTCTTGCAATCAGTAAAATACTGGGGTACTTATAATCATTTTACAAATAGGTAAACTGATGCACAGAAAAGGATTTTCTCATGTCTGTTTCAAGAGCTCCCTGCAGACTTTCAAACAGTATTAATACAGAGCAAATCATACCTATTTTCTGATAACATTGATAGAGGATATGGATACAGAAATGCATTATCAAGAGGTAGACAGGGAATATGAACTCAGAAGGCTGTGATCTCTATCCTTGCTGTAAGCCCAAGGACGTATTTCCCTCATTTCACTCAGGAAGAAACTGCCTCAGTATTATGTCAGGCTCATCAGAAGCTAAAAACATGCCCAAGAAAGTTCTCAAGCCTCCAACTTTCTGGCATTGTATGGCCCATGTTCATATTGAAATTACTTATTTCACATAAAAGCTCTGTTACTGACTACAAAGAGAGACCTTGACTCCAGGTCAACCTGTCACCGTGCCCCTGCCTAGGGCTGGCACAGGTACCTTACCTATTTCTCCAGGAACATGCTTGCCACTGAAACGAAAGCATGCTGTGACATTGAGGCAGTTCACCGGCTGCAAACCGTCATGGCACTGAGGGGCTGTGATATTGATAGATATGGGCAGGAAAATGGCGATGTCCATGGTAATGACAGGTCTCGATCTGGAGATTAACAGAGAAGCAGAATTGAGTGACCATTCAGAGGGAAATTCTCAGCCAAAGAAAAAGAAAGCAGATTTGGTAAAATGCACAATTTCAAGGAGACAGAAAAAATAAGAGAGTACATTTGAACTGTAAAATAAACTACTACTTGACCTAGGTGGCAAAAGCTACTAGGATTTAAATGAAAGTGGTAACATCAGCTTGAAGTTCAGTGCTGAGATACAGACTGCAGGCAGGCAGCTGGGGAAACCAATAACATGTAACAAAAATAATCATAACCAAGATTGCATAAAGCCTTCCTGATGACTGAAGAGGATAACAAAATTAGCAGAGCAGCAAACAAGAACAAGTTCATGCAAATGAGACTGGTTTCTAATCATCTTGGATGAACAGGGACAGGTAGGGAGAGACCATGCATTTCCACAGAATGGTCTGTAGTCAAATTTGTGACCTGAAAGTCAAGGAGAGTGCACCGAGGTCCTCCACAAGAGATGGATTCATACATAACTTTTCTGACAGTATAAGAGGGACAACAGACACATATTTTCTGGAGGAAGGAATGTTTGGCTATTTCCCTCCTGGCAAGTGGCAAGGATTGAATACTTTTATCATGCTGCTGAGCTGTGTTTCAGGAACTACCCAGTGCACTGTAAACAAAAGCTTTCTACCCTTGCAACTCCAGCATCAGGTCATTGCTACCACTACTCCTCGTAGAGGGAGACCTAAACCAGGATCACAGAGCAAGCTGAGTGCCTTAAGGCACAGGTGTCTGGCTAAGGAAACTTCCCTGTCTGACCATCCAGGAGGCACTTAAGCAGTCACACTCCCACCACCAGAGACTTTAACTGCTGGGATCGAAGCCTGTTTGCAGTGTGTGGCTCCAGTGAGCTGACAGGTGCCCCCCTTGACTCCCTACATACACCACACTCACATAGTCAGACCACGTCTCCCATAGTTTCATAAAGCCTTTTATTCACAGTAACACAGAAACAGCACGAGCTGGTGCCTTGAAGGAGGGACCCTTAAAAAAGGGCCCCATGGGCTTTTATACCCTCACAGTCTCCAAGCACATGAAAGTTCACACATCAAGCTACCTGCACTGAATATATTCCTCAACAGTTTCCTTTTTCACACAACACAGAAGCCCCAGCAGCTTGATTAGGAAAAGCAGCCCAGAAACTCAGGCACTCCTGAGCCATCTCCAGTGCAAGACTTCAGCCCAAAAATTCAGCGCGTTGCTCTTCCCATTTTCCATTCTGTGCATGTTCAAGATGAACATGTTCTTCCAAAATCAACTACAGTAGTAAAAAAAATGTGCAGCAACCAGCAGATTCAGTTCTAAGGTAGTCCCAGCAGCCATGCAAGGCCAGAGTTTGTAAACCACTTCAGGACTCTCACTCAACAAGCTACTTAAATTTAGAGGTAGGGGAGAGGGAGAAGAGAGCAAGGATTGTGGTTACACCTGATTTTTATCAACTGGAACAAGATTCACATCAATATTCGAGACAGCTGCTCAGACTCTTTTACTACAGCATGAAATAAAAGTGAAAGTTCATATTTTGAGATGCAAGATGAAAACAAATGCTAGCCCTCAAAATATATACCGGGGGGGGAAGAGTGAGCATTCTAGGATCATTCCACAGCTTCAAAAGAAAACACTCTTTCTGAATGCTTAGGGAGACATAGAAGAGTAAATGCTATAACTGATCTAGAAAAATATTTCTCCTTCACAAAAGTATTTCTCCAGCTACCATGCACTGCATGATTTTTCCTTAATGTTATGTCACTTGGTTATTCACTGGGGAAAACAACCCAATGCATCTGTCAAAGGGCCATACACACACACGATCAACAGAATGCATCTGCCCCAAGTCAAAAAAAGGCTTCCACCAAAGCCATTAAACATCACTTGGTAAAATATTTGTTGGTTTTGGTTAAGGGGCTTCACAAAATCAAGAAGGGCGAGGGCCGGGGGGGAAGCTTATTTCTTTATCCTAACAGCAGAAAGAACACACTGTAAATTGGCAGCACCAGCAATTAATCAAGCTGCTCACAAAGTTAGTCACTAATGCACTAATTTCCTCTGAAATGCTCAAGCATAACTGAATGCATGAACAGAGGTCATCATGCTGTTGTGATGTATGTGGTTTTAAATATCACAGTAAGCCTTTCAGTTTGTCTTCCTCCCTCTGCAAGTAACACCAGTGCAGGTGAAAAATGCAGTTTTCTTTCTAGCAGCTTCAGAGACAAAACACTGCAGATTCCTATTTGGGGCGCACCTTTTCACGGAAGCAGTTATTAGCTTCCTCTCCATGTATGATGAAGAAACAGAAAACTCTTCAGAAGACTTGACCACCTGCCATGCTGATCATAAAGAGTATTTCTTCCCTCCCTCTCCTTTTTCTTTAGTGTAACTGATTCAAATGGAAACAGAGCCAAGTTTCTCCTGCCTTGAACAGGAAGCAGCCTGGCACATCTGTTCTGCAGCTCCAGCATTTGTCTCACCAGGGTCATCTCATCCCTGTATCTTCCATTAAGATGCAGGAGTTCCTAATGATATCTAAGTATTAAAAGGATTTTTGTAATAAATATTAACAAGTATAACAGAGGACCTACTGTCAAAATTCAAACTTTCTACTCTATTCCCCAGGTCCATGTATCTCAAGCTCACTCCTACTCTAAATCTCCACCTGCATAATTTGGTAAACAAGCTGTTCCTCCTTTCTCTATCAGATGGAACAAGCAATTGCACTTAACTCACAAACTTGAAACAGCAGCCCAGCACCTGTGTGCATTGAAAACATATCCGTATTTCATTTCCTCAAAGACGCTTATTTCATTCTGCATCCTATTATAAAATTACATATATGCAAAATTACATATATATGTGTATATATGCAAAATTACATTCTCCCATCCTACACAGCTCATTCTTTGCTCAACTGCATTCCCTTAAATCATAATGGATTTACTTTAGGTAAATATCAGAATAATAAAAAAGCCTTGTTACAAGTCAGGAGCAACCTTACTAAAGAGGCACTGAGATGCAACACATTCCTTTCAGCTCTAACCCTTTTTCTTCATAGACCAGGTATTATCACCCCGCACTATTCTGTTTAAATTAGACTGCATTCTTTGACACCATTTATGTCTAAGGTTTTGCTTAAAAAGTAATCCAGCTTGCTCCTTCTCGCCACAATAAAGTAGGGAGGAAACTGGACTTAGACCACATAAGATATAAACAGAAAACAGAAGACAAAAATAAATGAAAAAGACATTCATCTCACCTCAGAAGTACCACATTGTCTGACAGGAAGGCTCCAACAGTTATATCTGAAATGTTTGTAACATTGAGGCAGTTACAAAGGATGCATAAAATTCAGTTCTCTCTAATCAATTGCTAAATTACAGAGCATGAATCCAAAAAAACCCGTTTTCTGAATTAGGCAGTTTGTCCCTTCAAATATCGTTATAAGTCTTTTAACTGGAGGATTAGTTCTGTGATGTTCACTTCTATTTTGTTGTTTGATTTTTATTACTACTATTATATTATTGTCTAGTTTTTGAGTTATTTTAAGATTGCCATCCTGACAGAGCAGCTTCCAAGAAACTTACAACCTTGGCCAGATACTGAATCCTCAATCACTCTGACTGTCCAAACGCCTGGAATAGGCAATCGCCTAAAATTTTTATCAGGAGCTTTGAGTGGCAGAAGGGAAATGGAAAAAGCAGCTCAGCTTCACTGACCATCTGGAACGGCAGGAACCAGCAGCTGGAAAACAACCAGCTCTGCTGTTTTCTCAGCCTGCTGCTGTACTTTCCTGATGCTCTCACTGCCAGAGTAGCCGACATACCTGGATAACCATTGCTATCCATATCAACTCCCCCTGATATGGACTGGCCAAACATACGCAGCTTTGGGTTTATTGTTTGCCCAGACAGCTTCTGCAGTAGAAAACACACAAGTGAAATTAGTTAGTAACACGAAGAATCCTCTAAAAAAAAAATCCCCACCAAAACAAAAAACCCCAAAACATTCAAGCATGATTTTCATGGCCACTGGGTCTCTCTTCTGTGGGTTGGAAGTGCTACACACCTGCAGTCTTGCATTTCACCCACACAGCCCTAACCGGAAGACTGTCAACTGCCCTTCTGCTCTCGGTGAGTAGGAGAGCAGTGCTGACTTGGATTAAAAACCACACCTGCATTACAATACTCATGCAGACCTAAGAAAAATAATGAACACATCAAACAGATTTCTGTGGGGGGAGAAATTATAACTGCACCCAAGAGATTTTTTTTTTTTTAATTACCTTAATTTCTGTGAATAAAAGTTTTAAGAAGCATCTTAACAAAATTAATGATTAGTTGAAACAGAAAATCCCACACAACCATTTCTTTTCATGAAGTTTGCCAGCATACTCAAAGTCAAAATTATTAATTTTCATCCCACTTAGAAACTCTAGTTTCCATCAGCTATTATGGAGTATTTTCTGTCAGTTTGGAAGCTGTATCTCATTTCTGCCTCCCCAACACAAAGTTTAACTTCTAACATAGTTTCTTTCTTTTTCTAATTACCACAAAACTTTCTCTAAATGATATGCATTACAAATGCCTTTGTCTGAAGCAAATTAATATATCAAAACCTCTTTTTCTAAGAAGGCAATCAGAAGTCTCCCAGATTTCAATCATTCTGCTGGGCCACCAATGCAAGACATCAATCAGAACTCAAATCAACTTCTGACTGCAGAAGTTACAGACAGAGGAAACCATGAAGTAATTTCAAGTTTGTTGGAGGTGGTTCACAGTTTATGACATGTGACCAACTTTTCCTGGCCCTCTCATAAAAGAATGTAATATGGGAAAAAAGGTCAGGCAGGAAATTCATGGAAAAAAAGACTAGTTGAGTGTAAGGAAGACATCCTGACAGTGAAAGGGAAAACAGTGTTTCTCTAGGTACAGATCTCCTTTTCCTACTTGTGGGCAGGTAAGCTTAAGACAACTGGAAGTAACTTCATCCCCACATTACACTTGCATTGCATTTTGGGGGGTCCCAGTCAGGGAACCCACCTGCAAACACCTAAAAGACATCTGCGGGTTCTTTCAGCCTACAAGACAGAGGAATAATGCTGCTCTGCTTTTAAGTACTAGAAATGAAAATAGCAGGCCACAAAACCAAGTCAGCTGCTTCTGCTAATAGCCACCACTGAAGCTGCTGAAGGAACATCAGAAAACAACACTTACCTGCACTTTAAATGAAGAAAGCGGGAGGAGGGAGGAAGAAGAGCTAATAAAATGAAAAGGGTGAAAATACATATCCTGCAGGACCCCTCCTCCACCCCTCACAGCTTATCTAAAAAAGGAAATCCAGAGCACTAAGATGGATCAGGAATATACAAGTAAGACACAAAATGTCTTCCACCTCCAGGTTCAAATCCAGTGCAATAGGTTGAAAGCTGAATTTGTTACACAGTTCTGGCTGCACGCAGAATTTGAACCAGCGGTGTGTCCAGTGCCCTGCACCAGACACTGGGAAATGTTCCTTCTCGCCACAGAGACAATGTCTGTAAGTGGTGCCCCCTTGGCTGCCTTGGGACATGGGACAATGATAGGAATGATATCAAGAGTCAGTGACCACATACCCTGCCCCACTCTTGAGCTGGGTGTTTTCCTACTGACCAAGTGGAGAGACATGTGCTGTATCTGCTGGCCTTGCTCCAATGCAGAGGGAGAGATCACAAACAGGATGCTTTCCTTCCCACCCTGCTGATCTGCCATCCTTCAAAAATGTAAAATTTTCCCATGAATCACAAAAAAAAAAAAAATAAAAAAACAAAACCAGCCCAAAAAACCTCAAACTAAAACAAAACAAAAAAAAAAAAAAAATCAAACAAAAAAAAATTAAAAAAAAAAGAAAAAAAGAAAAACAATGAAAAACAAAGGAAAAAAAAACCCAATAATAATCCTTTTCAGCAAGAGCTGGAAAGCTCTAGGCTCTTCAACAGTCAGAGAAGAACCTCCGAAGAACCTCCGAACTAGTGGCTCTTGGCAAAAATCAGGCAGAATCCTCCACACGCCACACATTATGAATACTTCTAAAATGCAATAAAGAGTCACTTAACTTCCTTTTTTCTCAAAAGTAGTGTATGCCATATACATGGTAAAGGAAGATGGACTAAACTTTTATAGTCTGTTAAAAGAGTCGCCAATATAACCACTAAACTCTTTAATTCTGTGTAAACTGATTCACTGTGAAGGATCCCACCCAGCAACAAAACAAAACAGCCAGAACTTCAAACACACAGAGGGAGGGAAGAGTCAGGCTCTCGGAACAATGAAATGTGCTAGACAGAGACTAAGGGACACATGTTGGGCAGCATGAGCATAAATTTATCTTCTCTACTGCCTGGCTGCAGCAGCTAAATTGCACTGTGTCATCTCTGCACAAGATACGATAGTGTATCCCAAACAAGGTTCAACTCCTTCATAATAAGTGCATAAGGGGGATGGTCCCTAAGAATGGCCTTCTGACATATTCTCGGAATGCAAGAAGGCCAACAAGGTGGATAAAGAAGCACAAAAGAACAGTTAGTGCCTCTTCATTCTCACAAAATCTGCTTCTACAGGAAGACAGGGCAACCTCCCAGCTGCCCAGAGGCCTCTCCATAATTTGTATGCTCAACCTTTCCAGGGTCTCAATTTCTCCTCTGCATCATCTCTAAAAACTAACACTCAACCCCTAAGACTTTGCTTGCTTCAAGAGCATATAGCTGAAAGCTGGAACAAAAGACAGTAAAAAATACCTCCTGACAAACATAATTTTACCTTCCAGCACAGATATAGACAAACTTTGGGAGAAGCCATCTTCAAATCAGGACTCAGAAAAGGATGTAGAGCTATGATGAGGTTACCTACTAAGGGACCCTTAAGTATGGTTTATTTCTGCAGGTCTTGGGAAAGTGACTTCAGATAGGGATCATAAACAATAGTGTCACATACCATAGAGTACTGAGGTACAATACCATTGGCATCCCCATGGTAAATGTACACTGCTCCTATGTAGTTATCCTCCTTAGGCGCTCCAATGGCAACATCTGTAAAACAGTACAGATTTCACAATCTATTCCATTAATCCAACTTTTCCCTAATTTTAGGATGCAGCTATCCATAGGAAAAAAACTCCCCATGACAAAGATGATCAGCAGCTTATATGAACCCAGGTAGAAGGAACTTGTTTGGTTTAATTAAGAGCTCATGTTAAGATAAACTTAAAAAATACACAAATTCATATGAATTTGTACACATAGGTATGTTTCATAGAATCAAATGTTGTCCTTTATTAGAAACACGTGCTGTTACGAAAATGTATATTTATCAACCATACCCAAAAAAGTGAATTTAGAACCCTTTCATAACAAAATCTTCAACTCATGAGAACATCAGCTTTGTGAACCAACACAAGACTGGCAAAATATTTACTATAGTAGTACATTAAGACTGGTTGAAAATCAAGGCTCCACTTTGTGGCTAGGTATATTAAATGGATAGGCAAGAATTTAAAAAAGGCTGTTGAGAGTGAACATTCAAATTACATTTTATCCAATTTAACTGCAAATTCCTGCAGAAAGCATGATCCCACCTCCAATTCTCGTCTTCTACTTTGATCTAGTGACTATGCATCTGCTAAAATCAAGCTTTTCATGATTGCTTCATAACCACAGACTGATCCAACTCCCTCTGCAGTCTCACCATCACCACGACTGACCTATAAGCATTAGCAAGAACACACAAATGCATGTCCAAATGCAGAGGAAGAGCATGCCCACCATTTGTGAGGGCAACCTGCAATGAGGCTGGGATACTGTGTCTTTAGTGGCCTGGAAGAAATAAATCGAGGCACTCACTAAATTTGCCTTTATTTAGAAGTCCTTAATCTGCACTTCCAGAAACTAGGGCAGAAAAGGAGCATCAACACTTTGCTCTCACCTACTGCTATCACAGCATGGGGCCTCACACTGAGCATCCTGAGAATGGAGCAGGGGAAGAACAAAGCAAAAGAGAGAAATTAATAGACTATGTGCTATCATGAGTGAGAAGCTACTTCTTAATTACACTTCATGATAAGACATGAGATTATGTCAATAAAACCAGAAAGGCTTGGAAACACAGGGAAATGGGAAAGAAGTCAGACATAGGTTTCTGTTTTGTTCAGGGTGAGGGTATCGAAAGCCTTTTATAAACCACACAGGGAAGAAGAAAATACAACAGCAAGGAAAGCAAAGCAATGTTAATGAGACTGGGGTGTGACCTGCACAGACACAAATTAAAGCAACATCAAGGACAGTCACCTACAAAAGGCTTTAGCACACATATCCTATACAAGCATATTTATCCTTAGGTTGAATCCAGGTGCTAGTCAGGTCTGGATAGCCAATGCATGCCATGCAAGATTGACTGTGCCACCAGCATCGTTCGCACTTATGGAGAAATGGCCATGGAGGAAACGGCACTGACCTGGAAAGCCATCGTCATCAATGTCGCCAAGGGCAGCCATGCTCTCCCCAAAGTGAGCATTATAGGCACTGTCACCATTCAGGGTGAGCTGCTCTTCCAGCACTCCCTAGCAAGCAAGAAATAAAATAGAGTCAGGGAAACTGTGTAAACACTGGACGAGGCAAGCCTTCCCCATGGAAGCTGCCCGTGTGCTGTGGGAATGACCTGGGGCAGAGCTGCAGCCTGCCTCTTGCTCTCATTGCACTCAGATTACCTGGGCACTAGAAATCTAATTTATCTGTGTTTTAAACCTTCTGGATTTTAGTTTTAAAGGGGAAGGTGAAGAGAAAGGGAAGGAGTGCATGAGTGATTTAACCAAAATGCTACACTAACTACACAGTAATTTAGAGATGTAATTAAATGCACAGGGATTGGTGAACTTATGAAAGTTTTCAGATGCCTAAAACATAACAGTCCAGAGTTTGCTCTACTGGCAGACTACATCCAAGGAGTGAAATCCTCAGTCCAAGTTTATTCAGCTAAACTCCAATGAGCTAAGGAATATATTTTCCTAAGCAAAGAACATTTGATAATTGAATTTGAATACATTTTAAGTACAGGAAAAAACGATGAAAGCAAAGTTCCCCAAAAGCCTTCCTAAATTAATGAAAGAGATTTAATGAAGTAAAGAGACTGAGGAAAGTTCAGAATTAAGTAGCTTTGTACTACTATGCCGTGAGAGGCCTTATATGGCTCTGGTATTTCTTGCCCACCCACCTTCTCATCAGATCCATAAGTTTTATTTTCTTGCACAGACACAAACAGTCTTCCCTTAAGGGGAAAAGAACATTTCCACAAGAAAAAAAAATCAGTTACATAATCTAAGTCTGTACCCACCTCAGGGTTCTTTTGTTTTTGCTTCCTTTGTGAATGAGAATAAGCTACCCTCTGGAACATGTAATAAAATCTTCTACTTAGCTGCGAGGAGTTGCTGACTTTAAGAAAATCCCACATAATGAAATTGAAACACAACAGAGAAAGACAGGCAGATCTGTATGTGTGACTCAATTCTTTGCAGTCCTCACAGGAAAGGTCAAGATATAAGCATTTTAAATGTAGCATCACTATGCATGCTTGTTTTATAATGCAGTTTTCTCTGACCCTGTGCAACAATCTCTTAACCAGTGGTGCCTGCAGAATGAAACAAAGTTTAAAATGTCCACAGTCAAAAATAAAGCCCACAATCCTGCAAGCCATTGCTTTTGCAAGTAATTTTTATACTGCTGGTGCAGGAGCATAAGAAACTCATGCTAGCTTCTTGACTATTTTATAGAAGATAAAAATTAATTCATATGCTCTCACTATGAGCAGGAAATGTTGGCTATTATCTGTTTATCATTCTGGAGCCTATCCTGAGGACCCAACAGCAACACTGCAACATAAAAGGTGGAACTCCCCATGGATAAAACTGAAAAAGTAAAGCTCATTTAAAGGAGCAGTAATAGAAAATAAAATTATACCAAAAACATTTCTGAAGTCTCCTAAATGCTAGGACTTCCAATGAATTTGAAGTCTAGCATAAATAAACTCACAAATAAGTTCACAAAATACAAACCAATTTCATGTTAGTCCATAACAACTTTCAGACAGCAGCTTTAGGACCTGAATATTAAATATTTAATAGTGTGTAAACAATCGTTGTTTTCCTATAAATAAAATATAAGAATAGCCTTGGTTTGCTAATGCAACAAAGTTCAGACTTTTCCAAGACTGTTGTTAGGTAATGTGAAATCCAACAGTACCAGCTGGTAAGAACTCCCTCTAAAATCTCTACATGCGCCATAATGTAAAAGTAACATGAATTCAACCTCTGGTTTTTCTCCTCTTCCTCAATCCCCAGACATTTGTGTTCTGATTTGTGTTTTAAGTCTTAGTGACCACCCAAAACACAAAGGAAACTCAGTCAAAGCTGCTGATTCTTGTTTTTGGCATCAAATCCACATAAAGCCACGAATGCCACCAAGTTTCAACATACAATCAGAAACTTTCTCAGACCTCCTTGATTCACAGGTCTGTGATGAATGTGGGCTGGTGTCTGGCAAACCAGGACATCAGATGAGTCTTCCTGTGACTTCATGCTTTGCTAGAGACATCCAGAGCCCTACTTACCTGAGACATCGAGTTTCACCATGCAGTGCTGGAAGGACATAAGCATTACCTTGCCTGGGACCCACACACTCATCCCTTACCAAGTCATCTCCTGTACATACTCACATTTCCTCTGTTGATATAGACTGTGACTTGACCCTCATCTCTGATCTCAGAAAACATAGGTGCTCCAACCAGCAGGTCTGACAACCCATCAGAATTCAGATCAACTGCACATAAGGAGGAGCCAAAGTAAGAGCCCATCTGTAACCAAGTTGAGTCACAACAAAGCATTCAGTATCTGCCCACACACAGGAGGAAATCATATAGGCGTGGTTTTTGTTTGGTTTGGTTATTCTTTTAATTTCACATGATGACTTGCTGCTTTATCACTCACAAGCACTCCCACAGAAAAAGCTTTAGGAATAATTATGGCAGAAATAAAAACACTTTACTATAACAATGCATCAGCCTGGATGTTTTACCAACAGAAGTTATACTCCAGGACATACTTAAGATAGACACTTAAAGAGCTTTCTTAGACTAGCTTTCGCTTTTCAAATGCTTAAAACTAGGAAGGGGTGAAATGAGTTTCCCAGACTAGACTGGGACAGTGATTATTCATGCCCAGTGCCAAACTTCCTTGAGGTTCGGTTCTACAGATGATCTGGGATACCTTAGAGAAATACTGAAAGAAAAAAAGAAAAATAGGCAGGAGGCCATGAAACCAGGCTAAGACTACCTCTTGATTGCAGACTACCTTTCCCTGTTCTATTTGTATTTATTTGTATCAATCACCATCAAAGGGCAGTACTGGTTGTGGGTCTTAATCATAGCCTTTCCTCTCCTGTACAGGCAGGTAAGTTGACACAGAAACAAAGACTTTCAATAAAAGCTTTACAGGTGATACACAACAAACACAAGCCACTTTCAATTTCCACTTATTATTTCTTGATAAAATTAATTGCTTAAAATTAAGAAATACTTTAATTTCATTCCATTATTTTTTTTATTTGAGTGAACATTAAAAACTAACTCCCAACTGGCACCCATGTTACTAATTTCAAAACACATTTAAACACAAGAGAGAAACCAAAAGCAAGAATGTTATTTCACGTTTATTTCATTCACTTCTGCTAAGGTAACACAAGGCATACTCTTTGAAACCAACTACAAACTACAGTCTCAAAATTAAAAGCAGCTTCCACAGGAAACTGGGAAAGATACCACTTCATATTTGAAATTGAGAGCTGTTTCCTACAAAGTAGGAAAAATTGAGGTTGAAGAAATAATTATTTAAGTTTAAAAGAATTAATCACTTTTCTTGAATGCTTTTCCATTCCTCATTGCAGATCTTTGACCTACTGTGTTCCATGCCTGTTAACACGCATGAGCCGGAACTACTGGGCATGTGAGAAGATGGGCAGCAGCAACTCTATTCTGTGCAGTCTCTGAGATTTAAAAGTTGCTAAATATATAATGCAGGGGTGAGTGAAGGATAGCATTTCTGTTTGTTAATTCAGATTTTTGTGCTTGTGTGGGTTTAAAGTCAGACCTCAAATATCATTTGATTCCAGTTATTTTGTAGCTCAAGTTCCCTTGTGGATTTTTTGTTTATTTTTTTAATCCACTAAGATTTTAAAAGAAATTTCTCATGGGTAGATTTCTCATGGGTAAGGAACAAAAGTTATGAAAAGCATTTCATTATGTATTTAGGCAGTTTTCAGGAAAAGGCTATTATTTACTTAACTGCAACAGGGCATGTCTGCAGCATGGGTGAATTCACAATGCAATAAGAACCTGAAGTTTGTACACTCCCCATCTGTAACAAGGTACAGCATTTTCTTTTTCTTGTCTGTATTTGATTTCCTAGTTCAGCCCCCTTTAATAAAAAAGGAAGAAACCAGCCTGCAGTTCACATCTGTCTAACAAGAATGTCAGAGCAATGAACTTTCACACCACTGGGAAGATGTAGTATTTTGTGAGAGTTCATTTCCAGACAGTGCTCATTGCTGAGTAGGTCTGGTTATGCTTCTACCACAAAACAAAACAAAAAACAACCAAACAAAAAAGATGATTTAGCACAGTCTTCTTTTTAGAATAAAATTCTCATTTGAATTTTAGAGAATTTGTAGAAGATGCTAATAGAAAAGAACCCTAGAAGTACTTGAATTATATAAATACTTGATTAATTAAATTATACATGAGAGTAAAGCAATTAAATTGAAAGGGAAAGGTTTTTGCTAAGACTTTGAAACTTTCTGATGGTTCTGTTTATTAGGTTGAGGAATAGTCAGGAGCACATCCTTAGGGACATTTAAAACTCAACAGGGAAAGAAATTAACAGAAAGCAGTCAAACGCAGCAGATGCCCTGGATGAACTGGGAGCTCTTTGCCTTCAAGATACCCATAATTCTGCTAGTGCAGAGAAAGTAAAATTTTGCAGAGGCCTAAAATACAAGGCACACCACCCACCTACACATCTTTGTAGTTTTCCCCTCTTCCAGGAAAGTTTTTAAATATTGCAACTGTGTCTTGCTGGGAAAAAAAATAGCACAATACAGTAACACTCCCAACTTGAGGATACAGGCAAACACTCTGTGTCTTTCTGAGGGTGGCAGGTCTTCCCAGAGACAAAAGCCTCCAGCAACCCTTTTTTTTTTTATTTCCTCTCCTTCCAGAAGAACACAGGCAACCCCAGATAAGAGGTATCATTTCATCACAGAGTTATTCCCAAATAAAACATTTTTTCGTTGTTACCTATAGCTAGATGTACTGTCCATTTTTTTTCTCCTGCAACACAACTCCAGCAAGACCCCAAATGAAGAGCACAAGCTGTTCCCCATTCAAACACACCACTACACTGGGGGAGATAGATCTCAGTAGCATTCATTGAATTTTATAAAGGGGGAAGGTAGTTCAGATTTAAGACAGCAGTCCCAAGAACAGAGTGCAGGACAGATTCATAGTGGGAAAGGGGAAATCATCATCTGATGAGGCAATGAAATTGCTCCTCCACAAAACAGTGTAACTGCAGTATCCTCCTAGTCACAGCATGGCACAGGAAAACAGACAGGGGCTTTGCATATTAACCTAAACTCCAGGTTACCCACATCTCCCAGCAACATCTTCTAAGAGGAAATCTCTGTATCTAGGCTCACCTGGCGCCTCACGTCCCACATCTCAGACGTACTGCTACAGTCACGTAAGACTAAAGAGAACCACTATTACAATTTCTAGCAAGACCTTTTATTTTCAGTCACATGGGCATTGAGCAGACGTTGAAGTCATGACTGCTACAGAAGAAATGGCATACAGCTGATCTGTAAAATAGATTTAGCTCTTCTGGGAGGATAAGAAGAAACAAGATTTGCTTGACAACTTATGAAGGAGTGGAATGAAAACGATGCTCTGGGATGACTGCCATTATTTCCCACCTCTCTACCTCTTAATAGAAAATATACGTATGTAAATGCTCACCTTTTTTCCTGAAGCTTGAAAAATCTTTATTAAAGAGCCTGTTTGTTTGTCCGTTCTGAAAATATAAACCTGAAAGGTGAAAAAGGAAAAAAGTTAACCAATACTAACCATGAAGCATAGAGTGGTGCAGCACTGACGCTTTCTAAATAATATCTAAATCATGATCATGGCTACTGCCAAGATCCAACTTCATAACCACTTTATTGGTCAGTCTTCTTTTAGAAGATGACACAGAGCTCCCCATTGTCCTAAAAACTCACAGGCTTACCATAAGAAACACTTGAATATTATCTTGTTGCCTATAATTTTTGGTACGCGTATGTATGTGCATGTGTGCATTTAAAAGCACCTGACCAAGCAACTTTCCAACTCTCAAACAAGTGGCATCTGGAGACTGTCTGGAAATGAGTAGGGCAAAAAACTGAGAATCCATCACTCTGCTCCTGTTCCCTTATCTAGCATTCCCTTACCAAGACCATGTGCCTGCATGTGCTGCACTGCAAACTTCATGATGCTTCTGTCTGAAACAATTCGTAAATCAGAAAACTATTCAAATACAGCCTACTCATTGCTTGTTCCCACAGGACAAACTGTTTAATCTGGAATCCTCAATGACAAAAGTATTGATACAAGTTCAAGAATAGATCTTGTACCAAAATTTAAGATGTAAAGTGCATGGCTTGTAGAAAGATTCCCTTGAATAGAAAGGCTGGCACAGTCAGTCTTCAAGACTCCTCTGGCATTTGACAGGCTCCCTCCTAGCAGGTGCTCACACAGTTTTCAGGACAGAGGATCACTTAATTCCAAGGCCATGTGGTAGAGCCAAGCACTGGACATAGCTGAATATGTGGTGAGTTACTAATAGGTGGTGAGACAGAGTTCAAAGCTGTTTTCAGTCAACTGCTCTATATACAACAGACGCCCTAGCTTTTGCACTGGTGTGTTCGGCAGCTACACCATGTTGTCAGGTGTCCCAAATCCAAACCCATTCTTAAATAATGACACTTTTCACGACTTCAGAGAAATTACTCAGTCTCATTTAGAATCTTGGCTTTAACTTAAGTGAAAAGGTGTGAAAATCCTAATGACTTTCTATCAGACAAGTGGAAAAGAGCAGCTTATTACAGTGTGTGGAAGCCACAAAAACACGGCTCATTGTAATGTTCTGTGTATAGCACCTCTTACCGCCACTTAGCCATGTGTTCCTGCTACCCACATCCCATGCCAAGGGAGAATACTGTAAGTTTGTGCAACTAGAGCAGCAGTCTTTAAACTACAGAGCTAGCCGCTTTCTTGTGTATCTCTTGCTAGGAACTGTGTCCTTCCACCCCCCTCCTTGTAGAGAAATTCAATTTGTTCCACAGAAAAAACAGGTTGGAAGGAAGGTGCATTGCAGCATCCATAACAGAACACCTGGGATGAGGAAACTGTTTTTCTCATGCATATCTCCTCTCAGTAGCAACTGTGCTGCTACTATATCCCGTAGTCCCAGTCACGCCAGATCAGATATATGTACCAAGTTCATCCTCTACTTTTATCCCATTTTCCCCACTTGCACTGCTACCCCCAGAATATGGTTACTCTCACAAATAATCTGCCTAAACAGGATAGTGTTCCTGGTAGTGAAGACCTCTAACTCCTTGTTATGATTCAGCTACAACTCGTGTCACTATAGAGCACGAGAGCCAAAGGGCGGAAGATGGAAGGGGGCTGCAGGACATCTTTGCTCAAGCAAGTGGCAGCAGCAGGTCCCAAAAGGATTGGATTTTGAAGAAAGAGGGGCAAAAGCAGATCCTTTACATTCCTTCCCTCCCTCTCTGCACTCTGCACTTTTCCACCTTTGATTTAGAAGAGTATAAGAGGTCACAGTGCTCACACTCAACCAATTTCTCCAACAGCATGTGGATACTCTGAACAGGAGAACCAGGCTTGCCTAATGCGCTAGCCATTTCCATCTTGCCATTCACTTGTTTTGGGACATAGAACACATGTATGCCTACCAGAAAATCTTTTGTATTTCCTTCCTTCTTAAGAGACTATCACCAAGATTTCTAAGTACAGCTGGCAAAAACCCAGACTCTAATACACTAAACATCAACATATTACAGAGTTTTAAAAATGGCATCAAACCACCTAGTAAGTAGCTTCTCATTCTACCAGAGATGTTATTTTTAAGTAAATACTGAAATAATCAAATGTATGAATAAAACAAGCAGAAGACAAATTCTCTTTTACAAGTATTTTCATTTCTAGGAAAGCTTTAAATGATAACTAAATGTCACAAATCCTAAACAAAGGCAGTGTAAAAGAGATCTTGACTGTGTCTCATTAAAATGGGTACTGTAAGGATTGGGTGGGAAAGATAGGGAAGAGGGGTGAAGGATGTGAGGCATCAGCAGACACAGGTCAAGAAAATTTGATGACTTCACCAAACTACCTCACCTCTCTCCTGCTTAGTGGTCAAAACTACCCTGCAGACAAAAAACTCCTTGTCTTCTCATACACATTGGAACTGCATCAGTATTACTTCCCATGCATTGTTGCATCCAACCACCTTTCTGTTTGATAAAGAGACCCACCTTTCCGATGCCTCCATCCTGGGGAGCTCCTCCTACAATGTCAGTGGTAGTTGGCTGAGAGAAATGACCTGCTGTCACTGCATATCCTGAGTGGTAGAGGAAATAAATAAATAAATAAATAACCATGAAAGGAAAGGGCCTGAGAAACAGATCAGCCAGTCAGATCAGGCTTATAAGGTTTCACTGCTCCTGGGCTGCACTTAGAGTTCAACAATCATTCTGCTCAGGATGCACCAATACTCTGTTCAAAAGCTCATGGGGATGGGAAGTGAGAATGCACCCTCCAGTACAGTTCCAAAAGCCGAGAAAAGAAAGCTGTGTGTGTAGAGATGACCAAGGAACACATGGAGATGCTACTGGAAGCAGTTTGCCAACTGCAAGTCAAGATTGGGAAGCAAGTCAAACAGGAAAAGGCACACACAAAAAGAGAAAAGCAATCATGTGACCACAGAGAAAATATCATGTCAAAGAATAGTCCCACATGGATCAGACGGAAGTGTCCTCCTTTGGCTAAAATCACTGCCCAGGAAGGCTTGGTAAATCATGTTCCTTTTTGGCTGGGGAGATGTCAGAGGACAGGGGGCAAAGAGGTGAGAGAAGTTAATAGCTTAAAAAGAAGTTAATAGCTTAAAAAGAAGAAAAATGGGATGATATATCAAAGAAAAAAGTGAATATTTGAAAGAAAAAGATCGAAGATTCACCTTTGGTTGATATTAAAATAATATATAATAACTAAAGATTAGTAGAGTAGCTTTCCTTCTAAGGCTGCCTTGTATTTGCCTTGCTCTTTTGCTACAAATTATGAGGCTCTTGTCCTCATGGTAAACCCTATAATTCAAGTCCATCAGTGGCAAAAACAATTTATGCCTGCAAATAGGTAAACAATCACTTTTCATTTAGCTATCACCAAGCAGTATCTCCCAAATGGTGTTTTTTTAAAGACTAATGGTTAAGGGGACAATGAAAGGTCAGTGCAAGGCTTTAGTCAAACAGTATCAAACTGCTGAAATGTCTTCTAGGTCTCAACAGTTTTAGGCACTTCGGACTAGGTGAAAGACTCTAAGTTAAGTATTTTAGGGATATTAGCTGGTTTTAGAGCAAGTAAAACTAATTGAGTTAAAGATGTACCTACAGTCAAACCTTTCACAACTTCCTTCAATTGCGAATGACATATTTAGATAGTGCTATTTTTGTTGAAATAAATGTATCTACAATACACATTCTGTAATTAGTTGTTGTATCCATTTTAAAGGCACATGTAAGCAGACATGTAGTTTAACCAGTGACAAATAATTTACCGGTCACAGGGCAAAGGCGGGAATGTTAAGAAGCCCACTACAATCCAATGTGCTGTTCAGTTAAAATGCCTTTTCTATATTAGTCAAAAAAATTATAGCAAAGTTGGAGGATTTTTTAGAGCAAGGAGAGAAAAATGGAATATTTTGAATGCTTCTTTGCTTATATTTCTTTCTAGATAAGTATCACTTTCATTCAAATTTTCTTCCTTTCACACTTTTCAAAAAATACTGTACATCACCATAAAAAAACAGTATCAACTTTATAGCATCAAAGCTTTGAAATATGTTGTTGGACTATTTCCTATTCACAATGAGCACCAGAGAGCTGCTTACCAAGGTAAGTGTACCGCCTGGCTATCACAGCATCATCGTTCAGCTTGTAGTACATGTTGTCAGTGAGATTCAGTACTTTGACAGTTCCTGTCCAATAATAAGATCCCGGTGCCCCCATGATGACTAGCTCCTACAACAGGAAAAACACAAGTGTGTGGGGAAAAGGGTTGGAGATAAAAATAACTATCAAAACTGGACAAAAAAAGTCATGCTTTATACATTAATGGAGAAGGGACAGGAAGGATATTTACTTAAAACACCAATTACAAATCCATCTATAACAATCTCTATTCTGTGTGGATTTAGAGGGCATCCTTCCCTCTTCCCAAATGTGGAGGGCCCTGCATACATCCTAGCGACACACTGTCCTTTTATGGTCCACTTCTGCTCAGCTATTCTGCTGCAATAAAAGACTTTCCTCAGCCTTACTAACCATCAAACTTATCCCTGCTTACGTAGTTCTCCCAAAAATCTCTCCACTTGCTGCCTTTCCCAACCATCCTTCAGAAGACCCACAGACAGAAGCACTCTAGCCCACCCAGACCCATCACTCAGCTACAGATAATGTGCTGATTCTGGCTGACATGCTATACCAATCAATCATGATGGAAACAGCACAAAAGATTTTGATTTTACAACTATGAAGCTGAAGAGCTGCTATGCACTCAACAAGCAGGATGTGTGTTATCTGATAGCTGGAACATTTTGCCTTGCTCTGTCATCAGATAGACTCTGGTCTTTGAGAGATAACCTCACTATAGGGTCATCACAGAATCATAAAATGGCTTGGGATCATTAGAGACGACCACAGTGATTGAGCACTTTAAAAGACCATAGAAATCAGGCAAAGTTTGATCCAGCATTCAAAGGTAGATGCTAATGGATGCTTTTGAGTCAAAATCCAAGGTACATTTGCATTCAAAAGAGATTCAGAAAATGTTCCCCCAAAACATTTAGCATCCTTGCAGGCAAACCTTGCTCCTGGATGTGGTTTAAAATACCTCCAGCAAGGGACCAAATTAACCCTGAAGAGCATTAAGCTCCAGTAAGTTCTCCATCCCTGAAGAAGATATGTGAGCAGCTGCTTTCTTCACATCTCCATTCAGTGCAAGGCCATGGGTGGACTCCATCCTTGTGGGAAATTGCTGTCATATCCAAGTCTCTTTCAGGTGACCAGTTCCAGTCAGGGGGGAGATGTTAAACAAGGGATTCTCCTAATAAGACTACAGAGACAGGACTGCAAACCTAATCAAAGAGCAGGATGTATTTAGAAATAGCTTCTCCTTGTTATGGTCCATGCCCGTGAGGTCAAGGGATCATTTACTGACAGAACAACTACCATCCACAGCGCTGAATATATGGTACAGGATTGCCCATTTGACCCAAAAGGCCATTTATCTGCATTTCCTGCTGCCATCAGGCTGAAGTAATGATAAAAGTTCAAAGATATCTTTTGAACTAGGGTAGCAAAGGAGAATTTAAGCCTGGGAACAGAAACAAACTGGAGAGAGCAGACAAGCCAGGAAACAGCTGCTGCTGGCTGAACATCCAGTTACCAGAAGTGCCCCTGTGGCAATATCGCCTACCACCCCAGTTTACTGAAATTGCAGAAGGCAATTTCTGAGAGAGAAAACCTTTATTCTGTTTGTATCAGCCTGGACAATGCATTCTGCAGATCAGTACATATATAACTAGGAATGGGTATAGGTTCTTGAAAAATTTAAAATAAAACCAAAACAAACAAGCAAAAAAGCCACAATCCTGAAACATTAACCAAAAAAATAATCCATGTATAAGGGAACAAATTAATTCTTGACAAAACTGAAACACGGCGGATAGACTTCTGTCCAGGAAAGAATGTGGTCAAGTATTTAGAATAGCTGTGGTGCATATATTTGACCACACTATTTTTTTCTCTATCTTTCTGCAACAAAGAACTGAAGCAGAACTGAAAAAAACCTGTTTGTGGTATGTATGTATTTGTATGTATATTATATTCATGCACATGTACACATACATAAACAAAATGATCCAGGGAAGACTGTTTTACATCATCACCTACAGTAAAGAGTTAATGACAGACACAAATACCTCTATGCAAGTTTTGGGATGTACATAATAAGAATATTCCCTGAGGACATTTCCCAGAGTCCATTCATTCTTGTCCACGGACCTTGAGAGACACCTACACAGATGTTTGAACTACTGGGCAGTCACTGTGCAAGAAACAGACACCTGGGAAGCTAGACAAGGCAGGAGGGTTGTTTGCTGGCAGGAAGGGACCATTCTCAGCATTCAGCCCACTGTCCAAGCCATGCTTGGGAATCTCCTCCTGGGGCATGCAACAGGAGAGCCGCTCACCAACCCCAACCCTTCCATGCATGTGCCCGGGCTCACCTCAGTGAAGAAGCCTGCGATCCCTGCCTGGCATGAACCATGCTCCTCCCCATACTTCTTCTTGTACTCTGGATGGAAGAAGGGAAGAAAACAAACCATGGTCATCCCTGGCACAGTACTCACTCTTCACCTGAGCCACCTGCATTGCTACTCACATAGCCTGGAGAGACACCAGCATGCAGGGCTCCTGAGTTTTATTAGTGGATCGGCCACCAACGTGCACCATGCAGCATACTCACCCACATAAGGGAGAATAGCAAGGGGCCAGCTGAGGAGACAAGCCAGAGTGCTGCCTAGGCAGACACTAAACAAGCAGTATCACAGCAGCATGAAAACAGCAGCAGCACCACTCCAGTAAAGGTGCATTAGAAGAGGCTTCAATCTGTGGCAGATAGATCACCACAGCTCAGAAGGGGGAAGCAAAATGTGATGTACATGCCTGTGCCCCACTGACCCTGCACTATGAGGTTTAAACCTCAGGCCCATTACTACCTCAGAGAAATAAAGTGATCCTCCCCTACAATGACAGTCATCAAAGCCCTCAGAAACATTTCTGGTGGAGGGGTGCTTCAGGACACAAGCTCAAGGAAGAAGAGAGTGTGAGGAAAAGGTACTGTGTTTCTACATGATCAGACAACAGACTCTTTTGTAGGATGTTTAGATCTGCTGCTTTTCATGGCCACTTGCTCAGAGCTCCCATTTCACAGGGAACCCAACCAGCATCCTATGGCTTTTGTTTGTGGATTTTACACAGCAATTATTTGCCCTGCCAAACCTGAGGAATTTTTACTTAATCTTTTTGATGAGGAGGAAAAAATATTTCTACGAATACATTAAGTTCAGGGTGGGAAGCAGGAAAAAAGAAGAAAAGAAGAAGATCACTATCCACCCTACCTTAATCCAAATATTTTAATCTTAGGTGTATTTGAAAGTTACAGCTGAATCAGAGCCTTTGCAGCTCTTTTTCAGAGCATTATTTTCAAATATCTACTATACTATCACTACTTCCTGTATATTACAGTTATTCATGCTCAAAAACAATTTACCATATAACTTGATAATTGTGAAACTTTTTATACGTTTTGTTTTCATTTTAAGCCCCATTAACTCATTGCTAAGTAATAAAAATTTTAATGAAATCAATGAGCAAACTGGCTCTTTGGAACCAAGCAAGTTCCTTTGGAGTTGAATTTTATCTTATTGAAGATAAGAAGGAATTAGTTATAAAAACTGCTGCCTTCATTCAAAACATTTTATGTAAACATAGGTACACACACACACACCACTCTCCCTTTTGTATTACGTATGGTCTCTTCCTAACATCATTAAGATGTTCAGACTTTCAGATATTTGCCAAGGTCATACCTGGTGCACAGGGAGAGGTTCACTTGCAGAGACCATGCAGAATAAAGACTCAATCCACAAATTACAGTCCAAATGCCTAACACTCCCAGGCCAAGGCAGGGTCCTGCCAAAGCAGATGTGCATCTCTGAAGACTAGAAGCACAGTTGGGTCTCCTAGTGGACAATTCCACTGAGAACTGAAGCCGATATTAGCCCATAGCTCTTCAGCAAGTGCTGTGACTCTGAATTGCTAACTCTCCACATACAGATTCTCCAGACAGCACTTGCCTGGGGAAAAATATTTTTTCATTAGTGTTTCATTAATGAACATTTTTTTCATTGAGAGAGCCAAGGAGAGGAGATTTCTCCCTCTAGCATTTCCTGAAAATAATTCTGTGCATGTCCTAAAACCCCTGCCTCCACTACAGCAGGATCCTCACCCTTGCATGACGCAATGAGGAAGGCCAAGGCCCATTTGGAATTAAATCTGGTGAACAAGATCAAGGCTAACAAGAAGAGCTTCTTCAGATATATCAATAACAAAAGGATACTAAGGAAAATGTAGGACCCACTGCTGAATGGAAACAGGGAACCCTTGCAATAGAAATTGCAGAGAAGGTTGAAATACTGAATGGCATCTTTGGCTGCCTGTTATGAAGTCTGGGGTGACATTTGCCTTCTTCCGGTCTTCAGGCTCTCCTTGCTTCAGTGTTCACTGACAAGGGCAGTGACATTTCACATGCAGAAATAGAAGAACAGAGGCATAAACACCTCAGACATTGGGGATGTTTGAAAATTTAAAGCTCTAGTAACACAAAGCAGAGATCAGCACCACATTTCAGGGGGAATCAAGGCAAATGCAGTCCTTATCAAGGAGCCAGCAGCTCACTGGGCTCCTGGATTCCAGCCTAACCCTTTCAGCACAAAACTACCCCTCCTTGTTTGCCCACCTAACTGCCACTGGCAGTAATGTACACCTGCCTCCACACCCAAGCAAGATTCCTTTCCACCCATGCACCAGTGGTCACAGTAAAGGGCAGTCACTCATCCTGGATGGTCACATCCCAACATCACAGACTTCTGCCTGCTCCCTAGAGCCAGTCTGCCTCTCCCAAGCAATGGATGAGCCCAAAAGGGATGAAAACCAAGACTGCTTCTACCTCACCTCCGCTGTCATTCATACAACATAGCCAGCCAGCCATGCAGTGAAGCACTGAACTAGATGGAAACTGTGGGGTTATTCTATCAACTCACAGTTTTTGTTCACCTGAGTAACAACCTTTGCACGAGGTTAAACTCATTAGCTTCCGCACAGCTCCAGGCAATAACTGCAGTCATGGAAAAAATTGTTGTTTCTACTCTTCTTTATTGTTCTTTCTTGTCTGCCTGCAGACTGCTGTGCATTCCTGATTACAGAGACTGCAAGTCACAAAACTGCTGCAGCAACAGCTGATAGCAAAGCAGCATGATGAGGCTGAGTCTGGAGGATGTTGCAGCCTGTGCAAGTTCAAAGATGTGCCATGAATAATTACATAAAGCAAAAAAGAGAAGAAGATGGCAGTGGTTTCTAGCCAGGACAATCCCAAGTTACAAGAGACGTGAGACCAAGGAAGAAGTAGTTGCATAAAACAACACACAAACAAAAAGAATAAGCTTTGATGTGTGACAATTCTGAAGGTAAATGCCCCTGAACTTTTTCTTTGAACTAAACTCTCTGCGGGTCTCTAAGCAAACTTCAATACCCTAACATAAGCTAAACTACAGAGTGCAATAAAATACTGTATCTATCATCCTCAAAGATGTTCACTTGCACTGAAAGCTTTTTGTTTCCTATCCTACAGTGTTTCACTGCTCTAGGAAGAAACTGCAGTAATCTTTCTGACCTAGTGGAGTTTCCACCACAAAGCAGAAATGTTTTGATGGCTTCCAGAAAACCAAATGTGGTTTGGATCTGTGGAAAAAATTACTTTTCCCTTTGGAGGCAAGGCATATGAGCATGTGCTATTCCCCTTTTCACTAACCAAAGCGACCATTAGACTTCCCCACTTCCGCCACCAATTCTTACCACAGTGGAGTAAGAAACCATTCCACTCTCCCCATCAGCTGGATTGCCTCACACAGTACACACAGCCACCCTTCTTTGTAAACTGATGCTTTGGGGGAATGAAGAGGAAGCTCCCTTTTTTGGAAAGCCATTAAAACTACGGGAAAAATATCTAACTGTAAGTATTGCCTGGAAAACTCTGGCTCCATATGTCAACTATACCACAAAAGACATCCAGGTTCATCTAAACCAGATTAGTTCCTACTCAGAGAGATTGTATTTAACTATTAGGTTTGCTGTTGTTCTAATTATCTTTCAATTCCAGACTTCTATCAGCCCTCTCAGGGAAGCCAGACAAGAATAAGATGGCTTGAGACTACCATGCTGTTGCACCACTACCATCTAAATTTCCCTTTCCTCCATGGATGGAGACTGATGTGCACTCAGCTGGCCTGCACCCTTCACCAGCTGGGACTTATCGCCTTAGCTGCACTAAAAACAGAGCTTCTGGAAGCAAGCATGCTACTGTCTACCACTTTTTGCACATGGTGAGATCCAGAGAAGGCTGAGACACTGGAATCTCGTCATGCAAAGGCATGTGTCCTAGTGCAGTGTTTGCAGCCACAGCCCTGGTAGCCTCCCAGCAATGGCCACAAAGGCTGTCAGTGCAGAAGCACATCAGACTCAGTGCTTTGGGCTAGTCATTCATCAGTGTCAGTGGAGGAAAATTTCTTCTGCTCCTTCCAGAAAGTGAAGGAAAAAAGTTACAAGGATGACTGTAAACTTATTTCACAGCAAAGCTTAAGCAATAAACTCCTCTGTGTGATATACCACAGCTATCTCTCTTTGAGCTTGTTTTATTTAAAGAATCAGGAGTAAAACAAATGCAGCCATTCCTTGTCACACTGTGACTTCATGTCTGATGGGGCGAGGGGGCTGGGTGGAAATCAACACCAAACTTTCAATTTTCACTTTGGCATGCAGTGAAATTAAGCCAGTATAGTACTGCATCAACCCTGCCAACTTTCCACTGGCTGCTCTGTGTGTGCTAGGCCCACACATTTCTATTTTCTAGCAATTCCTGGCAAATATCCTGTCAGATTAACAGCAGTTTTACTCCAAAGACATGATGCATAGATAAACACAAGTGATCCTTCTCTTCCAGAAACCACATTCCCACCGTGGCTTAAGGCAATGCAGGAGCAGTAACAGGCTCAGAGGAAGCCGCATCAGCATCCCTGCATGCGCACATCGACCACAAAGTTAATATCAGGTGATTTGCAGTGTATGACATCAGTGTGAGGCCTTATCCTGATTTTGCTGACAGTAACAAGGAGGGCAGGGAGGCAGGGAAGGACAAATACAGTAGGACAGTGCTCACAACAGGAAGACTTACATAGTTTATTTGTATTCTGCTGCACAGCAGCTAGCATGGTTGGGTCAAGTCCCTCAAAACTTCTCACATATCATAATAATGTAACATAACATCACAAATAATGACCAATTTCAGGGCTGAGAAATGCTCAATGCCAAGTGTATGCCATCTCCAAAAGGTCTGTGGGTTTGAGATGGCAGATTCCCAAGGAAAGCCCAGAGGGAGGTGAAGAGCCACCTCAGAAGCAAGAGTGAGCATGAAACAGACACAGTTACATCACAGAGCTGGCTTCATAGGCCACCAAGCTAGGACATGGCCACTTGACTACAACAGAGAAACTTGCCAGGACATTCACTGCCTTATCCGTCTTCAACTTACTACTGTCAGCAGCAAGCTGGCTGCCGGCTGCTGACAGCTTTGGACAGGAAGGAAAATGGTTAAAAGCAAGTAAGTAAAATCAGAGGTCTTGCCCACAACAAACTCTGCTGCGTTTTGCCCTCCAAACTCCCACACTTTCTCAGGCTCTTACAGTCAAGAAGTGAAAGATGATGCCCTGGACAGAAAGGAGGAAGCAAGGGTGCTTTCCTCAAAATGCTCCTCTCAAGGCCAAGAATCTTAGGAGATACCCCATCTTTTATCTAACAATACACTTGTGCCTCTAGTTTAGTTAATTGCTCTTGGCCAAGGAGACTTTGTCCTCTGAAGTCTTTAAAAAAGGAAACATGATACAAAAGTCTCACATGCACTACAGAAGGAGAAATTAAAACAATGGCACGTGGGATTTGGTGTAGAACGAAAAGGCACAGCCATCCATGGCTCAGAGCTGGGGCCCTCCCTCTGCATCCACCTCCGACCCATATCTTTGGAGGATCCAAAGAGTGACCTTACAGCATCCAAAACACAGCAGCAATTTAATATAAATTGTTGCAGAAGTACCCCAAAGTGAAGAAAGTAACCCTCCTACCTGCCCCACATCCCAGTCCGCTGATAAATCACAACATAAAAATCAAAGTGTTTCCATAAGATGGGCAAATGGGTTCATGATTGCAACATAATTCAGGATTTTTACTCCATATCACAGAGATGCATAAGAGGCCAAGCTCAAATCAGTATCTTCTCATTATTTACCTAAGGAAAGAGCTGCTGCATCAAAACACAATTCAGAAACTTATTATTCCTCCAGCAAAGTGCAACCATGTGCTTTATCACTCACAGAACCTCTTCAGTTGTTGTGCTACTCTCCCAACTTCATCCAAGACCCAACTGCCACCACAGCTGTGCCACAAGGCAGCCACCATTGTTACAAAACAGGAAAGAAAAACAAACAAAAAAACAAAACAAAGAAAAAAACCAACAAAAATAAAACAAACAAACAAACAACAACAACAAAAAGTCAGTAGTGAGGGTTACAGTAATAACAGAAGTGTAGCAGGGACATAAGCCCCAGTCCTGGCCCAACTTCTTACCTTCATAGCAAGGCAAGAGCTTCCTCCCTTTGGACTGCAGGTCAGGAGGAATGATGTTGCAGAAGCCATGGGGCAAGATGTACTCTGTCTCGTAGTAGATGTTTTTCCAGCGATGTGCACACGCCTAAACAGATCATATAACATAGGTTATTGGCCCAGAGTCACAGGAGAGCACTGACCAAGGCAGAGCATGCATGAACAGGACCATTCAGCATCACCTTCACCCCACAAACCCACTGTACTCTCCTTACATTCCATTGTTTCTAGATAAAGTATCTTCACACTGTTAGCTTCTGCAGCTCAGGACATTGTCTGACGTGGCAGCTCAGACCTCAGTCTTCACATGCGTATAACTAAGAAAACAAAGGTCTCAGAGCCCATGCTGAAGATTTCAAAATCTGACTGTGCATGAATCCTCATAGACAGCAAAGTTTTTCTAACTCAAGACGCACTAACACAAACCAGCAAAGCCACAAAAAGGTGAAAAACAGGAACAGACACTGAGAATACTTAGAAGGTTACTAGGGCGGATTAAAAGGTTAAACCACCAGAGAATGCATGTATGAGTCAAAGGCTGATTTCCACTGGAAAAGATAGCTCTGTATTCCGGTGGCAGATTTGCTGAGCCTTGCTTACTGGTAGCTAATTTAAGTGAAAATGCCAAGGATTTTGTAGCAACAAAAGCGGCAACATTAGCCAAGGTGCAGACAAGCTGCAGAACTTTATAGTGAAGAATGAGATCATCCTGAAAAACCAGACTCACCAAGACACTTGCTCAGTACAGCGCACACATGCAAGCAATGTAGACTCTGGTTCACACCTTCCCAGAACCCATTTGCTCCAAAAATTAACACTGCATTGCTGCCAGCCAAACCACAAATTACCTTCTGCTTAGGGTTTATTTGGAATAAAAGGAAAGGAAATGTGAAACAGCAAGGGCTTTGAACTTAGCACATGCCAGACCTTATCTCCAGCTGGTCTGAGTCTACACTGAAGTCACTGTAGATGTGTCAATTTATACCATTTAAGGCTTAACCCCACGCCAACATAGCAAGCCTCTATGCTACAAATCCTCTCCTTCACATGCTTTCAACTCTTCCTGGAGGCTTTGCATCAACCCCCTTCACGAACCTCATATTTGACCCCATCCTCCCCAGCTGAGATACCCTCGGTCTTCCATTCCTGTGTGCTAGCCCACGTCTGCCTCAGCTCCTCAGAGATGCCCACCGGAGCATCTCAACATTGTTAAAAATTATATCCACCCACAAAGTAGGCACAGCTGTGTCACCTCTCCACTAAAGGAGAAGTGTATCAACCACTGGGAAGCTCAAAATTCAATCCAGCCATCAACAGATTTCAACATACTTACATCCAGAAAGACATAAATAGGTAATACTACTCTCACAGAGGAAAATCAGTCGTGCAAAAGCCTGCTCTACTGTTAGCAGTGCTGCATTTGGAGTTTGATATTTATTGCTTTCCTAACTTCCTGTGGTCAAGGAGAGGCACATGTTTCCCAAAGATGGCTGTCATAGAGGGACAGTGAGAGGCTCTGGGGGCTGTGGAAAGTTTTGCACCGCACTGCATGCTGCAGGCTGCCACCTGTGATGCAAAAGATACTTCTGAGGGCACTCTGCTCCACAGCCGAATGCATATGAGAAGTAGTACAAAGAATAGCTTTGGAGACTCCCATATGCGTTTTAAGGAGGCTCAGTTATAACTTCAATCCCCATGCACTACTCATTCAAAAATTCAACAGCAACAACCAACATGTGAAATGCTCCTTTCCAGCAAAACCGGGAAACAGCTTCTCTCCTGATGGATCTGTGTTGTGAGCACAAATATACACATGCACAACCCTTGCAAAGACAAAGACACATACCATTAAAGTCACAGTCAAGTCAATCCCAGCTCTGGATATAAACGCAAATGGAAACAGATCAAGAGTATTTTTCAAAATTTTGGAAAGATAAACGATTGTGGTACTGCAAATTCCTTGACATTTTATATCTCAGAAACTGCAAGATACTCACATAAATTAACCTACTAATCTTTCCCAGAAGAGTACAAACAATGGAGGCAGGGAGAGCAGCAGCATTTCATCACAACCAGGTGGCTTTGCTCAGGAGTGAGGTGCAGAGGCCAAGGAAGATAAAACAATATAAGGAGAGAAAAAGCTGCTGCTGGATAAGAAGTATATTTAAAATCAGCTGGACGCTATGGGCTCAGTCTAGCAATTCTGGGCACACTTAATCAATCTGTTAAGACTTGGGTTATTGATCACTTTTCTGTACCTTCATCATGATGTGTATTCAGGCACACTATAGTTTACCACTGACTGCCTCAGTCTGCAAACCTTCAAGGGATGAGGTCCACCTTGGTTATCTGAGTCAGGGCTTCCCTAGACTTCCCTGTGCCGCAGCTGCAGAATTTGACATTTTCTGAATGGACAGGAGTCCAGCAGCTCTTCTTCCTCCTCAAAACTCATTTCTCTGCAGCCAGACAACCAGCACATTGGTCTCTCTGCCACAACACGTCTGCTTTTGGTTATCCTGTCTTTCCAAAAGCATTTAGAGTTGATTACAGTTTACTGTCACTGTATTATTCAATGTTGCTGAGGCAAGGTGGTGTGCTACCAAAGGTGGCTACAGACTTCCTTCTTTGACAGCAACAGCACGTCTGAAAAGGTCTTTGGAACAGAAATGAGTCACCTGAATTTGAGGTGATTGCAAACAACTGACAGCCTATGCACCCTGTTTTAGATTTAAGCTATATGTCGGTCCCTCTGCAATAAGGAAACCATCACCACACTTTGGTGCTCAGCAGCTGCTGCTGGGGTACATGTTCCAGCTCTACCACAGAACGAGAGAAATTATGCAAACCCTTGAAGTAAAACAAAATGCTTCTGAGCAAAGCAAGATGAGATATCTATTGATGGCTGACACAGCATTACCTCAATATAATGAATAGACCATTTTAGAACTGCTGACACCTGGCTCTTTTGCATATCGTTGCAGCCACATGCTTTGCTCCACAGGAGGAGCAACACAATGACAGAAGTGGCAGGTATTTAGGAAGAGCAAATCACAATGCACTGTCCCTGGTTCCTCTCCTAACAAAATTAAAAGGAGGAATCTTACTGTTTCGTTTGGAAAGAGAGGGCAATCTCAGCTGTATTATTGCAGTACTGAGATTAATGCAAAGACTGACTGATGGTATATCCAAGGACAAGAAGCTTTCTTATTTAATCTTACTTCTACATTTGTTTACATCCTCACTGTTTGATGCTTTAGTATTTAGTCCATCACACAAACACCAAATTCTGGTTTAGTACCATCCTGGCACAATATGGGCTCAAACACAATCCAAATTTTACCAAACACCAGCTAATGCCCCATGGCACGCTCCTCACCTTCCCTACTGACACTTAACCACTGAAGCTGGTACTCTTATCAGGCAATTGGGGAATGCTGATAAGAAAAAAATTTAGGCCACTAAGCAGCTTCAAAGCAAAAGCAACAACTTCTTCATACAACCCACAGTTAAACTGTGGGACTAGTTGATCTAACACAGAACATCAAGAGCATCAATATTTCACACAGGCAACTACACTTGTTTATAGAAAAAAAACAATCCATCCAGGGCTATTGATCAGAAAGATATTACTCTGACTTAAAGGAATCCATGGAAGAGATGTAGTAAATAGAGCTGTAATGTCTGACAATACAGACTGTACACACTCTTAACTAAAGAAACTCACTTATGTTATCTAGCAATTTTTAAAAAACCCTAAAAATTTGGCAAATACAGCTATGAACACATATTTAGACATGTCTTCAGAACACCAGTTTTTCAAAAGGGTTCCAAGAAAAGCTACATTTTAAAGAAACACTAATCCTTAAAATTAGAAGAGCACATGTATTGAAAACCATCTGTGGGAAAGTCACAAATCTTTTTCAGTAAAAAGTTCTCAAAACAGAGAATAAAAATGACCTGAAACTTCCAGGTAATTTACTTCCACAAAGGAATCTGTATGCATTAATTTCTGGCTCTGTTTGCACACAGTTATGCACAGATGTATAATTAGTAATGTAAGACTTTCGTGGTAAATAGCAATGATAATTATATAAATAAATATCCTCCAGCATCTGAACATGATCTGCATGGTAAAGGGCAGCATAATCTTGTCAGTCAGCTGGGTTAGAACTGTTTTAAATCAATGCCACTTGTGGAGACATTTCACCAGCCTAAGCTGCACTGAAATAAGCACACCACCAGATGCATATTTTACTTTACCTACATTTCACTTTTAACCTGCTTTATGTGTGAAATTTCTATCCCCTCAGCCCTAATCTAAGCCTGCCCATGTCTCTCACCCTTGTAGCCTCCATTCAGCCAGCCAGTGCCCAGCTTGGCAGTTGCCTTTTTGCCCCACCAGCATGCCCTTCAATTACTGCTTCTCTCTAGGGAATGACGCCTAAGCATCAGCTACAACCTGTTTCTCTTTGAACCAAAATGTACAAACCCACTATTCTTAAGATATAATTTTGACCAAAAAATTAGCATTGCCTAAAAAAGGTATATGAACAACCTTCTAAAAATGAATTAGGATAAATTTGTCTATTTCAACCCAATGACTGAACAATGAAGAGGATGCTGTGTCTCACAGTAGTGTTATCCTGATCACTGCAAGTTACTCCTCAGTTGTCACACACAACTGAGCACACATACAGCTCAGGATACATCTTGAAAAGATTAATTGCTTCCACTAGCATGAATGCCTTAATTTTGTGCTCTGTTACACATGTTTACAGTGTATTTTATTTATGCTCCTCTTTCTCCCCTCCTCTAGTCCTGAACATGTTTAAAACATCCAAGAAAAGTACAGGCAGCCCCTGTAACACTGACAAGGTATATACACCAAGACAGACAATGGGAAAAAGTACCACAGTACTGCGACAGAAAGGTATAAAACCTACCTGCTCTCCCACGGGGAGGCTGGTGTGCAAAGATTTGAGGTGTAAGCACTTGGACTCTAAGCACATATTAAAAAAAATGCCTTTGAGGGAAGCAGGTTTGTTCTCTTGCCTTTTATAGGTGATTGGCACAGTAATCACTGCACGAGATCTTTCTCACTATCAGCTTTTTGACAGTTTGATGCCATATACAGGGGCACTCCTCTATCTCACTGGAAAAATGGGGCCAACTGAAAGTTTCCTATTCACAAACAGTGCTGTTCAGAATTAGACTGCTGTCAGGGTTACCCTGATACAAGCTTGACATTTGCCTGCCATATATAATATGCACAATATTTTGCTGTAATTTTTTTTTTAATTTCTGTTGACTTCCCTGCAGACGCACTCACTCAGGTAGACAGTCAGAATCCAACCATGGATGTATATACAGGAAATTACTGATCAGAATGTAAAATACCCATGTATTCTAGAAAGGTTTTTGCCCAGCTCTCTTTACAATAACACAAGAAAAGTTTTGCAAGGAAATTTCGCACATCCCAAGGTTCACATCTGCTCTCCTTGTCCTATGTGCATAGAAAACACATTGAAGACAGGAAGTCAATCCACACTCAATTAAGACTCTATTTGCAACTCTTCTACCATGTTAACAGGAAATTAATATAAATAAATGAAAAATATGGTCACAAAGACTCATCTTACATTCTTCCTTGTAAGTTTTGAGATGCAATTCATATGCTCAAGGAAAATGCATGCATTTGTATTTCCTACATAAACATAGGCAAACTACAAAAAGAACAAACTAGTAGGTACCTCCCAGACAAACTGTATTTATTCAGTTCAAAGTATATACCCTTAGATTTAGGAGGAAGTACTTGGCTGACGCGAGCCAGGTGTGATGGCTTGGAATCCTCCCTCTATAAATAATGCCTTCTGGCTGGGGCTCACTTCTGCTTGAAGAAAGGGACTACAGAATCTGCTGCCTCTTACTCTGGACTCCGTCAGTCACTGCCAAACACAACCCTGATGTGCTTTGTCAGGCAGCAGCTACAGTTTTAATGAGATCAAAGAAAAGCACTGACTTACCAGCACACTTCCACCAGCCTTCGGCTGTCTAGCCAGGCTCACACCCATCCATTCATCATCTCTGTCTTCCTTACAGGTCTTGCCACAGAGCATGCCCCGAGAATTGCCTGCAGAACAAAAGGGAAAGGCAGCAAGGCAAGGAGACATGAGTTTTAAATACCCACCAAAGAATACTGACAAGAAAAGAGATTGCACAGCAAATATCTGACGATGCTTTTCTTTCCTCCTGCATCCTGATTATCAGTTCCTGAATGCATTAGCTGGGGCAACGTTCTCACTCTTCAGTGACACCACACACAAACACAGCTGAGGACAGACCCTGTCCTCAACAGCCAGCAGCTCAGCAGCTATTACACTACGTCCACAGCTCTACTTAAATGAACCATCAAGTCAATTGCCTCCTGAATGCAATCTTGAAAATGAGATCAGGGACCCTTGAAAAAAATGAGGCTGAAGTCTCTAGTCCTGTCAGGCAGCATTCATGAATCCATGACAATTTACAATGTGGCAGCAGGACAAACCACTTAGCCAAAACACTGTTTTAACACATGTAAGCCTCATAAATAGAAATTCTACTTAGTATAAGTATGAAAAGATGAACAATACTAATATGGCCTTTTTTATAGGCAGAGAAAGCAACATGTCACCAAAAAAACCAAAATATTAAAAGGCTTCAATCTTTACTATCATTATCCAGCATGACGTTTTAGATCAGAATTTTACTTTAGGCCTCCACCTTCCCCTGCCCCAGACAGTACATCAGAGTAACTGAAGTAAATCCTGATCACATGCAATAGCATGCAAACATGTCTCTCACTGAGAACACTTTAGCACAAAAAGTAACCTCAAGAAATTATTTGCTGCATTATGAGGCAACACCCTAGACCACCACATTACTAATAAACCTATATATCATGAGCCCATCACTGCATTGCCTGGGGTCATCCCACGCACTCTTACTTCAGCACCGCCTGGAGCAAGAAGCAGCACTCCAAAACACTTATGTAGTCAGCAACACGCTGAAAAGTCACACTGAAGCAGGTGAAGAAAAGACAGCAGCTTAAGTTAAGCAGGGAAAAATCCATGTTTGCCTGGTTACTTCCTGGAAAGAGTGAGCAAGGCCACTGGGAGGACACCAGCACCAGTGGGACGTTATTTTGTAATGCTGAAGAAAACATGACACTTTTGCTACTAGTGTTCAAAATCCATCAGCAAAGGCTGACAGCTCCCTCTCAATATTTTGGGGCCAATTTGAAGTTGGCAGAAGGGTTGCTAGCTAGCCATGTGGTTTGGATTTTTTTGGTTGCCTCCTGCTGTCCCGAAACATCAGAACTACCCACCTCTCCCCATATCCAGTTCTGTGCATCTTCTGTCAGGGTTGGTATGGACTCGACATTTAAACACTGCTCCTGGGGACTGAACAGAGGTGCTGTATTTAGATTCTGCCTTGGGAGCACCAACCAAGACCCTGAAAACCAAAAGCAAAGCAACAAGTGATTACTTTCAGGAGGAAAGAAAAAAACCAACAAACACCACCAAGGCTCATATTGCCTGAGCTTCCTCAGCAAAAGCACTTTTCTCAGCAACCTTATAAAATAATATCATTGATTCACAAACTGAAAACACCACACACAATAAAGGCATTTTTCCACAGTAAAGGCACAAATATTTTTAACAAATTTAATTTCCATTATGACTTTAACACATTTAAAGTAACACACCCTCAACATACATCTCCCAAAAGCATTCAGGAAAGCATTAGGAAGGACAACAGCATCTGCATCCATTTTTCCTCAGTTTGAGCTACATCCCTTTCAATCCAGAACTGATACACACACCCACAAGATGACAAAATCTGAACCTGCATTCTTGCCAGCCAGGCCAAGATTTGTAAGCTTGTTTAGAAAGTGGAGGCAACCCATTCTCATAACATTTTATATAATTACATCTTTAAAAAACAACAGCAAAACCCCCAACCAACAATACATTGCTATCAACCAACATTTTTCCTTAAGGCTGTGAAGACTTTACTTGGACTACTTATCCCACATGAGATCTAGTGTTTCTGGGAAGCACCAATGGCCTGCTCTGACCATAGCATTACCTTTGAAAGACAGTGAGCACTTTTTAATCACTTGTGTTAGGATCTAGTTAAGCTGTTTAGCAAGCCAACATCTGTCTTCTCATGCCCTAAGGGATGCTTTTTGAGGAGGATTACAGGGGAAGCACAAAGTTTTCAAGGAGTCCTTTCACTGCTTCCTCATTAAAGGGACAATCTTTCTCCAGTGGTTGCGACCCCAGACTTGGGCAGGTGAGGAGGAGGGAGGTTAAGCAGGAGGAGGGCAGCTCCAAGAAGGACAGTGGTGAGCACCAGGTAGCCAAGTAACAGTTCTGCAATGCTCTTGCACTGTCACGCATGAGAGAGCTTCTGCGTGTAAAAAAATGCTCACTTAAGTTAAGCCCAGGGCTGGAAGGGCGACCATCTCTAAAAGGCCAAGGCTCCAGTAGTCTCCTGTGTGGACCCAGGCTGCTACTGGGGAGGCAGCAGCTGACCAAGGGGACACTGCTCTTGGTGTAGCCACTGGAGAGCTACTGATGCAAAGTCAGTCTGCACCCACAACTCTCCCATTCACAGATGGGTAGTCCAGCACCAACCCCAAAATGAATGCTTGCCCTATTTTAAAAAACTTTTCCTTCAACCCCCAAGGTTCCATACCAACCACCACCCACCATCACCATCCCAGTACACACAGGGAGACCCAAGGAACAAGGCATGCACCCGTCCAGGGTCAACCTCAATCATCTGGAGGAACTTCTCCTGCATCAGAGCCTCATCTATACACAACAGCAGCACATCACCATTCCCGACACACTTCCCTGAATGTTGGATGCAACAAAACTATCCTGTGGCACTTGATACATTTGCAAAAAGATTAAAAACTCCTATGATAAGTGACCATTTTCTCTGAAGTTTTATGGGCTAAGCTGTATCATTTGGAGAATTCTGATGGAATTACACTCTTGCACTCTACAACATACATCATGTTTTTACAAGTGAGAAGAATTAACGTCCAAAATACTTAAATTGCTAAAACCTACAAAGGCTGAACACTTGGGGAGCAAGTGCAAAGGAGTTTGAAATAATAGCTCTAAATGGAAATCTCACTAGGCAGGCAGCAGATATAAAATCAAATGTCAGTCATTTCATTTACACAGGTGATGAATGCATAATGTCCCCTTACTGACATTCATGAGGTCTAACAAAATAAATATTACTAGCTTAAAGAGCTACAGGTTCAAATTGCAAAAGGGAAGACCATGTTTCCATGACCTGTTATAAAAATAAGACAATGTAGGTCCCACTGATCTCCAGTTTAAAAGAAGTTTTGCTCTAACCTAAGAAAAGTATGATATAGCAACTAGTGCGCAAGATACCTTGGGTTGCAACATCAATAATGGAGATGACAGAGCCTAAATTACAAAGACTTTTCATCTCTCTTTAAAAAGTCAAATGGGAAAACTTTATAATTAACAATTTGAGTAGGCTACTGGCACAGATAATATTGCTGTCTTGAGCAATTACACCTTTCAAAAAGAAAATGTCCATGGCCATTTCTTCATGTGGACTGAGCAGAAGGAAGCCGCCAGTGACGTGTGCCAAAGGCAAATCTATTTTGGATTGTCCTGAATGTCCATGCATTCAAATTTGATATCTCGTGTACATCACACACTATGTCATCTTAGGATCTTGTCTCATTCTTTCACTCTTGCACCTAGAACTCAGCAGTCGAACCTTTGCAGAGCTCCTGTTCCATCTGGCGTGATCCGTGCTCACCCATGCCCTAAGATTGTTACCTTCAGGGAAATGGGAGGTTTTCTGTTGGTTCACATGCTTTTTGGTTGGTATTTGTCACATATCAATTATTTTAATTTTATTCATAGTTTTGAGACTGGAATATTTCCTTTGTCAACAAAAAGATTTTCTTACTCTTTCACTAGCTTCTATATGTATTGGCTTAACTGTTGTAAGAAAGTTACCTGTTTAGCTAGCATGAGACTTTTCAGTAGACCTGGATAGAAGACTCATTTCCATCTAAATACTTAGGGACTCGGAGCAAAACAAACACCTGTCATGTATCTCCTCCACATATTTAAAACACCTTTGAAAACTTCTCAATGTGTATGAAACAGCACTACAGTCAGAGAAAGTGTTTTTCCTGTGCTACCATACCAAATCAGAAATACATTTCAAAACAAAGCCTTAGAGCCTAATACAGTCTTCTCTCATTTCAGTGCTGTGGAGTCTTGCCTGGCATAAACACAGAAGATATAAATACAGCTAGCAGAAGTATAACTTTCCAACATACTCTAAATAGTTTAACCAGCTCTTGTTTAAAATGACTGATTTTTGCAGTAGGGATTTCCAATGCTACCATACAACTACTTGGGCTGTTGGCAAGCAAGCACCAGCAGTTCTCCAGCCTTTTGCCAAAAGACTTACTATGCAAGTAACACTCTCTGCAAAGATTATTGATGAGTGCAGGTTCTCACCACAACCATGTTATTCTGTGGGAAGCCCCTAGAATATTAGTAAGCAGCTGCATGAAGATACCTTGAAGGGGAAACCCCATCAAGAGAAAGCGGTTACTTTCTGTGGAGAAAGGAGAGAACCAAGAACAGGACGAGTGGAGTTTGGGGCCATTTTAGGGTCACTTTTCCTTGGTGCACAAGAAACCCGTAAGCAACAGTCTCATCCCATTGGCTCTGTGAAAAAAATATTGGGGTCTAAACCAAAACAGGGAGCAGTAAGCAGAAAGGCCAGTTAACTTTCTCTTCTTGCATTGATACTCACACAGTCAGGAACAAACATCTTCATCTGTATTTAAAAAATTATGCAGCTGCTAGGCTGGAAACGATCCCGCTGAAGGAGTTGCAGCAGCCAATTTTAATGGATGACAAGAAGCTTTTTTGGCCACAGAGAAATTCACACCTCCTTAAAATTGCTTCCTGAAGAACTGTAACGATCACTTCACTAGTGATTGACCCTCAGGACATACAGATTTGGAAATTAAGTGTTGCATTTAACAGAAAGAACAGTGAGCAAAAGTGCAGAGCTGACCGATGGCTGGAGAGATGCCAAGCACATTAAGCATCAGCCTACAGCACGTCAGCAGTGATTAGACAATCACGGCTTAAAGACTGAGGACTGTAGGTACCTCACCTCACTGCAATGTTAAGTGGCAGGGGAAAAAAGTCTTTAAATATCCTCACATATCACAGCTCATTTCAAAAGTGATACCAGAGAAGGGTGCCCTACCATCATATCCCAGTCCAGTTTCTTCCCTTTAGAAAGGTCTCTGTTACTTGCAAAAAAACTCCCAGTCACTTGAAATAAAACCCTTTGTTTCATCTATAACATGCACAGTAAGAAGCGGGAGGGCTGGATGATCCGTGACCAATGACAGCAAGATCAGGTTCCTTGAAATTCTACGGCAGGATCTGCAGCACCACGGCTTAGATTACACAACACAACACCCAGTCTCCACTGGGTCAGTCTGTTGCCACACCTTTGATAAATAACAGAGAATAAAAATTCTTAGCTCCCCTAAAGTTGCTGAATAGAGCTTAAAGACTAAGGCAGCAAACAAAAAAAAAGAAAAAAGGATATAAGGGTATGCACATGGGATGATAAACATGACTGGAACCAGTGAAGAAACAGATTGAGGCCTACCCTGTTTTTTTGGCAAGTTATGTAACAAGAAGCAACAGCACATGCCCAAAGAAAAGGTTCTAGGAAATGTCACCTTTAATACTGAAGCATTCAGTGCATATGACCACCGGAGACCCCTCTTAATAAACCTCAAGAACCATAAAAGGACTTTCAGAAGGAGCCGGATGCATGCAAAATAGTTCTAGGAAAGTGATGTTTATGTATTAGATAAGAAACACATTTCAATGAATAAGTATGATTACGATAGATAAACACATTCTTGTAAAACCTCAAGACACAGGCAGAACAAGGAGAGATCTGCTGTGTGTACTGCACGGATAAAGAATGCCTGCTTTCTAATACTTCAAACTGTGTTAGAAAGTTTATTCCAGCTGATTTTGGAATCACCTTCCTTCTGTTTGCACATAAGTATGTGACATGCTAACAACATACATCCATCAGCTCAAGACACAGATCAGCCTTCATTATTTCAGCAGCAGTGCAAACTGGTGAAGAGCAGAGCTGAAGGAATGACACAATAGCACAGAAACCAGACTCATTCTTTACTGCAAAACTCACAGCAGGGCACCATGCAACTAAACTGACTTCATTACTTTCTCATGCCAGATCATTTTGTCAGACAAGATAAAGTGGTCACCCTGGATCTGCTGAGAGATTTGAGGGTGTCAGCAAGAAGGGGGCAAAAGGAAGGAAAAGGAGAGAGAATAAAGTAACATCTTACTCATTTTAAAAGAGAACAATAAGACATTTCAAGTTCTTAACACTTTTTATTGAGGATAAATTGTCATTCTTTTCTTTTTTAACTGTTTGTGGTAATTTCTTGGTTGTTTTTTGAGTCTTTACTCCAAGTTTCAAAATTATATCCAGAGAGGAGAAGCATTTCAGCTTGTCCCTGCCTCAAATGCAACCAGCCACCTGGTTTCTTGAAAAGGGCAATGATAAGTAACTGAGTAAACCTATCCAGATTTACAGCCGTAAAACCCCCTTGTGTTGGTTTTTGGTAGCGGAGGGCCATAAAGATGGCATCTGTGAGAAGCTGATAGAAGCTTCCATCATGTCCAGCAGAGCCAATCCCTGATGGCTCTGAAGACAGACATGTCACTGGCCAAGGCTGGGCCAATTAGAGATGGTGGTAATGCCTCTGTGATAACAGATTTGAAGAAATCAAAACAAAATGCGCATGCAGTTTTTCCTAGCCAGAGAAGAGGAGGAAGAGAGAACATGTGAGGGAAACAACATGGAGACACCAAGGTCAGTGGAGAAGGAGGGGGAGGAGGTGCTCCAGGCACCGCAGCCTAATTCCCTCTGCAGACTGTGGTGATGACCATGGTGAAGCAGGTTGTCCCCCTGCAGCCCATGGGATCCATGGGGATGCAGAGATCCACTCGCAGCCCATGGAGGAGGTGGCCACGCTGGAGCGGGTGGATGCCTGGAGGAGGCTGTGGTCCATTGGGAGACCCAGTGGAGAGAGGGGGCCCCTGCTTCCAGGCTGGAGTAACCTGTCCTTGGAGGACTGCACCCCATGGACGAGTGACCCATGACACAACAGTTTTGGGAGGGCTGTCTGTCTGTGGGCGAGGCTCACATTGTAGTGGTTTTGGAAGAACTGCTGCTCTTGAGATGAACCCATGTCAGAGACGTTCACAGAGAACTGTCTTCCCTGGGAGGGACCCCATGGTGCAGCAGGGGAAGGACTCCTCTCCCTGAGCAGTGGAAGAAAATCTCATTGATGAGACCAAAACCCCCACACCCTGTTCGCTGCACTGTCAGTGGGAAGGAGGGAGGGGTTGGGGGGAAGAATGGTGTCTTTAAAGGGCTTATTTTACTTCTCATTATCCTCCTCTGTCTCCATTAGTAATAAATTCACTTTGTAATTTTAAGTTGAGCCTGTTTTGCCCTTGGAGCGTTTCCTCCCAGTCCTTATCTCAACTCATGACCTCTTCATTAAATTTTTTATTTCTCTCCTCTGCCCAGCTGTGGCAGGGGAAAGCAAGTGAGTGGCTGTCGTGGGTGCCTGGTGTTTGGCCAGGGTCAAACCTTGACATCACTTAAGGAAGGAAAAGGAGACATAGTCAGAAATACAATAACCTCAGCACAGCTGTGATGAAAAACCTTTCTTGAGACAAAAAAATGTGCAAAAACAACTCAATGGAACCATCATTGAAAACAACTATTGCAGAAAACTTCAAAAGCACTGACTTGCTCCACTATTGTAGTGGTGGCTGAACACCCATATTTCACTATAATTTCTGTGTGCAGCAACCTGACTGTTCACATTTATCTGATGTAAGATTTCACAACAAATATCCCTACCCGCCTTTTTTTCATTCTACATGAATATTTGGCTCATATAAATCCTGAAGAATCACCAAACCCTGAATCAGTTTGCTGGAAACCTGCAGGCCTAAGGTAGGCAAGGAAAACAGGTGCCTTTGTGGTCTTGGAAAACAAACAGTTGAAACCCAGAACACATGGCTATGAGAGATACCATCCTAATATGAAGACATGGCTATACATATACACACACACACACACAAATATATATATATACGCACACACAAGTATGTTTACACACACCAGCACAGACGTAGACACAGCTACTGAAAACACAGCGCTCGTTATCAGAAGTACATTAGGTGTATCAGGCCCTCAAGCAATAGTAAGAATTCCCTGAACACTTTCAAATGCTTGAGAGCATATTAACATATTAAACAATTTTAGATGGGCAGGAGCCCGATCAGCCTGAGATATAATCAATCACATTTCTGCCTTGAATGCCCAAAATGTCACTGTCTAAAATTAAATTATTTTAAGTACTTCCCATTGCAGTGTACAGACTAAATGGACATGAGAAAATTGAAATCATAGCTCTTCCTTGGGTATATTAAAGTCAACAAGAAGAAAGAAAAAAAACTTGACACACAAAACCAAACAATAACCCTGACTTTTAAGAGGAGCTTCTTCAGAAAACTGGAAGAAGGCTACATATTCTTTTAAGACAAATTCATTATAGACCTTTAGGACTCATGCAGACATTAAGAGCACAACTGCACATAGCAAACTAGAGTCAAGGAGCGTGTAAAAATACTTCNAATCAAAGAGCGTGTAAAAATACTTCTCTCCTAAACTTGTTATCCCAGTGTCTGTTGGGAACAGGATTTTGAAGTACCCGTGAAAACAAACTCCCTGGTCCCACAAAGAAAATATGAGCTTTCCCATCAGTGATGACAATCCCACCCCCATGATTTCTGACAGTGCTGATGCTGACCATATTAAGTTGCCATTAACCCTTCTGGGTGTTAGGCCTAACAACTTCTTTATTTAAAAACATTGAATGATCTTAGATGTTTGTTGGTTTGTTTTTTTTCTTCTGGGTGCCACAGCCAAGGCACCATGAACCAGCTCCATTTTCAAAAAAAAAAAAAAAAAGGAGTTTACATAACTGGGGATTTTCATTTTGAGCATCGGACTTCTAACAGATCCCTGCCTTCAGACAAATGCCCAACACTTAAAGTCTAGCATGGTTCTAAACAAAGAGGGGATATCTGGGAGACTCCTCCCTAGTCTACCTTCCCTTCCAAAAATATCACACCAGCAGGTGCTATCTGAAAAGAATTCATCTTACCAATCAGAATGACTGATACCTACATAAAAAGCAACAAATTCTACCACTTTCATCCCACCATACTGCACTAAATCAGCATTTAGTTCACACCATTGTGAATCCCCAACAATTTGTATTGAACACAAGTTCCTTTCAGCCTTTGCATCCTGCATTGGTTCCTGACCTAAGTTAAGCGTTGCTTTAAACTGAGAGCTTTTCTTCTCCCAGGGTGCCTCTATGCCTCCTTTTCCTCTATGAAATCTTCTTATAAGTCCTTAAAAATGAATGCTCCATGAAAGCCACTATGGAGAAAGGCAGAGCATAGAACTATTTGTGAACTAAAGGGTGTGAAAGAAATTCATTTTTAAAGAACTGTATGCCAGAATGAATACATTTATTTATACCACAGTGCACCAAAGTTCCAACATCAATAGCTGAGTATCTAAGTATAAAAAGATAAAGACAGGCTTTGTGGACACTTACTGGCAGCAGTGGCTCCTACTCACATTAGAAGTGCACCAGATGACATCAACTAGGTCCAATTAAGAGAAATCACTTTTAATTCTAACAAAGAGCCTCTAACCCAGACAAGATGCACACTATGGTTCAATGCTCTTTTCAGTCAACGGGAAAACAAGAAGCTTGCCACTTTCACAAATCTTTGGATGTAGACAAACTTTCCATCACCGGCCTTTTTTAATTGTTTTTTTTTTTTAAGTTACACAGGCATTTCCTCTAAGATTTGGAAGCGTCTCTTCAGCCTCCGAAGGAATTTTGTCCCCCGCCAGGCAGAGTGCGGGGAGTTCAGCTCCGTCGACGCTGAGCGCGCGGCTCCCGCTGGAGGTCACCGCTATTTGAAACGTTTCCCACTAACACGGCAAAATCCATCATCTCTCGTATTCTGTGCGCCTTTTCGTACCCAGTGAAGACGACGAGCTGCTAAATACTTCCCTCGAGGAAAGGGGGACCGCGCACAGCGACGAGACATCGGCCGCCGGCCGGCTGGTGCTTGAGGACAGTCCGGTCACGGTGTCGAGGGCCGGCTGCCAGCCCGGAAAGGACATTCCCGTGTTAAAACACCTCCCGGCGCGCAGCCCCCTGCTCACACCAGGGAAATCTCCCGTGCACAAGGGGCGCGCAGCCCGCAGCTCTGACTCCACCGCACGCACACGAAGCGGGGAGAGCCCCCGCAGCCAGGGCGGAGGCGCCCCTTCGCTGCCCTTGCGAGGGCGCTCGGGTCCCGCTGCCCCGCCGCGGGAGATGAGGCTGCAGGGAGGGATGGATATCCCGGCAGCGATCGCCCGGCCGCATCCCCGACCCCGGGCACGCAAAGGCCGCGCTACTCACCACCGCGTGCTGTCGTGGTAGTGCTGCAGCACCGAGTACCCGAAGAAGGAGCCGTTGGGACCCCGGAAAACCACGGGGCGACCCACGTCCACGTTGTAGGAGCGCACCAGGGCCACCCACAGCAGCGCCCACAGCAGCCGCGCCTCCGGCATCCTGCGAGTCCCGACACAGCCGCCCGTACCGCCGAGCCCACGCCGCTCCCAGCGCCGACTCGAAGGTGGCGTGGCCTGGGCGCGGCGCTTTAGTGCCCGCCCCGCGTCGCGTCCCGGCCCGGCCCGGCCCGGCCCCG